>JARHVA010004940.1:880000-1350000 GCA_037957365.1 Torreya grandis
GAAACCTTCTCAGAGGTGATATGGGACAATCAAGATAACTTCATTGGTGAAAACCTCTTTGAGGCACCAATAGATGAGCATAATAGTCCTTCATTGCTTGATGAAGACAAAATCAAAGATGAAATAAATATAGCTTCTAATCTATAACACAATCAGATGGTAGCTACTCTCAAGCCCAAATAACAAAAAAATATAATGGTCCTATCAAGAGAATATTCATGAGTCTTCAGCCCCATCACATCCAATGTTATGTCAAATCTAGAATCAACAACATTATGTGTGCCTAAAAACCTAATCTTCATTTGATGCCCCAGCATTATACATTCCATTATCATCCACCTATATATCACCAAATCAAACCTATCATCCAATATGTATCCATATTTACCATCCCTAGACGCATTTTCCTTTACAAAGGCTACAAATATATATTGTCTTAGCATTTGAAGGAAACATAATCAACAGCCAATGAAGATCACAACAACATCATTTGCATCCAAATCTGTAGCACGTTCTTGATAGAGCAGTTATTAAGAAGAGGTGTGGGCTAGCAACTTATGTGAGTGACTATTCTAGTTGTATCATTTTCTGATCAGGACATGCATCTCCACATCATCAGGAACAACAAAATCATTTACCCAGGCCAAAAACATTTACCATACCATTGCCATTTGCCATATACCTAACCATTTTCATTTTGCCATTTCTCTTGCCATTGTTTTGTACCCTACCATTTTACCCTAACCTTACCACTTGGGGGCAACCCTCTTACCATTTTATTCGATTACCATCATCATAGTAAATAATGTCGTATCATATGCCATTTTACGATGCCGTTCCTATTATCCCAAAGTTTGTTTTTAGCTGTCCTACCCAACCCCTTTTGATCTTGGTTCCTTTGGTTTTTCCCACACCTTCTACAAGGGGATTATAATCCAATAATAATAGTTTAGAATTTCATGTTTAAATGACAATTTATGAAAGTTGTGTGATAGTGGATTTGGTAATATATCTTTCATTCACGTTTGACTAGTGCTATTGATTATAACCGCCTATGGACAAATTAGTAGTCCACCTTATGTTATTAATTATAACCACCTATGGGAAAATTAATACCATAAACCTAGGTCATTGTTTCCTAATTATAATCACCTGTGGGCAAATTAGGAACAACACCTTTTACCATGCATAGCCACATCACTTTTCCATTACTATTTTCATTTGCCTTGTCATTTGTCCTTAGTTTTAGAACTTGTTTTGACCTAGTCAATTCTCCCTACCTTTTGTGTGGGTGGAACCACTATGACTTGAGGTCATTTTGGGACTACATAAGACATGCTCCATTCACATTGAGGTCAACTCACTCCCCCTTTTCCATATGCTCTCACCATTTTATGAGCAACCTAAGCTAACACTCTAACCAATTTGTGAGTGATATGTTGTCAATCTCTAACGAGTTAAGATACCTGAAAATTATAAAAACATTCAAAAATTTTAAAATCCAAAAAGATTTATCTTGTTTAAGCCTAGTCAGTCATCCTCGATCCGCCCTATTAGGGTAAATTCATTAGTAGGATGCTTTTTGTTACTTTTATTTCTAGGTTTTTTGTGTCTTTGTTTGCTCAGTTGTTTGTTTGTTTGCTTTCAATACTATGCCTTGACTCTGTTTATATGTGTTCATTGGGTGATTCCTTGCACATTATTCTTGAGTCCATCCATATTCATATGTCAACATTATCATCATGGTTTTTATCATTGGTGTGTTGTTTTTAATTGTTTATTGGATCAGGAGTCAGTCCTTATGCATATTTTGGCAAAGTTTTCATGGCGTTATATCATGAGGCATACCATCATGTACTATAGTAAAAATTAGCTTGGGAAGTCTTATAAGAAATGGAACCATAAAAGTTTCTCCTTTGTATCCTTGGCAAATCCTTCAACCTGATTTGATCAAATCAACCCATTGACCATTCTAGTTGTATCAATGCTAATCAGGATGAGCATCTTCATATTGGTAGGTTCAATCGAATCATTCACATTGATCAATATTATTCTTCTATTCATCTCTTTCATCACTTTGCACATCCTCTTGTGCCTATTTGTTTATGGATTCTTCATTCATTAGACCATTGCATCTATGTTTACACCCGATCATCTTTAATTTGTACAAGTTATATTCTTGAGTTATGCTTGTAAATCTGCCCTACTAGGGCACAATCAAACATTTTTATTCACTCTAAGTCATCTTAATGATTATAACTGCCTATGGGCAAATCATTATTTTGAATCATCACCCCTTATTGGGGCATATACCATTGCCACTGATTATAACCGCCTTTGGGAAAATCAATGTCTAAACCTTTGTTACTGATTATAACCACCTTTGGATAAATCGTTACCTGTTTTAATCAATACATACAAGAATTTTCTCATTTGGATTAATCTCATCCATGGATTAATTTTGTTCGTATTTTTACTTTTTTTTAAGGGACCGTCCATCAAACATATGATGGCCACTCCCTTGAGGGGGAGTCACTATAGGCTTTCTAAACACTATTTGGAGATTTTTCTTCAATCATATATAGGCCTTTTTCATTATTTTATAAGACATTATTGTGCCTATAGCTTGCAACATCTTCCCATATAATGGCAAATTGTAGACACCTAAAATTGGCCACGAATGGCTTCATACCATACTTCAGATCGATTCTTACCAACCATTGTAAATTAAGCCTAAGAATCACCAAACATCCCAATTTTGCTTGTGTATTATTCATCAAATCTTAGAATCTCATAGAGACATCCTTAATTGGGGTATCCTACTGTAAGCAACAAAAACCTCTCATAGATTCATCTCTAAGCAACCTTTGGAATCACAACATGCAATTTGACCTATAAACCTATTAAATGGGGCAAATACACACATGAATTAAATCAAATCCTGGAAATGCTAAAATCTTAATCATAATTAATTAAAATTCTAAACCTAATTAAGTGCCTAGTTGGATTATCCATGAATAATTAATGACATTCTAAAAAACGAAATTCAAAAATCAAGAATATCCTAGGTTTTCATCATAAAATTTGTGAGTTGTCAAGCCTTTGAAAATATCTCACCCATGCCTATACATTGAAAATAATGAGCTTTGGATGCCTTTTTAACTCTATCAGGATTAATTAACTCACTTAGATTATGTTTGAACCCACTCCATATTTAAACTACACTCTAACTCACCTTGAGTTGGGGTTAGTTTCTAAACCTATAAATATAAGCATTTGCCTCTCCATTAGGAGAGCTTGGACATAATAAAGTTATAATCTAGGTTTTGTAGCAATATTGCATAAAAATAATGTTATAATGCCAAAATCATAATCCAAACCATGAAGCCATTACAAGCAATAAGCCAATCAAAGAGAGCCAACAATGGTGCCAAGGAGAGAAGGAGATAACCAAGCTTCATTGCCAAAAACTCTTTGAGCACAAGCTGAGCAAGCCACATGACAAATCATTTGGAGCATTCAAGGAAGGTAAGGATCTTATTGTTCTTTACATTTTAGTTATGATTTTCATTTGTTTTTATTTATTATGGCCCCCCTCTAATATGAGCTAGAGATGTTATCATGTTAGTGTGTTCATTTCATTATTTTATGTTCTAACACAATACTAACCTCCTCTCTATGTCAAATTCATATGATGACAGATACTAGTAGTGGACTTATTCCATTTATTCAAGCCTAGTTGACTTACAAAATTATAAATATCCTATTTGCAAATGTGTGGTGAGAAGATTATGGTGCAAAAATGCCAAATCTTCAAAAGCTAACCATTTGCATTTTATGTCATTTGTGTAGCTCTTTTGGATGTGAACATAATTGGAGCATGTTTTAAGTTGTTCACATAAAGAAAATGCCTCAATGGCCTTATTTTTGTGTGATACAATCTTTGGCTTCGTGTGAGACAAGTGGAGGGGCTATAGGAATATGATGCAATTGATTTGGATGAGATTGATCCATATGCTAACTGGATCGTTGATAATGAAAAGCCCATGTTTACCATGGAGGAGGTCAAAGATTTGGAGAGGGAGGCAAAAGAAGCAACAACATCTGGGGTAACAAAGGCATCAGGTGGGGTTGGTGAGGATCTAAATGATATCTGCATTGATGATGTTAGCATTGCAGAGGAGGAAACTTTACCTTCCATTGCCAGAACACAACCACAATAGACTTATTTTAGGTGATATATAATATATAAATTTGATATTTCATATGAATCTATGAGCATTGTAGTTTGTAACTTTGGATTTTGTAGTTTTTACTATTATTTGGTTAAAAAATAATAGAAAATATACTTATGGCATTTTCTACATTCATTTATTTTATCATTGAACAATGTTTCACATATTATTTAAGTTTATTTTATGAATTTATATGTTTTTTAAAGTAGCAATATAGTTGTTGAGTAACACCAAGAAACTCCCGAGTCCCGAGTCTGAGACAAAATTTTGGCCTATCGAGTAATTGCCAAGTACAAGTTTTTGAACTATAGGTAAAAGACATCCTTAAAACCAGAGGTGTTATTCAAGAGTACATAAGAGACCCCAAATTCACCAAGAATTTAGGGGTTCTCAACTACATGTGGATCTACATAAATCTAAACTTAAAGAAACCATTCACAAATAGATTAATCCTAAAAGTTGGAGGAATAGAAGGGGAACAACCCTTAGACTATGAAAATTTCTTTTCCAAGTGTCAGGTTTGTAATGAGCATGGATACTTAGCCAAGGTGTGCCCAACATATGAGATCTGAGAGACACTCTCTAAAAATAAGACATAGGTTTCAGGCGAGTAGTAAGAGACTAATACTAAAGCATCAAAAGCAACAAAAACTATCACCAATATAAAAGAATATCGACAAAATAAATCCAATGAAAAAAAATTTCAAAAGGCTTATGCAAGGAAACAAAAAGAATTAATAGAAAATTCTAGCCAAGTTGCCTAGTCAATTCCCTTTGCAACACTTGCAAAGCAAGACACAAAAAAGATAGAATCAATGAGGGATGTTCATGTAATTTTGGATATCTCTACTAAATAATTCCAAGGATGTTGCAATGAATGAAAAAAACACAAGGTTAATTCATCAAGTGATCTACAATTCACATCACATACATATTCTCCCAAGCCAAAGAGCTCAATCATATATCAAAAACTAACAAGATTTGATCCCACAAAATATACAAATTTGGGAACCAAAATCTATGATAGATAAAAAATAAGGGCAAATATTCGAATGGGTCTATAGAAGTTAAAGATGATTCAAAAGAAGAAAACACACTGACAAGAATAATGCAGATCTAAATGCCAAAACTATCTAGCTTGAACCAACCCTCAAAGGAAGACCATATTGCTCCCCCTAATCCTTATGATATCGATATTGTCTTAAAATGTAAGAGGCATAGGCATGCCCAATAAATGTCTCTTGCTCAAAGACAAATAAAAACAAGAAACAACTGTAACCATCAACCTACACAAGTACATATTATATGGGGTCGCAAACACAACCATTTTTGCACGAAGACAAAGGTTGTTGTCCAGTGGGTTTTAAAATTATATGTTCCAATGTCTCATAACTATTATCAATTGGGAATGGTTTTGTGTTATACTTTTGAAATGTTATCAAAATTCACCCTTGTAAATCTATATTCCCTTCTGTAAAATTGGGGCTTGATTATCTCAAGCAAATCAAAGATCAATCAGTGGAAAATGTGGATCAAAGCCTCATTCTCATGGGGGATTTCAACACCTATCAAAAGTCTTGAGGAAAATAAAGGTGGAAAAAGGTTTAACACCTACACAACTTGTGAAAATTTCATTCATGGTGTGTAGATATGTACTTTCAATGAACAAAATCTTAACTAAACACCTCTCAAAATAGTGTACTGTTAGACTAAAAAATCTAGACTAAAAATTCGCAAATGCAAACACTACACTTAATTTTAAAATTCAATATAGTTGACTGAGTAAACTAAATCTGCATAAAACATAGTTGTAAATCAAACACATTCCTCACTGAAACACACATCAAATTTGTATGTCACTCAAAAAGAAAAATTACCAAAAAATACACACAACTAAATGAATCACCCACCCAACCAGACTTTCTTTTATAGATGAAGAATGTTAGAGCTACAATATATTTAGATAGTCTAATAAAAACAACTCTAAATCTAAAAATCATGTTTAATAATAACAATAACTCTAAAATTATTATGTCTAATAATAACACTAGATGCCTATTAAACTATTGTTATAAATTTTCTTGAGTGCACCATGCTGAGAAGAACAACAACTGAGCAATCATAAGTTAAATTTTAACAACCCTCTTTGCGATGATGGTTTTCTCTACCAAACTGAGTCTTTCCCTCAGCATCTCAAACTTCCTCTTAGCCAAATGATTCACCAAAATATTTTCCACTTTAAAATCTGAATGAACATATGTAAGAAACATTGCTCCCTTTTAAAATCTTTTTTTGAGAAAATGGTACCCATTGTTAATGAATTTGGAGCGATCATAAAACATTGAATTCTTAGAGTGCTTGACACAACTCTGATGGTCATAATAGGAAGCTATAAGCTCCAACATCTTATTCATCAATTTTGCAATCAACTTGTGAAGCCATATGACCTCAAAACTAGCAAATGAGTCTACTACATATTCTACAATTGTTGAACTATTTGTAACTGACAACTACTTCCTATTAAACTAGGAAATCAGACTCGTGCCTAAGATGAAACAAAATCCCAAAGTGCTCTTCTTAGTACTTCCATCCCTGCCTAATCAAAAACAATAAAACCATGGAGTGAAAGCTCACCATCTCCCACATATACCTCATTTCATAATGAACTATGGCCTTCAAGTATTGGATCATGTGCTTTACAACCTTTCAATGAATTTACCTTAGTTTAACCATGAACTGGCTCAAGGTGTTTATTACAAAATAAATATTTGGCTTGGTATTCACAAGCCACACAGGAGAACCAATCAATTGCTTATATAAAGAAGGATCTACCAAATATGAATCTAAATCAGAAAACAAATCCAAATTTGTAACCATAGGAATGGCCAAGGGTTTACAATCCAACATTTGAAATCTCTTTTGAATCTCCATATTGCACTTACCCTATCCAAAAAAGAGCTCACGTGTACCTTGCCAAACCTCTAGACCCAAGAAATAATGTTTAACACTATTGTCCTTCAAGTCATTCATTGGCCACATTTTCTTTGCATCATGCAATGAGTTTCTCATAGCCACCCATAATGATCCCATAATCTACGTAGATGACCAAACAAGATCAGATTTATCATATAAATAATAAAGATTAGGATTTGTAAAAGTTTTGGTGAAGCCCAAATTCAACAAATACTCATTAATATGTAAGTATCAAATAACCAGATCAGATATGCATTATTCTTTTCAATGTGTTTTCTAAGAATAATGTAGGGCCTTTTCTAACCTTCTCACATGGTTATCTCACCCATGTACCTCAAAAAACTCAACTGATCAATGAACACTTCTTCAATCAGACCATTCAGAAAAGAATTCTTTACATCCACCTGGTATAAAGTCCAACTAAAATTGATGCAATAGCCATGATGCTCTTGATATAAATATGCCTAGAGATTGAAAAAATGGTCTCATCATGATCAGCTCCCTCTGTAGGAAAATCCTCTTGCTACAAATTTGGCTTTATACTTCTTAATGCTTGCATCAACTGCAAGCTTGATCTTGTACAACCACCTAAAATCAATCAATGATGTGCCCACCCATCTTGAAACAATTTTCCAGACATCATTCTTTATAATAAATGTATACTCCTCTGTCATGGCATTTTGTGATACCTACTCAACTACGACCTCCTCATAATAGGAAGGCTCTACATCAATAATATAAGACATCAATGAAAGACAAGTAGGAAATTTCTTAAGTGGATGTAAGTTGTAAGGTTCGAGTTCAAATTCGAGTTTTATGAGGATAAAATTTGGTTTGTGTTAGAGTTTGAATTAAAAAAAAGATTGTGATTAAATTTGAAATGTAAAAAATTAAAAACCTAATTAAAAAAATAAATGCAAAATGTAAAAAAAACATAATTACAAAAAAATAAAAAAAGTCCTAAAAATAAATTATAAAAAAAAAAAAAAAATTATAAACAAAACAAAACATAAAATAAAATAAAATAAAAATCAAAATTATAATCAAAATAAAAAATGAAAACATAAAATAATATAAATTAAATCAAAACAAAATAAAACTAGTTAAAACCTAAAACCTAAGATTAAACCATTTGCTATTGACCTTAATATTAAGTGAAAATGCAGAAATCAATATTAACCTTTGGAGTCTTAGACTGTTAAGTAATGCACATACATTAGACTAAAATTCTATTTGTAGAGGCGGTGATGAGGAGTAATTTTGAGCATGTAGTGAAGCCACAGACTGAGTGAAGAGTATCGATACCCTGTTAGGTGTTGCAGGTAAGTTTTATATCCAAAGGGCCATAAGGGTTTTGTATCTAAGATGAAATATATACAAGGCCATCAAAGTAATTTTTAGAGGGTTGAGGGCATTATTAGAAATTTATGAGGCACAAAAATGTAGACATAGACAAATACAGTCGTGAAAAAAATGCAGACCTAAAAAGTGATGGTTTTTTCCATTTTTGTGATGGCTGAATAAAAAATCAAAAAATTTTGAATTTTAATTTTAAAATCATCGTAACTTGTGACTTAGAGGTGGATGACTCACCCAAAAAGATGATTTTGGTTCTCCTACTTGCTCCTGTGCCTTTTGTAATGTCTAGGTAAGCCACTTAGGCATCTTGGTTGAACTAGATGGTAAAGTGGCATATGTTCCTTCACCAAAACCTTGTTGATCTAAATCTGATTTTGCTTCAATTTTTAAATCAACACTTGGGACAACAAGCTTTTCTCCCTCCTCAACCTCCCCAATAGGTTCTCGAGACTTAGAGGACCATACATCCTCATTAAATTTCACATCTCAGCTCACCCTTGTCTTCCTCTATGCTGGAATGTAAACCCAAAAAGCCTTGGAGGTCTCATTATAACCAATAAATATACCCTTGATGCTCAAGGGTTTAAATTTAGTTTTTTTCTCATCTAGTACAAGAATATTAATAGGAAACCCAAAAACATGAAAGTGTGACACCTAAGGCTTCTCACCTATGGAAGCTTCTTTTGGTTTCCTATCTTTCAAAAATTTGTGAGGACACCTGTTTAGAATTCAGATAGTTGTATTATAGGCCTCTGCCCATTGAAACTTGGGAAATCCATATAGTGGATCATGGCTTTGGCTATCTCATTGATGGACTTGTTCTTCCTCTCTATAACCCAATTCTAATACGTGTTGTATGGTACATTCAACTCCCTCTTGATCTTTGCTTCTCTACAAAATACATCAAAATCCTTAGAGGTCTACTCTCCTCCATTGTTATATGTCAACACTTGGATCTTCCTTCCAATTTGATTGTCAAATAAGGTCTTGAATGCCTAAAATCTATAGAACACTTAATCCTTAATCTTCATAAAATAAATCCAGGGTTTTCTCAAAAAATCATCAATGAAAGAGACAATATAAATAACCTGTCAAAGTGGCCAAAGTCATCGATCTACATATGTCTAAATGAATATGATAAATAATCTCTCTTGATATGTGATCACTGATTGGGAAAGCAATCTTGGCATGTTTTCCAAGTGCACAACCCTTTTACACTCCTATCTTCTCAATCTTGAAGTCCATTAATTCTTACACCATGTCCTTAAAGATATATAGTGCTCTATAGTACAAGAGACCCAATCATTTGTGCCATAGCTCACACATATTGTCACTATCATGCACTGAAACACCATGCTTCACTAGATCAACAAGTAACCTATATAGGCCACCTTCTCAAACAACTTTGGCCAAAACTTGGCCAGGCTCATGACTGTGACCTTGGATAATAACTTGTCAATCATTAAACTCAGCCATACACTTAAGATTTGTCATGGTTAATATTAAAACAAGATTCTTAGTTAAACCAAGAATATACAATACATCATCAAGCTCAAATACATTAGTCTATGGCATGTAAGTGGAGATAAATCAAGTTACTGTGATTGGATGTGGCATTATCGCCCATCTCCACCCATATGTTGGCCTATTTTTCTTGAAGCCTACTGAAAGCCTTCTTGTTAAAGTTCATGAGTCTAGATGCTCCACTATAAACATATCACCCTACACCATAAAGAATATTAGTAGAAAGGTATGACACTCAGATAATATTGTTTCATGCTTGGATGATAATTCATCCCTTCTAGTGGTAGCTTTTTCACTCCCAAAAATTTGATTTTGTTATTGCTACTTATTGTTCTCAGTACACTATGATGCAAAATGACCCATCTTGTGGCACTTGAAGCACTTTACATGATTCAAATTTTTCTCACCCTGGTTGGAAGAACCTGAATCTTCCTTCTTCCCCTTTACCCATGTCCTCCTTTCTTACCTTCTCTCCTCACCTTCTTAATGAGGGATAGCTTCTAAATCCCTTTTTCTTTGGCTACAATAGTTTCTCCCTTGTCTCATCTTGGACAAAGACATATCACAATTTCTCAAAAGTGGGCATGTTCTCCCAAGCACACACCCTACACAAAGTGTTTCCAAGGTGCCAAGAATCCATTCAAAACTATGGGAAATATCTATTCATCATTGATATTCACACTTACAGTGCCAAGTTGATCTCTCAACTCAATGGTTTTCATCAAGAAGCTCGTCATACTATCAATGTTGCTCATGTAGGTGTTAGTGAGCTTATTCTTCAAAAGCTTCCTTTAGGATATGTTCACACTCTGATACAAAGTGATCAAGGCACCAGAGACCTTCTTCGACATCTTCTTTTCTATTATATGAGGGATTAGGGATAATTCTCTTTGGTTCTTATCTAGGATTCTCTCTTCCTAGAACTTTTTATTATTATTGGTTGTATCCTTCAGTCCCATTGACCTAATTTTTGTCATTTGTGGACATTAATATAATTTATTTATTTCTTTCTTTGTTTCAACCACATATTTATTGTGCTTGGGCAACTGTATGGGATCAGTAGGAGTTGTAACCTTCTTCTCAATAAAACCCCAAAGATCAACCTCCTCCAATAAATTCTATGATATAAACTTCCATGATGTGAAGTTGGAAGTGATTTCTAACCTATCACACTCTTTGAGATCGAGAGTAGTCATCCTAAAACTTTGAGAACATATTTTAACAACCAGATCAATCTAAAATCGATTCAAAATAACACCTTCACAAGTCCAAGAACTTATTATAGACAAATCAACTTTAATGACTAAACCTAGGACATCACACCCATTGAGATCCTTTGATAGCTCCCTCTCACAAGTAGTAGCCCAATCCATACACAATATTAGAGG
The DNA here is from genome assembly GCA_037957365.1 of Torreya grandis. Taxonomy (NCBI): domain Eukaryota; kingdom Viridiplantae; phylum Streptophyta; class Pinopsida; order Cupressales; family Taxaceae; genus Torreya; species Torreya grandis. The sequence goes on from JARHVA010004940.1 coordinate 891,480, forward strand.
ATATCAAATGCCCCAATTTAAACCTAGGTTGAAAAATTCATGGTCCAAAGATTTGCACTTACAGTGAACAAAACCTTAAACAAGCCAATCACTGGAATAGGTGGTTTAATAATAACGATCATTTCATACCATCATTAGATTGGCAAGTAAACCAATAATTTAGAAGAACTATTAACAACACAGAGAATTACAAATATCTGGTCAAAAATGTATGAGACATATACTAGTAAAGCGGGACTCAAATTATTGTGAAAATGGTCAATCAAGAGAAGCTAACCAATTACCATCCAAGCTGGAAAATGGAATATATCATTGATCAAATTCAGGATATGTTGGATCAATGTAAAGAGAGTATAATGTTGTTGTAGATTTGTTAGAGAAGACAACATCAACATAAAGGAAACACGATTGTCTCCTCCTTTACCATAATGTTAAAACTATTTCAAAGTATATTCAAGCAATAATTACTAATTTATTATGAAAGCACACCTTCAAAGCATAGTTACAAAGCAATATACCTTGATTAAGGCTTTTTCAAGGACCAAACGCATGATATCTGGTCAAAAATGTATGAGACATATACTAGTAAAGCGGGACTCAAATTATTGTGAAAATGGTCAATCAAGAGAAGCTAACCAATTACCATCCAAGCTGGAAAATGGAATATATCATTGATCAAATTCAGGATATGTTGGATCAATGTAAAGAGAGTATAATGTTGTAGATTTGTTAGAGAAGACAACATCAACATAAAGGAAACACGATTGTCTCCTCCTTTACCATAATGTTAAAACTATTTCAAAGTATATTCAAGCAATAATTACTAATTTATTATGAAAGCACACCTTCAAAGCATAGTTACGAAGCAATATACCTTGATTAAGGCTTTTTCAAGGACCAAACACATGATATCTGATATGTAATAGAGCCCATGGTCACACTATTTTATGAAAAACCCCTCCCCAAAGCGAGGAGGGACCCCACAATATAAAAAATAAAGTCTTCCATAGATGTTAGATTCTAAAGACACCTTATTCATTCTGGAGGTCAGTCTATCTAGAACCCATTGTTCATTATTTTTATAACCAACCCCTTATACATAGTCACTGCCTCATCCCTTTGGCTTATATCAAAAAAAAGTTATAAATTCTCATCGCATATTTTCTATTTTGTTTGCCTTTCAGAAAGTCCTCCATATTTTTGTTAAGAATGACCTTATTATTATTGCTGCCACTTTTTCTTAACCTTTGAACATGTTTTAATGTTTTTTTAAAAAATTTAGGTTGTGTGTTAATAGTGTCTTTTACCAATACCACATCTAGCACTCATCCTTCTTTTAAACACTCCTTTCACATTCCTAAACTAATCATTGGCTGATACCAAGCATATGCTTGGAGAGAGCATGACATAAAAAAGTTTATTTATAACATAAGCTTGAATCACCCTTACCATTCTGACACCAAACACACTAAGCAATCCCTATTGGGCTCAATTATTTCAACCCTCCTATTACAATGTCTATTAAAAGCATTTTTTCAACCCTAATCAAGAATTGGTTTCCACTTCCCACATGCCCAACATGGGTGAAATAACATCCCCATTCATTTATCCAAGTATTTATTCATGAGATGGCTCCTCATGTTTATTATACTTAATTAGGAAACCATATATGTGTAATAACAAAGATGGATTTCTAATAGATTTTATCAAAGAATTTTCACCTACTATGAACAACTTTGTTTCTTATATCAAGGTGAAGTGTATCATGAAAATAATGGGGAACTACTAAGTTAGAAGTAGGTTAACAAACCCCTCAAGGCCGTATTTATTAGAACTCAAGTTCTTACATTCCCTACATCATTTGAAGATAATGTCATCAATTTCAATGATTTCCTACGTACTTGCTTAGGTTCCAAATCCTCCCAAAAACTTTGTCCTCACAATGTTTCCAAATCCACTTCTAGGACTTATCTTTAAGTTACACCTTTTTAATACAATCATCAAACCTAAAGTTTTATATGGTTCAAAGGTTTGTGGACCTAGCTTTGGGGCCATTATTTGGGCCAGTATTGAGAGAGTCTAAAATATCATATTACAGTGCATGATCTTTATCTTTAGGCTTACTTTTTACATCCACATACTCAAATTCTTGAGGAACTTAGATTCCAGTTGTGAGAGATATCTATACTTAGCACTTTGCTCTTCAAATAGGTTTGCTTCACTAGTCCCCACTAAACACAAACACTATTGGTACCTTAAGACTAGATTGATCCTTTCTCGAGCTCTTTCCCAAAAAAAGATGTCATCACTAGAGCTACCATAAAGGACATTTACGAATAGTATATCCATGCCATGTGGATCTCCCCCTTGAGCCACTTAACTTGAAGTTTGCTTTTTATGCCAATCATTTATTAAAAGTAGTGGATGGTATTATTCATCACCCTCACTATCTCTAGTGCCATTGGTCCCAAAGTTTGAGGTTTCCCCTTAGCCAAAAGACAATATGTTATCACCAGTTATGGGTGAAACAAATCACCACATTATTTGTCAGGACTAGATTTGTCATCTTTTATACTTTTAGGAGGTGGAGAATGAGGAACACTTCATTTTTAGATGCCCCATTTCCTATAAGATCTATGGAAGATGGCATTCCCTCTATAGGGACTCAGACAACACCCTATCTACTTTCTTCATATATCCAAACCAACGGTGCCTTGTTCTTTATATTTGAGAGGTATTCATCATCTGATGCAAATCCATATAGGAGGATCCTAAAGGCTCAAGAGTGCCCATGTCGATCACCTTTTTCTTTCATCCCATTTAAATGATTGGTATCACTAAGCATCCTTTGGACACTAGTAAATCTCACATCAAAGTTGATAGATCAATTAGGTGGGGCTTCTCTCAACATACCATTACTACTTAAGTTACTCAAAGTCCCCAGCTTGCTCTCCCTTGACATCATGGCTGATAGTTGTGATCCTTCCCATCAACATGGATCTACCCCTCTTTAATGACATGAAGTTACTACTTATCGGCCACACCCCAAACCATAAGGGCAAACTCATATCATGATTTTCTTTTCTACTATGGGAAGTACAACTTTGGGCAGTAGGGGAGATTGTGTAAGTGATTTGCTTCCTCCTAAGATCTCAGAGTTTGGCCCCTCTAAAATTAGTTATTACCTAATGAACACTATTAAATCTTCTTACAATGATCAATGATGGCTCAGATGACTCCTCCACTTTAGGCACAAATATGGATATTTGATGAGGCCTCCTACTCTTGATTGACACATGATTTTGGGGGCTGTTGTTCACCTTTCATTGCTACTTGTATTGGCTTAGTTACCATTTTGTTTGTATAAAATTGATTTAGTTTGTCTTGTGTATTTTTACTCCTTTATTTGGCTTCTAGGATTCTTTCTTCATATAACTTTCTATTATTAACTGATGTATCTTCGAGTGCCATTGACCTACTTTTGGTCATTTGTGGACATTAATATAAATTCTTTGTTTCCTTCTTTCTTTCTATCCTTCAAAAGATCTTTTTAACCTAATTTGTTAAAGTTAGCCACAAAAATCGCATATGTAATGTCCCCTTTTTTGGCCTAAGGGCTTTGGACATGTCCCTAGTGGCCAATTGTGGCCCACATATTGAAACTCACTTGGATGGATCAGTTTTTGGAAGTCTTGGTGTGGAGAAACAAGCTGAGAAGATTTATTTATTGAATGAATGACCAAATGATGAAGAGGAAGGTCAAATGTCACCTACAAAGCTTTTGAAACACTTTAATCAACCTTAAAGTGTAGTTCATTTACATTTGAGAAGTAGGCTTGGAAATAGATCTAAGATTACAAAGTGAAAAAAGACTAGTAGGTTTTCATGGTGTTTCAAGCATCCAAGGGCATGAATCAAGTTGAAAAAATTCTTAGAAGTCTATTGAAGCCTTATAAAGAGACAAAAATGACTTACACAAGTCTAGAGAGACCAGATCATCATGACATGTCATGTAGAAATGAATGGGTCAGCTTGATTGTGCATTTAATAATTTCACTTAGGAAATAGATTAAGGCCAAAAGACTACATGGGCATGATATATTTCATTCCAAGGGGGTCCCATGAATTTTTTTATCTTGATGAGTTCTCTATCTCAAGATACAAATCTCCAAAGTTGAATTAGTAGAGTAAGATGTGCACGGGGACGTCAAGTTAAAGCTACAAAAATTAATCATTTGGATTTAAAAATTCTTAACAAAAAGACATGCACAAGGATGTCAAATTTAAGCCTTGTAAAATAGTCATTTGAATTCAAATATTCTAAGATAAATGATCAGCATTCAATTGGATTGAGATCCAATGGTGAGCAAAAACTTGACAGTGTCAATGGGTCCTGAAGATCCAAAAGAGCATGTTTAATAATGCATTCAAGATCAATGATGAAAATCAAGTAAAAAGATTAGTGGATCCAAGATTGAACATTTCAATGATAAGTGTCAAGATCTCAGGTACATGAATAGAGATCTAATGATGTGCAATGATTGATAACGCTAGTGGGCCCAAGTAGATCGATGATTCATAATCTATCATACAAAGTAGATTTAACGATGAGTAATAGGTCAAAAAGGTCAGTGAATCTTGAAGATAAATACATGTGTGATAAGTGTCTCAACCATATTAAACTGGTAGAATATCTATAGCTCACGTCTATTCATATAAAAGAGAATCAATGGTGCATGTATAAGTCAATAAGGCAGATCTAATGGTGTACAAACACGTTGATTGATGGCCAATATTAATTATTAAAATCTAAGGGACTTTAATGGAGAGAAAATGTGACCTAAGGTTGAACCATGGTAAATATGTCAAAGGACACCATTGAAGCTTAGTTGAGACCTCTATTGGAGGATCAAGAGCATGTAGACTTGATTTTCTTGTGTTTTCAACATCTCATATAATAAGTCCTTGGCTTCCATAAGTTTCAAAGGCAAAATAGGTTTATTTAGATCTAATATGGTTAATGAAAGAAGCTATGTAGTTTGTAAGCTATTCATTGACATATTGACTTTAGGAAAACCAATAATTGGATTGGTTTTCAATCTATAGTAAGACCTATGCTCAAATATTAAAGTAGGGGAATATATGAATAAGTGTCTCATATTAGACATGCCCACATCATTGACAAATATGTACTTATAGCCACTCAAAATAGATACAATCATGGCTTTTTTAGGACTAAGGATACATGGATTTTGTCCTCATAAGCAAGTCAAGTGGAAGATGGTGCAAAGTTTCAGGATGGAAATCTGGTGGTTAAAGAAAGCAGCTGGAGCATTTAATAGATTTCTAGGATGCCTATGGGTTTTTATTCATAAACAGGATCATGACTCACCACCTTTGTCAAACTCTTGTCCTCTAGTGTGTTGCTCAATCAATGAAATGATTCAAAGGCTATTGGGATAAAGTAAGGCTATCTTGTCTATGATGTATTAGCTCTAATTTGATCTAAAGATGGTGGAACATTCATAAAAGGTTGTAGCTCATTTAATTATTTGGGATGGTGTGCTCACTCTCTCCTTACCCTTTCTCTATATCTTTCATTTTCTAACACATTGTAACTCTCTTTGAGTTTTTAGAGGAAATTCTCTCTCGCTTTTGATAGGAGTTTCTCTCTCTATTCTAGTAGAGCATAGAATCTCATTTGATAAGGCTACATCCTGTCAAAATTTGAATGAAAGACCTCTCAAATCGATAAAGACTTCCTTTTACCTATCTCTCCCCTCATAATTGTGCATGATGGCATTGTGAAGGAGAATCTTCCATGCCCATTATCCTTCTTTCTTCCTCATTTTGAGGTGTCTTCAAGTTAGTTGCAAGTCTAAGTTAGTCTTATTTCTATCATTGATGCAAACTCTTAGTGAGTCTTAGAACTCTTTGCCTTCATTTCTTGCTTCCTGAACCTAGTATGAAACACTTATGCAACTAACTAGTTTTGTGAGATTGTGAGAGTTAATATTGTCTTATGCTTCCTCAATGTTTACTTCATGCATATGATAGCCTCATTTTAATTTGGTGCATCACCTGGTTAAATTTATTAGGATATATTTCCCCCTTTCTAACCCTTTTCCTAGTGCCAACATTGGTATAGGTGATCCATCAAGAGGAAGTTGGTCTTCTCTGGAGGTCCAACCCTAACATAGGTGACCCAAAGCCTAGGGTATTCCCATATTGTAGCTCAATTGGAGAGAGCCTGAAGAACCCTCTCTAAGGGTACAAATTGATGCTTTAATAGTTTCTAGCATGCCCAGTGGGACTTCATTTAAAATAAGATTAGTCAAAGTTTGATGTTGGTTTGATCAATTTGCAACAGTTATAGCTTCTAAGCAATAGCATCTGGTGACTCCAAAAGAAGATTCAATATTTTGGTAGTAGAGTAGTGACCACATCTCATTCCAAAGGTAACTACAAGATCAACTTCTAGAGGTATTCCCTTTTAATTTGTTGAACTACCTTTAAATTAAAAAAAAAGATTAAGGTTTGCTAATACATATCTATATAAAGGAGTCTTTCCTTCTAGATCAAGTTCAAGGCCTACCCCTACAAGAAGATCTTTGTTAAACTCTTTCATTACCATGGCATCCCCTAGAGCTTTCCCCTTTGTGGATTTTAATGGCCAAAGTCTTCTGGACCTTCCTCAATATGATCCTATTCTAGTATCAGCTCTTAAGAGTGTCCCTTATTTTACTAGAGACCAAGCTACAACCCCTTCAAAACACCTCATGGATATAGCCAATTTTTGCAATGTTCATAATGTCAATGAGGAAAATGTAGCAATTAGGTTATTAATCATCTCTTTTAAAGGTAAATCCTTGGAAAAGTATAAAATCCTTACTACTAACTCTATTACATCATGGGATCAATTAGGGGATGCATTGTGTAAGATATTTGAAAATAAAAGTGAACAAAATAGTTAACTATAATTCAAAGAGCCCCTCATGAAGTTGTGCAAGATTTCAACACAAGGTTACAAAAGACTTGGGATATAATCCTAGTCTTTGTTAGGCCTACTCTAAACATTGCCTTCCTATATTATTTGAAGGCCCTAAATAGTGACATTTCAATAATGATCTAGTCTATGGGAGGAAACACATTACCAAATGCATATGAGGTGGTAATCAGAGTAGAAAATCGTCTGGTGCAGGCTGACAAGCTTTGAGCCAAAACTCAGAAGTTTTGGTTGATAAATATCACAATAACATAGAAATAACACAGTAACAATGAATTCTCTGAGAAGAGATGTAGTATTACTCAAAATTGCAATACAAATATATGCTTATCTCTGGGAAGAGATGTCTGTTTTTACATTTCGGGTTACCTCTTATTTTATACACAATTTGAAAGCATGCAGAGGATGTGGAAGGTCACCAATATTGAGGGAGATGAAGTGGTACGACTTCCAATATTTAAAACAATACATAATTTGAGGAATTACTATTTTTAGAAACTTACTATTTTTAGACAGCACTATTAAAATTGAAATTTGAGGCACTTCCGTTGGGTTTTCAGGGATCAAACATCATCGATCAAAGCTCATGCCATTTCACAATGTTCCCCTCGTTCTTAGCTTTCCAACGGTTCAAACGACAAGTCAATTGGAGCTACGGTGCAAAAGTTATGGCTCCCGAAAGTTCCGTCATCAATTGGGGTGGAACTGTTACCCGAATTGTCACCTAAATTGATGCCTGGATCAAGCTTACACCTAGACCACCAATACCTTTGTTCCCTAAGATCAAACCATCTCCTATTTTTATTCCTCTACTTCTTGTCATTCCTCCTGTGCCTAAAATTTCTGCTATACCCTCACCTAAGCTAGAAAATGCTTCCACTAGTCAATCTTGTGATTCCCAAGAACATATGAACTTTCAAGAGCTTAAGAGCACGTTCCAATCTTTGGGAAATAAACTAGTGAATTTTAAGAGGCATCAATATATCAATAGGCCTTACCAAACCTCATATCATCCTAAACAACAATCTTATCAAGCAAATAGGCCACCCTACAAAGGAAACTTCCAAGGCCAAGGCCAAGGTAAAAGCCAAGGACAAGGGTAGCCTAGCTACAATAGACTAAACAAATATAATCCAAATGATGCAAACACTTCCAACACTTTGGTCCTCATTCAAAATAATATTTCTTGAGAATCTAAAGGGACCATGCCTTGGAATCAAATTTTTGGGCAATTCATTATCCCAAACACTAACTTCAACCAAGATTTCAATGATTAATGGCAGTAAGCTTCCAATTATGGGTATAATCAAGCTATTATGGCTCAGAACATAAAGATTTCCATGATGAAAAAAATAGAAGAGCCTCAAAAAAGTCAAGGGCCTAACCAAGGGCCAAGCTAGTTGGGTGCTACAATGGTGAATTATGAGCAAGAAGAGTGTTATGCACTCAATTAATAGGCTAGTTCTAGCCAAACATACATCCTAGTGGTAGCTAATACAAGGTTCAAAAGAAGGAATATGGATGGTAATCAGGAAGTAGTCAAGGATCATCCTACCATTACTCATTCAATATCAAAGCCAAATAGACTTGCTGCTATTCCAAAGGTTTTAATAGATCCAAGGAATCAAAATTAGGGGAATGTGTTTGTCTCTCAAAAGTCACAAACTCAAGGTGCAATTGTGGCTCCCAAAGCATAACCAAATGTTGGTGGTCCACCCATCAACATTGTGGAATAGATGAAAAAGTCCAATGTGAGTGTGCTAATGTGGGGTATTCTCTCTATACCTAATTAGTAGATATTCTCCAAGAAGGGTTGTCAAGAATTAATGTTTTTGAGAAACCACCAATCAAGGAGAATGTGGTTCTCAATAATGCAACCGAAGGACCTAATGAAGGGCAACCAAATATGGTGGTCAAACTTCATCCCTTATACTTTTCAATGATCATTGGTGACTATTTAGTGCATAATTACATGGTAGATAGTTGGGTTACACCTCATTAATGCCAAAGTCCATAGCTGATCAACTTGGTCTAAAATATTAGTCCCTATCTAAGGAAGTGCTATAGCTTGATGGTTCTTCCACCAAGACATCTAGCACATCAAAGACTTGAACTTGACCCTACATGCTTGTCCTAAGGCCTCAGTGGTTCAATATGTATTGATACTATATGTACCTCCTCATTTTATCATATGCCTTTTCCAAGGAATCCATTGCAAAGATTGGAGGTTATCTTATAGCAGATTGGTCATACATGACATTCACAACAAGATATGGGACCAAAGTGTCCATCAAGGTTGATCCCATTGCACATTTACACATTGAACCTTATGGGCTAGATAACATAAACCTCAATTGCACCATTCTTGATGAGGATGAATTCATAGTTGGTCAAGCATTAAACACTCATCCTGAGGATATACCAGACATGTTTTTAGATGAACTATGAAATGAGAATTATTTGGTTGATCTTGTGGAAGGAGTTAAAGAGAGGGAAATGGGTGTCTATTGCTTACATTAAGAGAATAAATCCATGCCATCCCTCATTGGACCTCAAAAATATCCTAGTGGCTTATAGAAATTGTTGTTTGATGGTTCAAGGAGAAAACATGGAGTGGGTGCAGGTGCAATGTTGGTATCCCCCTCAAATGACAAGTATTTCTCTTCTTAATAGTTCCAATTTAGTTACTCTTGCAATACAAAAAGTATGAGAGTCTTATCCATGGCCTTCAATGGGCTTCTAAGAGAGGGATCAATTAGTTACAAGTTTATGGTGACAGTGAGTTGATAGTGCATCAGGTTAGAGGCTAGAATATCACCAAGAATCCTTTGATGAACTCTTAAAAACATAGAATATGTGACCTAATTGAGTATTTTGAGGCCTTTAACATCCAAGCAGTGCCAAGGAGATAAGATGAACATGCTAATGGGTTGACAGTTGGGGGAGCTCAATTTGATATCCCAAATGAGTTAAAAAAGATGAAGGTGCAACCACATGTCAAAGTGGTAGTAAGATGATCAATGCCAAATAATGAAGCTTATTAGCAAGTCTTTGGGAATGACAAGAAAAATACTTGTTTGTTGCATCAGGAATAAAAATTCTCTTTAATGAACTAAGAAAAGTTTTAACATCAATATGAAGAGCAAATTGTTTAGTTGAGATCTATCAAGATTCCTAAAGGGCTTGTCACCCTTGAAGGTCTTTTCCATGAGGGAGATCATATGAGAAAAGACAAGGCAGTGATGTTAACAAGTGAAGGGAACTATGAAAGAGTCCTTATGTTTAAAGATAAGTTCCTCAAGCTTGGGAAGGTAAGCACTAAAGTTGAGAGGCATGATTTCATGGAGATTTGTAATGAATATGTAGCCATCTTTGTTTGGGAGTATAGTGAGCTGAGAGGTTTTGATTCTAAGCTAGCCCAACACACTATAGAACTAGAGGCTAATGCCAAGCCTATCAAGAAAAATTAGAGGCCTATAAACCCCAAAATAGAAGAGCTTATAAAGAAAGAATTGACCAAGTTAATTAAATCAAAGATCATCTTTCCCATTAAGTACTCCTCATGGGTAGCCAATTTGGTACTTATGAGGAAGAAGAGTGGGGAGATTATATTGTGTGTTGACTTTAGGGATCTGAATAGGGTTTATTTGAAGGATCACTATCCCCTACCATCCATTGAGTAACTCCTTTAGATAGTTGCTAGTTCAAAACATTTTCCCCTTTTAATGTGTATTCAGGTTAAAACCAAGTACTGATAAGAGAGGAAGATTAGTATAAGACTACCTTCACCACAAAGTGGGGCACTTATGCTTATGAAAACATGCTTTTTAGATTGTGAAATACTGGGGCCACTTTCCAAAGAGCCATGGACATGGATTTCCAAGGGTTGATGAATCAAATGGTACTAGTCTACTTTGATCACATCACAGTTTTCTCCTAGAAGGCTAGTGAGCACATGGACCATCTAAGGTCAATCTTGCAAAGATATATAGAGTATGGGATCTCTTTAAATCCTAATAAATGTGTGTTTATTGTTCATGAAAGCAAACTATTGGGTCACATTATCTCAAAGGAGGGATTATCCATTGACCTTGATCGAATAAGTGTTATCTTAACACTATCTTTACCTAAGCATAGGAAAGGAATCCAGAGCTTCCTTGGGAAAATAAACAATGTGAGAAGGTTTATACCTGGTTTTGAAAACTTGGTCAAACCCATCACTACCATGCTAAAGAAGAGTCAAGTTTTTTCTTGGTCAAATTAAGGTAGAGCAACATTTGTGGCCATCAAGTAAGTCATTTCCCAAGTAGCCTTACTCATGAATATTGATTTCTTTAAGTATTTCATATTGTACACCTTTGCCAACATTGACAACATATCAGCTATGCTGATGTAGAAAAATGGTGAACTGGAAAAACTAATTACCTTTTTTAGTAAAGGGCTAGAGGGATATAAGGTAAGGTACACTTTTATAGAAAAACAAGTTCTTACAGCTTTGAGAAGCCTAAAAATTTTAAGGCCAATGCTTTCAAACAATAAGGTTAATCATATGGTGTCTCATCCTGGGGTAAGAGACTTTTTCCTCAACAAAGTTTTGAATGAGAAAAAAATAGGCTGGATTACCATGGTCATGGGGTATGATGTGGAAATCAAAGTCAACAAGATAGTAAGAGGCAAAGGCTTGTGTGAACTTTTGGTAGATGATCTTCAAGAAGACAAGGAACTTGTTTTGGTGCCACAAGAAAACTCCTAAACAGATACAACTTCACTCATAATAGTTGGCTCCAAGATATGACACATTTCCTGCTAATAGGTGAATGTCCCCAAGGTTTGGATGGAGCAAAAAGAAGGTATTTCAGGCTCTAATCCATATGTTATGTATTAGTTAATGGGGTGTTATTTAGAACATACCTCAATGGGGTAGTTAGATGCATTGATGATAATCAAGTGACAAAGCTCTAAGAGTAGTTCATGATGGACTTGGAGGAGGCCATTTTGCTCCAAGAACAACAACAATAAAGTAATGAGATCTAGTTATTACTGACCTGACATTTTCAAGGATGCTTATGCATGGGTCAGGAAATTTTAGAAGTGTGATCTATTTTTTAGTAAATAAATATTGACAACCCTTGCCCTCAACCCAATCCAGGTGGAACAACCCTTCATGCAATAAAGTATGGACTTCATAGGAATGATCAATCCAACTTTAAGTACAGGGCATAAATGGGTGCTCACTGTAACTGACTACTTCACCAAGTTAGTGGAAGTAATTGCCTTGAAAGAAGCCAATGAGACAATAGTATTGGACTTCTATGACAACATAATAACCAAGTTTGGTGTCCCAACTACTATAATTTTATATAATGCATTAATATTTATTTTTATGAAGATAAGTGAACGAGAATTCAAGCTGGGCATCTACCTCAGCACATCCTCCAATCACTACCCCCAAGGCAATGGACTGTCAGAGTCCACAAGCAAAAACTTTCTAAGGATTATCAAGATAACTATGGAGAAAAATCAGAGAACATGATATACAAAACTAAGGACAACTCTATGGGATGACATAGTGACTCCCAAAGCTACCATTGGCAATTCTCCGTATGTCCTTGTATATGGAAGGGAAGCCAAATTGCTCATTCCTCTTGAACTACCTACCTTGGAGTTATCCGATTAGCTTAAGTTGATGGAAAGTGAGCCTAGGAATATGAGGATGACATAGCTCATGGATCTTGAAGAAACCAGGGACCTTATAATGAAGACATTAGAGTCACACTAGGCTTAGGTCAAAAAAGTCTTTGACAAGAGAGCCACAACAAGGGACTTTAAGGAAGGGGACTTAGTCCTAAAATGGGACTCAAATAATGCCAAGCCAAACATCCATACCAAGTTTGACAACTTTTGGAGTGGTCCTTATTTGATCCATAGATGCAAACAACATATTGCTTTTTAGCTTGCCCAATTGGATGGAGAGGTATTACCTATCCCAATCAATGGCATTCATTTAAAGCCTAGTTATTAGAAGAGTTTGAAGCTATTTTATGATATTGTAACATATTAGAGTAGTTTTATATGTTTTCCTTTAAGTGTGTTATGCACATTTATTTTCAGTTGTGTGTTTCTCTTTCAATATGTTCCTTGGGCACATTTGTTGTTGTTTTATTTCTTTTGGTCTTTATTGGTTCAAGAGGAGGTTTTTTGGAAAGGGGTTAGCCTTGAGTTAGTTTCATGAAATCTAAGAGAAAATAATATGATCCCATGTACCCAATGGATCAGTTCAAGGCTACTAGTCTCTTGCATAATAGGCATGCAATCCCAAGATGTCATTAGAAATGTTGGCCAATTTTGGTCCACATATAGAAACTCACCTGGATGGATCAGTTTATGGAAGTCTTGGTATGGATTGACTAGGTAAATAGAGTTATTGATTGAAATAATGACCAAATGATGAAGAGGAAGGTCAAATGTCACCTACAAAGATTTTGAAACACTTTAATCAAGCTTAAAGTGTAGTTCAATGGCATTTGAGAAATAGGCTTGGAAATAGGTCTAAGATTGCAAAGTGAAAAAGACCAATAGGTTCTCATGGTGTTTCAAGAATTTAGGAACATGAATCAGGTTGCACAAAGTCTTATAAGTCAATTAGATCCTTATAAAGAGACAAAAATGACTTGCACAAGTATAGAGAGACCTAACTATTATGACACATCATGCATAAATGAACGAGTAAGCTTGATTATACATTTAATGAGTTCACTTAAGAAATTAGTCAAGGCCAAAAGACAACATATACATGATTTTTTTCATGCCAAGAGGGTCCCCTACAAATTTTGTATCTTGATGAGTTCTCTATCTCAAGATACAAAGCTCCAAAGTTAAACTAGCAGAGTGAGACGTGTGCAAGGATGTCAAATTAAAGCTACAACAATTAACCATTTAGATTTAGAAATAATTAACAAGATGAGCATGGGGATGTTATATTTTGGCCTCATAAAATATCTATTTGAATTCAAATGTTCCAAGATCAATGGTCAGTGCTTGATCAGATCAGGATCCAATAGCGAGCGGTATCCTGACAATGTCAGTGGGTTCTAAATATCTAATAGAGCATGTTTAATCATGCATTCAAGATCAATGATGAACATTAAGTCAAAATGTTAGTATAACCAAGATTGAATGGGCTGATGACAAGTTCCAAGATCTCAATTACTTGAACAAAGATCTTACAGTGCATGATGACTGATAAAGTTAGTGGGCCTAAGTAGCTCGGTTATGTATGATCCATCATACAAAGTAGATATGATAGTGAGAAATGGGTAAAAATGTTAGTGAATCTTGAAGATAAATTCATGGGTGATAAGTTTCTCAACCACATTAAACTATTATAAGATCTATGGCTCATGTCCATTCATATCGAAGAGAATCAATGGTGCATGTGTAAGTCAAGAAGGCAGATCCAACGGTGTACAAGCAAGTTGATCGATGGTCAATATTAAAAGTTGAAATCTAAGGGAATTAAATGAAGGGAAAATTTGACCTAAGGTTGAACTACAATAAATATGTCAAAGGACACCATTAAAGCTTAGTCAAGACCTCTGTTGGATGACCCAGAGCATGTAGACTCGATTTTTTTGTGTTTTCAACATCACGTACAATAAGTCCATAGATTCCACAAGTTTCAAAGGTAGAATAGGTCTATTTAGACGTAATATGGTTCAATAAATAATCTACACATTCCATAAGCTATTCATTAACATTTTGACTATATGAAAACCAATAATTGGATTGGTTTTCAATCTATAGTAAGACCTATGCTCAGATATTGAAGTAAGGGCAGATATGAATGGTTATGAACAAGTATCTCATATTCGACATGGCCACATCCTCAATAAATATCTACTTATATCTACTCAAAATAGATACATTCATGGCTTTGTCAGGCCCAAGGATACGGGGATTTTGTCTTCATAAGCAAGTCAAGTGGAAGATCGTGCAGAGTCTTAAGATGGAAATTTGGTGGTTAAAGAAAATAGCTAGAGCATTTAATATATCTTCAATGTTCCTAAGGTTTTTATTTTTAAATAGGATCATGACTCACCACCTTTGCAAAATTCTTATCCTCTAGTGTGTTTCTCAATCAATGAAATGATTTGAAGGCTATTAGGACAAATGAAGCCTATCTTGTATATGATGTGTTATTTTTGATTTGATCAAAAGATGGTGGATCATTCATAAAATGTGGTAGCTCATTTAATGATCTAGGATGGTGTTCTTTCTCTCTCCTTATCCTTTCTCTATATCATTCATTTTTTGACACATTGTAATTCTCTCTTAGTTTCTAGAGGAAAATCTCTCACTTTTGATAGGTATTTCTCTCTCAATTTTGGAAGAGCAGAGACTTTCATTTGATAAGTCTAAACCTTGACAATTTTTTTATGAAATACCTCTTGAATCAATAAATAATTTGTTTTACCTATCTCTCCCCTCAGAATTATGTGTAGTAAAGCTTGTGCATGATGGCATTGTGAAGGAAAATCTTCCATGCCCATTGTCCTTCTTTCTTACTCATTTCTAGGTGTCTTCGAGTTAGTTTCAAGTTTAAGTTAGTGTTCTTTTTTTCATTAACACAAGATTTTAGTGAGTATTAGAAATCCTCTTTACCTTCATTCCTTGCTTCCTGAACCTAGTTTATGAAACACTTTAGCAACTATCTAGTTTTGTGAGATTGTGTGATCTAGTATTATATTATTCTTCCTCAATGTTTAGTTTATGCATATGAGAGCCTCATTTTAATTTGATGTATCACCTGGTTTACTTTATTAAGAGCCCTTTCCCCCTTTCTAACCCTTTTCCCAGTGCAAACATTAGTATAGGTGATCCATCAAGAGGAAGCCAACCTTCTTCAAAGGTCCAACCCCACCATAGGTGACCCACAACCTGGGGTTATTCCCATATTGTAGCTCAATTAGAGAGAGCCTAAAGAACCCTCTTCATGAGTAAAAATTGATGCTACAATAGTTTCCTAGCCTATTTTTAGTATTTCCCCTAGGATATGGGAAAAAAATAAAAAGGAAACACATACTACCCTCTTTGAAAGGTAAAAGTGAAGGGGTCACTTAAGTTGTTCTATTTTTGCATTGAGGAGGGCCCTTTTGTGACTTAAAGGACATAAAGTGCCTTTAAGCAAGTTTTAAAAGCTAACTAACCTTTATATACTTAACTCTTCACTCATACCTTAAAAGGGTGAGTATATAAAGGAAGTTTGGAATTCATTGAAGGGTTGTGCTATTTTTGGATATTAGATCTTTGCTCAAGTATGTCAAGCATGGATAAGGCACTTTGAGGACAAAACACTTCAAAGTGTGAAAAGGCATGAGGATGGAAACCTTTATACCTTGTATGTGAGTGGCTCTACATCAAGAGATACAATTTGTGCTTCATTATTCAGATTGGATAAGTGGTTGGTTTTTGGAAGCCATTGACAAGTTTGTGGGATCTTAGAGGAGGAGCGATTTGGTCCCTAGGTTTGAATACCCCGCATTAAGAGATGATCTATAAGGAAACCCTATCTTAAGATTTGGACATTAATTTCTGATTTTTGTTGTGACTTCGCTAAGTTGGATGACTAGGTTGGGAAGGATTGTAAGGTCTTTGGAGTGGCCAAAAGATGACCTAATTTGATAATAATAATTCTAAAATTATTACTATTATATTTATTTAATATTTGTCACATTGATTTGAGGTGATTTTGTGGCCATTTGTGGCATAATAAATTTTGCATATTTTACTATGATTTTTCTAAGTGAGGTGAATCACTTGGGGAGCTTGGGGAGACCTTTTAGGTTGCTCTTAAACCCTATAATTGGTACATATTTTTTATGTTGAATTTTTATGATTTATCGTAACCATTTTGGCATCATTGGATAATGGTTTTTAGAGGAATTCACATACTAATTAATTCTATAATTTTCTTCAATATTAGCAACTTAATTAGTATGGTCATTGAACCATTTTTACTTTTGTTTCATGGTTATTTGATGCTGTGATAAATTTGTATATTTTAGCATAATATTGGTGAGTGATTGCAAGAGTTTGAGAGGTTGTTATAAGGGGAACAATTATTGTATCTTGTGGGGTAAAATCAAAGATACAGAGGTTGACAAATCAATATAAGATTCTCATTATTTGCATGAAAAGGTACTTAATTCAACACTTTGATTTTTGGCTCATGTTTACACTTTTAGAAATGATATATTAAAGTAAATATTAGTCATGATTCATTGGTTTATTGGGAAAGCATGATTTTGCATGATTGTCCCAAATTAGGGACATTACACATCTCAATGTATTGAAAAAGGAGTTAGAGATTATTGGAAAAATATATAAAAAATGAATATTACCTATTGCAAAAGAAAATGTTTGCAAACTGCTAATAAGCCTCTTAAAATTTATAGCAGAAGCTAAAATAGAAAGAGGGCTAGAAATAGAAGGTGAAAAATGTAAAATTTTAATAACATCTCTAGAGATTTAAGGGCAAATTCTCCTACAAAGGATGTTCAACCCATAATAATAGATAATGAGGCATCTCTTTTCAACCCTTTTGTGCCAAGAGTAATACAAAAACTCCTATATCTAACCTAAGGTTCCCCAAACACTAGAGCAATGGCACACCATCAAGATATATGCATTCCTCAATGTGATTGTATTACCTCTAGGGATGATCTTCCTCCTCTCTATTATAATATTCCATAACCCAAGTTTTTCTCACATATGAATTGTATAATGTAGTAGAGGCAAGACAATCTAAATTGCAAATTTTAGCCAAGCTTAAAACCTGAATATCTGTAAGCTTTAGGCTAGAACCCCAATGTCTATTGTGCAGGGAGGATACTAGTCCTACTCTCCTCTTAATGCTAATTAGTCTATTGTCACCTCTTTGGGTACTCCTCCCCTTCATCACAATAGCCATCAGGCTCAAACTACTAAAATTGCTATAGGTTGAAAGGAAAATGCTAAGAGGACAACTCAAATTATATCTTACCCTAACTGCCATTCTTAAATATATTTAATGGGTTAGAAAACAAAATGGCTTGATATTGCTTTCTTTGAAAAAAGTATCTTCTCTACTAGTCAATTCAAATTGCATACAACAAAAAAAGATTTGTTTCCAAGCTTTTGAGGAATGTCTCAAGAAATAAACAGAATGTATCAATTACCTGTGTGCGAAAATATTCATCACAGGACTGAAGCTATAGAGGAAATATTGACAACTGAGATCAATGAGAAGCTTTGCTGAGATAATTCACCAAAACAACCAACAAGCTAGTGCCAAATTCCATACAACCCAACACCCAAAGAGCTCTATTGAGGACTCTCTCAGGGGAAGAAAATGAATTCTTTAATTTATAAATTTCTACCTAGGATTTATGTTCCTCTTTGGATCCCTCAAAATCATGAAAGTGTTGCCATAGAAGACCACCCCTCAAAATACTCTGGTTCTGTACCTATATTCTCTAATCCCAATGAAAGGGGAAATTTTTAGTTGTAATGGGTGCGAAAACAAGAGTTGTCCTAATTCATATAATGTATAATTTTGAAGGCAATTTTGAGACTAGATTGCTCCTTCTTTCTTAAGGATCCTTCCCATAAAAGATCTCATCACTAAAGCTATCAAAAAAGACATCTACAAATAGTATATCCATGCCAATTAGATCTCCCACTTGAGCCACTCAACCTAAAGTTTCCTTTTTATGCCAACCATTTCTTACAAGTAGTGGATGTTATTATTCGTCGCCCTCACTATCTCCAATGCCATTGGTCCCAAGGCTTGAAGTTTCCCCTTAGGGAAAAGATAGTATGTTCTCACCATTTATGGGTTGAAATAGATCACCACATTCTCTGTTAGGATCAGATCTATCATCTTTTCTCCCTTCAGGAGGTGGAGACTAAGGAACACTTCATTTTTATATTCCCCATTTCCTATGAGATTTGGGGAATATGTCATTACCTCTATAGGGACTTGGAAAACACCCTATCTCTTTCTTCATATATCCAAACCAATGGTGTTTGGTTCTTTATATTTGAGAAGTAGTCACAATTTGATGTTGATCTATATAGGAAGAGCCTAGAGGCTCAAGATAGCCCATATCGATCACCTCTTTCTTCCATCCCATATAAACTATTGGTATCACTAAGTGCCCTTTTGACACTAGTACATCACACCTCAAAGTTGATAGATTAGTTAGGTGGGGATTCTCTTAGCATACCATTACTACTTAGTTTACTTAAAGTCCCCAACTTACTCTCCCTCAACATTGTGGTTGATAGTTGTGCTCCTTCTCATCAATGTGGCTCTACTCCTCTCCAATGACATGGATCTACTACTTACCAGTCACACCCCAAACCACAAGGGTAAACTCATATCATGAGTTTATTTTCTACTATGGTAGGTACAAATTTGGGTATTAGGGGTGATTTTATAAGAAGTGCTTTACTTCCTCCTATGATCTCCCAGTCTGGCCCCTCTGACATTAGGTATTCCCTAATGAGCACTATCAAATCTTCTCGTAGTGATCAATGATGGCTCAAATGAATCCTCCACTTCAGGCAAAGACAAGGATATTTGATGAGGCCTCCCACTCTTCATTGACACATGCTTTTGGGGGATATTGTTCACACTTCATTGCTACTTGTATTGGTTTCATTACGATTTTATTTGTAGCACACTACTTTAGTTTAGGGTTTAGGGTTTTAATGTTTTAAGGTTTTACTTATGTAAATCTTATGTTTGATTAAAGGGTCGATGATTCTAAATTAAGGATTTAATATGCATAAAACAACCACTAATTTATTACAAATTTAACTAGATTTTACTTTCTAAAAATAGTAATAAATATGTGCAAATAAAGACTTATCTGGAAAACACTTGATATGGATGATCTGAGTGCTAAAAATTGAGAAATGAATAAGTCTAACTATTGTCAATTAGATCCCTGTATTAGAACCCCTCCTGGACAGTGGCATGACATTTGAATAATAGTGCCATGTGGCTCTAGTGTCATGATAATGGTGTTAGTGTCCTCTATGTAGGATTGCTGTGAACTTTTGGGTGTACTTACATCTATGTTTTTGGGTTCTATATATGCAAACCCTAATCTTTCTTATAAGGCATGAGATAAAAAGTGTGTTTGTTAGTGAGATAGGCTAGACATCCTCAACACCCTATTTTGGAGAGAGTTGCCTACATACCAATAATCCAAGAGAGATCAAGCCTGATGTAATTCTGTAATCACCTAAAATTGGTATTTGAATGCTAAGAGTGTTGCTTGAGATAGGCTATTCATAGCTTAGCCATGACCTATCTTAGTGCTTTTACCACACTTTTCTATCCATTGTATTGAACACATACATCTTCTATCAACCCAAATACAGTCCCAGGATGGCTTTCCCAAATCTTAACCCAGTGTGACCAATAGTCTGCTAGTTAGACATTAGCACCAAACTAAGATCACTACAACCACATGGTGCTCATGTCCCTATCTAGGCACTAGTGCCTCTTGCCCTAATTCTCCCAAATGGATACTGGTTTAAATGTGTGCCCCTCCTAAACTCAGCCTAAGTACATTATATTATCTATAAAAGTTATGAATCTCTATAAATACAAGACTATTTGACCTTTATTCATTAGATAGAGGATAAATGCGAAAGCCTATCCAAACAAGAAACAAGTTGAGAAAAATTAAGGTATTTTATCCCTATTCTAACTTGCTTCTACATTATATTAGATGGATCTATAAAAGCTATGAATCTCTATAAATACAAGACTATTTGACCTTTATTCATTAGATGGAGGATAAATGCGAAAGCCTATCCAAACAAGAAACAAATTGAGAAAAATTAAGGTATTTTATCCCTATTCTACATAATACCATCTACAATATCCCTAAGTCCATATTTCAAAGATTTTAAATCTCAAGCACACTCAAAACATTCAAGACCACTCTTATCTAGCATTCACTTGCACTTGTACCAAATACTAGGTGAGAGAACTACATCAAAATTAATCCTTCCTCAAAGTGTTTGTATGTAGGCAACTCTCTTTACAATGGGGTATTGAAGATGTCCAACTTATCCTACTAATAAATACACATTTTTAGCTCATACCATACTTGCAAGGAGGATTAGGGTTTGTACACTAAATTAGATTTTCTAGGCACAATATAGAGTTCCAAATTTTATGCGCACAATAACAGAACCCAAAAACACAAGCATAGGTGCTCCCATAAAATAGGAATAGTCCTACAAAGAGGACACTAACACCACTTTGAGGACACTACAACAATATGGTACTATTGTCTTGGTAGGGCATTACTATCTAGTGAATAATCAGACCCCAAGATCTTGTTGATGATACTTAGACCTATCTAGAACCCAATTTTTAGAACCCAAATCATTTATGGCAATCACTTATAGATAAGTCTCTATTTATGCATATTTATTAATATTTTTAGAAAGTCAAAAGAAGTCAAAATCCATAAAAAATTAGTGGTTAATTATTGCATATTATTTAACTGATGTAGACATCTTAGCCCTTTAATCTAACTTTGGATTTACATTAGTAAGACCCTAAAAGGTTAAATATTTTGGTGAACATGACTTACTTTGAATATTACTTCAAAACTTAGTTTGCATTAATGAAAAATTTTGTACAATAGATCATGGTTGAATAGTTTTGATTTTTGTAGACAACCTAGCAAATTAAATTAACTTCATATTAGGGTTTCAATTCATTTGAATATAATATAAATTATTAAAAAAAAACTATATTAAAAAAACCCTACCCTTAAATGATCTTAAGGTTTGTATCCCTTTTTTCCTCTTTTCATTAGCTGCTATTAATTTTTCAAAATTCATATATTCTATTTTAGTAGCTCTATTTTAGTTTGTTTACTATATGCCATCTAAAAATCTATCTCACTTCCATTAAGAAGAAGTGCTAGACTATGTGGTAATCCTATAGAGCATATTTAGATTCATGTTATCTAAGTCTATAACATGGACAAAGAACCTGTTACAACTCTAGATATGAATCCTTCACACCCTGATTATGTGGATTTAAATGACAATGCATTCAAAAATGAACAATACAACCAAGAACAAGATGAGGTACACATTGAGAATATGGACACCCTTTCTCCACTTAATAATAATGACATAATTATGAACAAAGATGAGGTATTATAATGATTCAAAGATAGAATTTTGGAATAGCCCCTTGATCATGCATAGATCCTACAAGCCATATTGGAAATCAAGAATAAAATAAATGTTGGTTAATCATGAACTCCCTTAGCTAATAATGTTGTTACACCTCTAGTGGGACCAACTCAACTAAGTCAGATAACATAACCTAAGTTTTTTATTCAAATATTAGTGAGAGATACACCACTTACGACTAGTTCCTCCACTTCAGATGTACAATCCATTACACATGAGATTCATACTCTATAGTCTAAGGTGTTACATCTTGAGAAGGGAGCCACTAGGCCATCACATACCTTAAATTCTTACATTCTCTTGCATACACCTTATGCACATCACATAGTGGTATCTCCTTTACCATCCAAATTCACTGCACCCAAGCTTACACTATATAATGACAAGGGTGATCAAGAGCATCATCTCATAGCTTTTCACATAACATGCTTGGACTATGTGTCCAATAATTGGCTTCTTACGATGTTATTTCCATGCAGTCTCAAGGATTAGGCCATAGGGTGGTTATATGATTTACCAAATCAATATATCACAGCATTCAATCCTTTATTTGACATGTTCCTAGCACATTTCTCTATCAACATCAATGATAAGTATCATATTCACAAGTGTCATAATTGAAGCTAAAGTCAAATGAGCCTATCATAGATTATGTATTATGATACAAGACAATACACATGGAAGATAGTGAGATTCAATGCATATTTAAACAAAGTTTCATACTAGCATTACCTAAAGTTGTCTTGTTCAAAAAGTTTCATACATTTACTAATTTATGCCATCCAGTCAAGGAAAGAGAGGTTAAGCACTTATCAATAGGAAAACTCAAGTGCACAAATGGATCATAATCAACTATTAAGAGTTTAAATAAACCTTGATACAAGGTAAGGGCCACAAAGAACAAAAGTGATCAAAAGGCCATAGTCAACGCAACTTCTAAGCCATTTTCCAAGTTGGTTTTATCGAATCCTTAGCATAGAGTCTTCCCTAATCTTCTAGAGTCATTGGCATAGGTTCTACTACAGATCTTAGAAGGCAATATCATATCTCTCCTTCCTATTAAAGAGGTTAATAAAACATGTCCTCTACCAAATAAATATGACTCAAATGCATTTTATGAGTATCACAGGGCATTAGGCCACACAACAAACAAATGCATTATCCTAAAGCATAAGAGACAAGATATCATTGAGGATAATATTATTGATGTGGGCACATACATAGTAATACCGAAATAATAACAAATAGAGTATAAGGCACTAAAGATACTTTTAGATCCTTTCCTGAAGCATACGTTCACTATACATACCAGGCACACCCATTGTGAACATAGGATTGTAATAAGGGGAGATTATTATTGTGTTAGTGCATGAAATCAAAATCCAAATGAAACACACTAGTGCTAACATCTTAAGCCTATCTTAAGGGGGGAACATAAAAAAAAACCTAAATGAGAAACATAACTAGAACACAAAAGACAAATAAATCCTTTACCTTCTTTAGATGCTCCATATAGCTTATTAAAGTGGCTTGCTCGGCTTGTGCTCAACGAGTCTTCATCAAAGGAGGTTTGGCAATCTCCTCTTCTCCTTAGCACCAATGAATTTGTGATGGATATGGCTTGGCTCAATAATTGGGCATGATAAAATTACATCAATGGTTTGAGAGAGTTTTTTAACATTACAAATTTACACCAAAAGAGCTTCTAAATTCAACAGGCAAGGCTTCCTATTTATAGATTTTGTAAAATGATTAGAATGAACCCAAACTGTCCATCTCAAGATGAAGATGTGTGGATAAGGATCCATTAAATTTTGGAGGACAAATTATATAAATTCCCTCATAAATATTTAGGATAGAGAGTTGTTAAAGAGGCATGGAAGGCATTAATGAGGCATGGGAGGGCTTGATTAGATATTTTATGCATTTATGGCCTAGGGATGTCTTTCCAAGAAATGATGTCACTTGATGATGCAAAAACCCATAATCAATATCCAAAAAGAAATGTTCAGCAAGTTCCATGGAATTCTTAATTAGGTTCTTAATTCAGATTAATTAGCCTTAAACATGATTTATCAATTTTGGTGAAAATCTTGGCAATTGGTTTATAAATTAATCAAATTAGCTAGAGTGTCACATTATTACATCAAAATTTAATTGGATTGGAATTAAGATGTGATGTTAGATGCACTAGATCTATTATCATGTTTAGGATGTTGTCAACACAAAATAACAAAGGCACATGTCTCGTGCTAGAAATTTGGTAGAAAAAAACAATTTAGAGCACCCAAGTGTGAAAAATGTCATTTTGACTCAAAATGATCTGATTAAAGTTAGTTGTCTCATAAATTTCATTGCCTCATTTAATGATACTCTTGCCAAAATTGGCACTTATATATAATTTTTTTGACTCATTTAATGTGCTTTAGTGTTTTTATGCCAAATTGTGATGCTTCGATAGAAATTGGTCAAAAGCCTAGTTGAAGGTCATTGGTGGCTAGTTTTAAGTGCCTACAGTTTGCCCCTATTTGGGAAGATGTTACAAACCATAGGCATAACAATGTATTCTCAAATAATGAGAAATGCCTTATATGCCAAAAGGAAGATGATGACTGAAAATATCTCCAAATGGTGTTTGGGAAGCCTAGGATGATGCCCCCTTGAGGGAGTGGCCGTCACATGACAAATCCAAATGAGAAATGATTTCATGCATTTATTTAAAAAAAGTATACTGATTTGCCTAAAGGTAGTTATAATCAGGAATAAAAGTCAAAATAATGATTTGCCCATAGGTGATTATAATAATTAAGAGGACTTGGATTATTTGGTAAAGATGATATTTTATATGGTTGTGCCATAGTGATAATTAGTGAGCATAACTCAAAGATATAATCTAGAATATATATTAAATATGAGTGGGTGCACACGTAGATGGAATGGTCTAATGACTAAATAATCCACAAAAAAACAAACATACGAGGATGTAAAGTGATGAAAGAGATGGATAGAAGAGTAAAGATTGATCAATATAAATGATTCAGTTGTACCTACAAATAAGGAGATGCTCATCCTAATTAGCAATGACATAACTAGAATGGTCAATGGGTTGATTTGATCAAGATGGGTGGAAGGATTTGCCAGTATGCCAAGGAGAAACTTTGGTAGCTCCATTGATTATAGACCTTCTTGAATTTAATTTTTGTTATAACACATGATAGTATACATCATGATAGAATACCATGAAGTTTATCCTAAAATATGCGTAAGGACTGACTCCTGATCCAATAAATAATTAAAAATAATTCATCAATGATAAAAACCATGATTACAATGTTGATGTATGAATGTGGATGGACTCAAGAATAATGTGTGCAAAAAATCACCCAATGCATATATATATAGACTAAGTCAAGGTAATAGTGCTAAAAGCAAACAAACAAACAAGAAGACAAATAAATAAAGAAACACACAAAGAGCACACAAACAAACAAACAACTTGAAATAAACCAAAAAAAAAAATATTAAAAACAAAAACAAAAAAAACATCCTAACAATAACCATGCCCCAGTATGGCAAATCAAGGATAACTAACTAGGCTTAGAATGACAAAATACCTATTCGTAAAATGGCAAAAACATTGGCTTAAGTTGCCTACAAAATGGTGAGAACGTATGGAAAGGGAGACTGAGGTGACCTTTATGTATTGAACATGAGCTAAATATTCTTGAAATGACCTCAAGTCATAATAATTCCATCCACATAAAAGGCTAGAAAAAACCAACTAGGTCCCAACAAGTTCTCAAATCTAGCAAATGACCAGTCAAATGAAAACAACAATGGTAAGGTGATGTAGAAATGCATGAGAAACAAATTTTACCCATAATTTACCCATAGGTAGTTATAACTAAGATACAAAAAACTAAATCAATGATATTAATTTTCCCATAGGTAGTTGAATTAGTAGCAAGACTAGTCAAACATTGATTTACCGTAGTAGGTGATATAATCAGGCTCACATAAAAAAACTTGATATAGGATGGAAAATGAAAGATATATTTCCAAATCAACTGTCACACTACTTTCATATACTGTCATTTAAACATGAAATTTGATTGATTATGTAAACTCGATCAGAATCCCCTTATGAAAAGTGCGGGAAGAACCAAAGGAACCAAGATCAAAATAAGATTGGGTAGGGTGACTAAAAATATGATTTGGTCTAGATAGGAATGGAATGATAGGATGACATGGTCTTGATTTAGGATAATGATGGCTTTTGATATACTAGATAAAATGGTAAGAGGGTTGCCCCCTAAGTGAGATGGTGATTGGTTGGGATATGTGATAATGGCCAATGGATATGGAAATGAAATGGTATGGTACATGTTTTTGGCCTAGGTGTTTATTGGTTTTTGATGTGTTTGGCTTGGGTATGGTAAAATGGCATATGATTCTGTTGTTCTTGCTAAAGTGGAGATGCATGTCCTAATCAACAAATAATAGAAACAAAATAATTAATCATGTTAATTTTTACCCCACACCTCATCTGAATAGCTACTTTATCAAGAACTTTCTATAGATTTAGATGAAAATGATGCTATTATGATCTTCATTGGTCATTGATTATAAGTCCTTCAAGTGTGAAGACAAGGTATCTTTGTAGCCTCTACAAATAAAAAATGGCCATGGATGGTAAATAGGGATAAATAATGTATGAAATATTTGGTTGGGAAATGCAATGATGGAGGATAATGGAATGTGTAATGGTAGGGAAATAAATGAAGATCAAGATTTTTAGGCACACACAATGTTTCTAATTATAAATTTGACATAGCTTAGATGTGGCAGGGCTAAAGAGTTCTAAATATTTTCTTGAGAAGACCCCCAAATTTTTCTATTATTTAGGCCTAAGAGTAGTGCTATAGATTGGAAGATATTTTGATTTTTTCTTTGATAATATCTTCATCAAGCAGTGAAGGACTTTTATGCTCAGTTATTGCCTCCTTGATGAGGTTTCTACCAATGAAGTTGTCTTGATTGTCCTCTAACATCTCCAAGAAGGTTTTACTAAGGAATTTTTACTTTTGGCTTTGATTGTATTCTAGCACCTCTAAAAAGGTTTCATTAGAAGATGCTGAGTTTGAACTTTGATTGTCCCATAGTGCCTCTAAAAAGGTTTCACTAGGAGAGTGTTCTTATTCTACATGAATTTGGTCTTTGCCTCCTTGCTATTCTTCAACTAATGTGTCACCATAGATGTATTTTAACAAGGTGTGATTCTATCGATCCCAATCGACACTTATATGAGATGGAATGTCAATAACATGGGTATGTTGGTGGTAATGGCATGTGGAATGATAATGGAATGGGAAGAGGATATACAATCCCCATAGAATATACTATGAGAACTTGTGTCAATGCTAAAGTATTCATCCTTAAAAACTATGGAAGGATCACAAATGTATTCATATTGATC
Source organism: Torreya grandis (assembly GCA_037957365.1). Classification (NCBI taxonomy): domain Eukaryota; kingdom Viridiplantae; phylum Streptophyta; class Pinopsida; order Cupressales; family Taxaceae; genus Torreya; species Torreya grandis. The sequence continues at coordinate 919,238 of JARHVA010004940.1, forward strand.
TGCTAGGTATGCATAACCAATATTGTAATAATCATGAATGTATTCTATTTTTGAATCTGATTCTAACTCAAGAGACTCTGAATTTGATGTTGAGACTGATGTTGATTCTAATTCTGATACTAAATCTGATGTCGATCCAAGAATCAAACCTGATTCTAACTCTAATTATTCATTTGAGGGGTACTCTGTTACAATGATGTCTTGTTGAATGTTTGGTATTAGAAAAACAATGGCCTTTGATGGCATAATGGGTTCTATAAAGACTATTTTGTCAAAGTGAGACCCATTAATGATAGGATAAAGGTGAAGAGATAACTCCTCAAAGACTAGTTTGTCAGAGGGAGGCTCTTGAAAAATAGGCATATGGTCAAGGTAATGGTTTTCCCAAAGGTGATTATAATCATTAAGAAGTGACTCAATAAAGACTGGCTTATCAGAGTGAGACTCCTCGATAACTAGTATAGGATCAATAGTCGATTCATCATAGGTTGACTTATCACAAATGGTTAGTTCAACAAAAGCATCTTGGATTAGTTGGTTCTCTTAGCCTTGGTTTCCAATGAGTTGGAAAATACCAGTTTCAAACATAGCTTAGTCTTCAAATGATTAGCTTGGTTGAGGGATTTATTAGTTTAGTTGGGGTTTTGATTTGATTAGTTGAGGATTTCTAAAGTGGGGAATGATAGGCACTATATGAGAAATGGTTGACACTTGGATAAAAAAGGGTATTGTGGAGTTTGATTGCTTACATAAGCCAAAAGATGAGGTCCTGGTATGATAAGCTTGGGGCATTGTCAAGCTTGATTACTCATATGAACCAAAGGATAAGGTCTTAAAAGGATAAGGATAGGGTATCTTGGAGCTTGATTGCTTACACAAGTAAAAGGATGAGGTCCTAGAATGGTAATAGTATTCCTTAGATACTATGGAGCTTGGTAGCTTATATATTCTGAAGGAAGGTTAGCGATCACTGATGATCAGATAATGAAATGACATTATGGAGCTTTATATGTCACTCTTTTGTCTAGAGAAGCATCCATGTCCTCTTGATAAACCATATCATTCCAATCTCAAGTTGGATCATAAGCTAGTTATTGACTATGTTTTATGTAATGATTATTGGAAAGAGGGTATGGATCAATATCCCAAATAATATTATCTATAGTTGGGTCTTCAACAAAGTCCTCATAAACCTCTTCTTACCAATCAAGGTCTTGAGTTGGATCGTAATCATGCGTTTGGTTATAGTCAATTTGTTTGGCCATTCTATCATAACTTAGATTGTACATGACTCCATCATAAGTGTAGCTAGATATATCCACATAAATGATGAAATCTTCAAAAACAAAAAGTCTTAGAGATATACAAAATTTGAAAAATAATGTCTAAAGGACAAAAGGTTCAAACTTGATTGAAGGTGGAGCTGTATCTCCAACATGGTCTAAAAATAAATCTGTATCTCTAAAATGGTTCATGATAAAACTTAGCATATAAAAACCTATCATCAAATGTCATACACATAAAAGGTCAAGCAATGAATAAAAACCAGTATATTAAATTCTAGGCCAAAGTGTTCTAAACAAGGTCTAAACTAAAAAAAGAAAAAAAGTTGCTAGGTTTTTTGTCCAAACATGGCATCAAAATCTAGGCTCAAACAGGATGTGCTAAGACTTTTGGACAAATGATGTCAAAAACTAGGCTTGAAACAAAGGATTGATGTGATTTGATTTAATCTAACAAGTTTAGAAACAACTTTGACATAGACCTAGCACACATAATTAAACATAAACATGATCAGTTGGCATTAGTCAGAAGGCAATAGGCTTTTAGATAAAGGCTATGTTCTCTCAAATAAGGGCACAAATAATGATGAGGATAGGCTCTACGAATACATAAATAATAAATATTTTCTAAATTTGGGTAATTGATTAACCAAAGTTATGCAACTCAAAAGAGAAATATCTATGTATTAGTCCCATGAATTGAGGCCTAAGCATAAATCAATCAATGTTTGAATCCAAACTTGATAAGGTTAATTAAAAACTCAATGTTGAAGACTAGGATTTGACCAAACAAGCTAGATAATATTGGACAACATGACGGTTCATAAACAAATTCCAAATGGCATATGTGACATGGTTTTAAATAATGGTTTTGGTATAAATCAAATGAGTTTTGAAACAATTCAAGAAACATAATAACATAGGCATTCTCTAATGATTTGATCAATGTTATGTTTCAAAGACTCAAAGGTAGAAAATTTATATTTGATTTGGGAATAATAATGTTACCCATATCAGTCAATTGACACACATACAAACAAGTTTAGCAAAAATTGAAAGACACAAGTGTGGTGTAAAAAAACTAGCACAATGCCTCTTTAGTAGACAAAAGAGTGACATATAAATAAATTGGTTTAGACATGGATATAAACAAACATATAAGTTTTAGTCTCAAAACTCCAAACAAGAAAAAATGACAAAATACAAGTAAATCACCCTAAATCTTATCAAGAGTGTGGCAAAATGATTTTGACTAAAACTAAATAGTTTTTGATCATCTAAATGGATCCCATGCATAATAATTTCACATTAAAATGCAAGAGAAGTAACTCATTAATTAGTTCTGCAACACTTGGCTTGTTATAAAAAGGTCTTGCCCTTTTTACAACCACTATAACCATTGCTCACTCAGTGTAGTGCAATGTCCAATGTGCTCAAACATCCTATGCTTAGCCTTAATGATAAAATATGGTTTAACTTCTCAAACCACCATCCCAATGGGATGATCCCAATTTATATACCCTCCATGGAAAGGGGTTGAAGATGATGCTAGGAGATGAAACCTTGGGTCAAAGCTTACCTAAAGAACTTATGAGAGGTGATGAAATCCCCCTTACAAGCCAGGATACATGAAATAAAGACTAATTTAAAGATCTTTATGGTTGTTTCTAGATCATCCAAGCCATGTGGGTCTTAGAGAGAACCTTCACAACATCTCTTTTACGCCTTTAAACTATGGCAATTTGCAATAAAGATGACACTTTTGATCCCACAAGTTCCCTATAAGGGATATGGGAGAGGATACATGCACAACTCTCTATTTGCTTAATCAAAACTAACTAAAGAAATAAAGATAAGCCACTTGCACAATCTTGAAGTGTGTTCAATTTTAAATCACTAAATGAAATATGTGGTAGTGTTCTTTATCCGCTTGACTTTAATTTGTAAAAACTTGTAGAGAACAACAACAAACTATTCAAGTAAACACTTAAGTGTTTCCTTAAACACCAAAATGAAAGTTCTTAATCCTTTATAAGACACTTAAAAAGAGGTTAAAAGACTAGATTACATTTTTTTACATCCCTTTTCAAGTTGGCCCTGCAAGGAAAAAGTTAGAGTTTTGCTTAGCCTTAAAGCACTTTTCCAAATGAAACAAACAACTTTGCAAATTGAGATCTCAAGTTCCACATAGTGCAATCCTGATACTCCATAATGCAATCTTGCTACTCTACAAAATCATTACTCAGATAGGCAATATGTTTACTCAAGTTAGTTAACATAAATCCACAATTTCGCTACTCAGGATAACAATTCTATAACTCACAGTGGAATATTGCCACTATAAGAGTATTATAACTTAACCACTATCAACTTACCTACAATACCATGAATTGGATAGGCAATATCACAACTATTAAGTCATGGTATTACAATATCATGATTGCCAAGTCATGATATTATAATATCTCTACTTAAGGAGTAGCAGTGTTGCAATACTGCTACTAACAAATCATGAAGTTACAATATCATTACTTACGAGTAGTGGTATTATAATATAGCTATGAGATCTATAAACAAAGACAAGGTTAGTATAAAAACATAGTTTAAACACAATACCATGACATTAAATGATAAACTCATGACTGTGTTAGTGGTGGGGTTGCGTCTTAGAGGATAAAACTGTGACTCCACAGTGATAAAATTGTGACTCCCAGAAAAATAGATTTTTGCTCAAATTTTCACTCTCTTTGCTCCCACACTCCAAGATCCTACATGAAAATGGTTAGTAGGTTAATTGTAGGTTCTATTTTATCAAATTTGATAGGCTAGGATCCACCGAGCGTGCCATTTGTGAACATAGGATTGCAATAAGGGGAGATTAGTATTATGTTAGTGCATGAAATCAAAATCCAAATAAATTACACTAATGCTAACACCTTAAGCCTATCTCAAGGGAGGAGCATAATAAAAAAACTAAATGAGAAACACAACTAGAATGAAAAAGACAAATAAATCCGTCACCTTCCTTAGATGCTCTAAATAGCTTGTTGAAGTGCTTTCTCAACTTGTGCTCATTGAGTATTCATCAGAGGAGGCTTGGCTATCTCCTCTTCTCCTTAGCACCAATGGATTTGTGATGGCTTTGGTTTGGCTAAAAAAATGGGCATGATAACACTACATCAATGGCTTGAGAGAGTTTTTTAGCATTACAACTTTACACCAAAAGAGCTTCTAAATTCAATAGGCAAGGCCTCCTATTTATAGATTTTGTAAAATGATCAGAATGAACCTGAATCGTCCATCTGAAGATGAAGATGTGTGGCTAAGGATCCATTCAATTTTTGAGGAAAAATTCAATAAATGCCCTCATAAATATTTAGGATAGAGAGGCATTAAAGAGGTATAAAAGGCATTACTGAGGCATGGGAGGGCTTGATAAGATATTTTATGCATTTATAGCCTAGAGATGTCTTTATAAGAAATGATGTCACTTGATGATGCAAAAACTCATAATCAATTTCCAAAAAGATATATTTAACAAGTTCTACAGAATTCTTAATTAGGCTCTTGATTCAGATGAATTATCCTTAAACATGATTGATCAATTTTGGTTCAAATCTTGGCCATTAGTGCACAAATTAATCAAATTAGCTAGAGTGTCATATTATTGCACATAAATTTGACTAGATTTGAATTAAGATGTGATGTTATATGCATTGGATCCATTATCCCATTTAAGATATTGTTAACACAAAATAACAAAGGCACGTGTCTCATGTTAGAAATTTGGTAGAAAAGAGAAATACAGAGCACCTAGATGTGAAAATGTTATTTTGACTCAAAATGATCTAATCAAAGTTAGCTGTTTCATAAATTGGATTACTTCATTTAATGATACTCTAGCCAACATTGGCACTTGTATATAAAATTTTTGACTCATTTACTGTGCTTTAGTGGTTTTATTCCAAATTAGGATGTTTTGATAGAAATTGGTCAAAATCTTAGTTGAAAGTCATTGGTGGCCAGTTTTAGGTGTCTACACCCACCACCAGATTATTATCACACAATTACAGAGGATGCACATCCTTTGCATAACATTATTGGCATGTATCATACTATAGTGCCACCTAGACCACTTCTCATATTTTTAGAGAAAGAGATTGTGGATGATGACACATATTTACATACACTCTTCATACGAGCATACATAGACCACCATCCTATTCAGAGTGTTATGGTTGACAATGGGTCAAGCATAAGCATGTACACTATGACACTCTTACAACACTTGGGTTACATAAAGTAAGATATATTCTCCACAGATACAATCATTAGTGGTTTTAGTGACCATATTCAGAGCTCCATCGAGGAGATTATTCTTACATTATAGGTTGGACCAGTATACATAGCCATTTAGTTATTAGTAGTACCTAGTTTAAGTGTATTCAATATATTGTTAGGTAAGCCATGGTTATAACATCTCTGAGCCGGTACACCAATGCCTAAGTATATACATGCCAATTAGGTGGTTAAAGTTGAGGGTGTCCCATATAAGTATCCTCTACCTATCCCAAAAGTATTCCTAGCATAGTTTTCAACTCAGTTCCATCATAGACACCAGTTATAGTTCTAAAACCATTACCAAATATTGCATGGCTATCAATTACAACTGAGAGCACTAATCCTATGCATACATCACAAAGTTTAGTAGAGTCATTAGTGCAGGTTAGGTATGCTCTCATGGAATCAAAATGTACACATACTCTCCCATAGAAACCATTATTAGAGAGACCCTTACCTTAGATATATGTCACAGATTTTAAGGGACCTTCTTCTACTTAGTTTATGCTAATATCAATTTTATTGGGTTTTAAGAGTTCTCTACATATGGCACCTACATCCCATATAAATTCTTCTAGTAGATGGGTTTCTGAAACCCTACAATTCACAAGGCATCATAATCAGTGCCACAAGATCTTGACATCACTACACACATAGCTTCAAACATAGATTACTCTACACAACAAATCATGGGCTCACAATTACCCTTTCACACCACATGCATGATCACAGTTCCTATATTTGACATAGGCCATGATGATGGTGAGTCCTCCATGAGACTTATTGGTTATTATCGATGCTACCTTTGTACATACTTCCTTCTCTCTCTCACTCCTTGTACATAATTTATTTCATTTGCTTATACATAGCTTATATCTATAAAACACAAATTTATAAATTGTATGCATTACTTTATTTACATTTCTACTACTTGCCAGATATTACATATTGATAGATATCTTAGTATAGTAGGTTTTATCATACATTAATGCTTCATTTATTCTTTTCAAGTGATTGCAAATTACATACAAGACTCTAGTGCAATACACTAATCCAAACTTGCTATCATCTACCCATTGGGGCCATATACACCGATCCAAGTTTATTGATTTGATACATTTGCCCACTCAGGGGCATCTCATACATAGTTGATACTACTAGGTTCTATCCTTGCATTTTATACATTATAGTTTATGTATTGATATATATTGATATTTATCACTACTACTCATTTTTCAAAAATTTTGTTGACTATCACTAGTTAGAATCAATAGATATACATCCTCACATTTACATAGATTTGTACTACATAGTTATACATGCTTTCATTTCTAGTTTTCCTAGATTAGACTTGATTGTGTTTCCTATGCTTCTTCCATATTTAAGGGCATTTGAATATGTGAATATGTCATTGCTCTTTGGATCTATATCACTTATCTATTTGTTTGCCTTGGACATATGCCCATGTCCCTTGTGTGTGATTTTCTAATTGTATATGTGAACATTTGAACATGTCCTTCTGTGTGGCTCCAAGCCAAATTTTTTGTTGCTTACGTATGTGGACATTTGAACATGTTTTTATATGTCTTCATTCTTAAATTTAGTGACATATGCCTGCATCCCTTATATTGTGGCCCCTGGCCTACTTTTATATGTCTCATGTGTTTTGTATGTATGCTTCCTTGTATGCATCTTCACCATGAAACTTATCTTTGCTTGTTACATACACCAATTTTTGATGCTATGAGGGACCTCATGCATCTATCATTCCTACTTGGGAGTTGTGATGGACATCATGCCCCATCCCCTAGGTACTTACTCAGATTTACTATTATACGCATTGATTACATCTATCTTGACACCATTATGCAATGCTAGATTACAACATACATCTTACATTACCTACTTATGCTTAGATAGTTTTACATTATAATGTTATGTTTTTACATTATATTGGAATATCACATAGTTGTCATATATATGATTCAACTAACACATTTTGTAGAGCTACTTATTTTGAGGATAGTTCTTATATAGGTTCCATATCTACCCTCAAAAGAGGGGGCATTTACAGGGGTTTGTCATAGAGATTAGGCTTCTACATTGCTATTTTACTCACCTAAAAGTGGTAATTGGATGCTAAGAGTGTCACTTGAGTTACCCTATTCCTAGTTTAGCCTTAGACCTATCCTAGAGCCTTAGAATTACTTTTACAATCGTTTAGCAGACCACAGTCACCTTCAACCATTCAAAACATAGCCCAATAAATATCATCTCAAACCTTAATATAACTTGATAAGTTGTCTGCCAATAGGACATTAACACCACATTTAAGACACTATAACTACATGGTACTAGTGTCCCCAATTGGGCATGATTATCCTTAGCCCTAACTCTTCCCAACATATACTTTTTAAAACATGTGCCCCTCCTAAGGTTGGTATAAGCATATTTTATTATCTGCACTAGTAACTAAACCCTATAAATACATGTCTAATTAACCTCCATTCATTAGATGGAAAATATATAAAAAATTTATTCAAATTGAAGACAAAGTTGAGAAAAATCAAGGTATTTGATCCCTATTATATCCTAATTCTGCATACTAACATCTAAAATAGCCCTAATCCTAGTTTTCAAACATTTTAAAACTCAAGCACATTCATGGCATCCAAAGCCACTCTCATTCTAGCATTCACTTACACTTGCATCAAACACTAGGTAGGAGAACTACATCAGACTTGATCCCTCTTTAGAGTATTGATATATAGGAAACTCTCTTCACAACAAGGTGTTAAGGATGTCCAATCCATCCTACTAATGGGCACATAATTATTTTTCATGCCATAATTATAAGGAATATTAGGGTTTATACACTAACTCTGGTTTTACAGGCACATCATAAAACTCTAGGTTTTGTGCATGCAAGAATAAGACATACAAACACAGGAACATGTTCTCCCAAAAAATAGGAATAGTCTCGTAAAAGGGACACTACCTCCACCTAAAGGACAGTACACAAACATGACATTAGTATCCATACTAGTTACTACTATCTAGTGAGTAGATAAACACCAAAATCCTATTGACCACACCCAAAATAGCCCAAATATCAATTTTTAGAACCTATATCATCTACAATAGTTAGTGTATATGCATAATATTTTCAAATTCTATGAAATACTCATGCTTTATATCTTTTAGGAACCCATTAAGACTCAATCTCTTTGAGTACATGCCTTAAGGGGTGCACTAAGAAAGGGGTGGGTAGACCTTTGGTGCTTCACATAATTTTTATCCCTTATTACCATATTATTACCAATCTAACTAGCTCTTAAAACCATTCCTTAAGCTAGTACTCCTTCTTTGCATATTCCTCTAGTCTTTTTCCTATTTTTATCCCTCTTTTCCTACCTTGATCCCCTTTCACCAGTTGATTATACTAGGTCGACTAGGTTGACCCTGTACAATTTTCAACCTCTGATTATTATATAAGGTCAATTGGGTTGACCCTATACTATTTTTGGGTATTTTCACTTGAGAGATTTGTTATCCCTTCAACCGACCTAGCTCAGGACCTAGTGATTTATCCCCTAAAAACATACAGGGTCGACTAGGTCGACCCTGTACAACTAACATATTCAGAAGGATTTAGGGTGAGATCTACCTATAAATAAAAGATCATTTCATCATTATTTCAATATGTAATCAAGAGTTATTATTCACTCATGCTTCTTTACAATCTGATCTTACACCATTCTACTTAAGGAGTCTTAGCTTAGGGTTTCTACTTGGAGAATTTAGTCAAGTCGATAGGTATTAGATGCTTTAACCTTTCTTAGTGATACTTACAAACCACAACAACCTCTTACAAAGCCCCTTTGGCCAAGGGAGAGATTAGGTCTTGATGGGTTCACATTCAGGTAACTATATTCTAACTTTGTTCTCTTTTCTTTAGTAGATATAAGTAGCATAAGCATTAGCTCAAATAATATTAATCTTCATATTCCATGTATTAGTGTCTTACTCATACTTAGCTTAATTGAGATTCTCTTATATATGTTTTATTGATTCTAACCCATCATGTTGTGCCACAAGATTTGGTGTGCACTATATTAGATTTATTTTCTTGTATATTAGGATAGAGTGACCATTAAACCTAGGACTCTTTTAGGGATTTTGCATGATTGTGTTAGACTGTAGGCTTTTAAACCTTTCTTAGCATGGTGTATTGTTATAAGTGATCCCCTAATCATTTGTAATGGATCCCCATATTGGTCATGCTCTTGCTTAACAAATGTATTCCCAATCAAAAGTGTAGGTATGCTCTATCTTCTTTGAGGATTGATTTATAGACACGATGCATTTCTGATTGCATATAGTTAGTTTTCAGATAAGTTTCTATTTAAGCCTATTTATTGTTATTTATAGAAAGTCAAAGAAGGTCAAATGCTATAAAAAATTAATATTTACTTATTGCATATTTATTTAACTAATTTAGACATCTCAACCATTTAATCCAAACATAGGATTTACATTGTAAAACCTAAAAAGGTTAAATCATTTGGTGAACCCGACTAACTTTAAATATTGCTTCAAACCCTGGTTTGAATTTTATAAATTTTTGTGCAATGAGTCAGGGATGCGTACTTCTAATTTTCTAGTTTTTTTAGACAACCTAGCTAATTAAATCATTTTCACATTAGGGTTTCATTTATTTAAATCTAATTTAAATTTTTGCAAAATAACTCTAGTTAAACACAACCCTAACCTTATACACACTTAGGGTTTGTATCCTTTTATATTTATACTCAAATTTGAGATCCATGCATCTTTTGACTTATATTCCATACAATAATGATCATAATTATTGAAGAAACTAATTGTTTTTTGTTGCAAAGTTTAATCCTTTCATTTACATGCTTATTCCCTTTAATTCAGAATAACTCAAAAAAGACATAAACACATGTATAAATGATTATTTATATCAATTACAATTTATGTCATATATCATAGCATGTTATCTTTATCCTATGTGGAATTCCATTAAGAAACAAACCCATACACATATAGAGGATTGAACACATAAGCTAACAAAAATGTTTCATGCTTCAATGTCATATCTTATGCATAGGAAAGAATCTCCTTCTCCTCATCATCTCCATGAGGGTGATAGATCCTTTCCCTCTAACCAGGTCCATGCTATCATTCTTTCATGGGATGAAGTATCGTATATTAATGTCTCTATTTCCCATACTCAGCCTATTCACACCTCTTCCCTATAGCATGTGTGCCTATATGTTCAATAAAAAACAACTAGGATTTGCATTTGTGAGACTCTACATGATCAAATTCTCAATATGAACAAGATAATTATAAGTTTACAAAATTAGAATCAACTATTACATGAAAATATTAAAACATTAGAAAATCAATTTACAAGACAAAGGCCTTCAAGACAGAATAATGTAAATCATGTATATGCATCTTCACTTAGTCAATTTACGACAAATAATGTTACATATCAAAACATGAAATCATGACAAAGTAAATATACAACTAGTGATTCAAAAAGCTTTTAAAGGTCAAATAAGAGTTTAAGTGAGATACCAAAGGAAATGATTAAGTTTAAGCTGATTAACCTACCCCCTCTACACCCATTGAGGAGATCCACATATTTTGTGCATATCATAAAATACATGGTCACCACACCAATTCATGTTTAACATTGAAAATGAAAATACAAAAGATAATGGATACTAATGACTCACATAGTGACACAACATCCACACATACAATGGCACATCTATCAATTAAAAAAGGTTCAAATTTAGAAACAATACAAAAATGGTTACCAAAGCATAATCACAACAAGAAATAATATAAAAAGAGCAAATAAATCAAGCAAATATACCTCTCCACAATGAGGCTAAACATTCAATATGGTATGGGTTTGGTCAAAATTATCTACAACAATATGATTATCTTGGTGAAGGTTTGGGTAAACAGGCCCAAGGCATTACTTCTATTTTAGCAATTGATAATATTGGTCAACAAGATTTGGGATTCATTGAACATCCTAATGCACATCAATCACAAATATAGTTTATCATGGCAAAACATATAGATACATAATAAATGTTATAGAAAGAGCTAGATATTATGTTGCATAATCAAAATCATGCTCAACTAATAAGCATTCTCAAAACATGTTCTCTAGTAAAAGAACTTCAAAAACACCATATGTTTACAACAATCACAATTTTAAAGGGAAAACTCACAATCAATCTTCCAAAGCAGAATTCAGAAAGGTCAAATCCATAGTATGAGGCAATTCCTTCTAACACACTAGGTTATTATGATTATAATGTGGAACAATATTATGATTTTGATAAGGAATAATACTTAGATTTCTATTGTAACAACATTCAACTATAACATAACAATCACACTACATGAGAGATTATAATTCTTATTTATGACATAGGCCATAGTGATAGTGAGTCTCCCATGAGACTCATTGGTTAGTATGGTTCCTACTATTGTACATACTTCCTTTTCTCTCGCACTCCTTGTACACATTTTATTTTCTTTTGCTTGTACATAGCTTATACTCAAAAAACATGAAAATAATATAATGTGTCAAAATACAAAAACATTCAAATATTTCAAAAACACAATTTTACAGATTATATGCATGTTATGTTTACATTTATACTACTTAAAATATATTGTATATTGCCAACTATCCTAGTACAGTCAATTTTATCATACACATGTGCTTCACTTATCCTTATTGAGTGCTTGTATATTATAGGTAGGACTCTGGTCTACTACACTGATCTAAGTGAACTATCATCTACCCATTGGGGACATTTACACTAAATTAGGTTCATACATTGATACATCTACCCACTTAGGGGCATCTCATACACAATTGTTATAACCATGTTCTATCTTACATATTATGCATTCCTGTTTATGTAATGATTTATCTTAATATTGATTGTTGCTCCTCTTTATATATGCATCCTAACATCTACATAGATTTGTATGACACAATTATACATGTTTTCATTTCTAATTCATAGATTATACTTGATTATGTTCCTATGCTTCTTCCATCTTTGAGGGCATTTGAATATGCCATTGTCCTTTAGCTCTATGCCACTTCTCTATTTGTATGCCTTAGACATGTGCCCATGTTCTTTGTGTGTGCTTTTTACTACTTCTATATGCTAATATTTGAACATGTCTTTCTATGTGGCTCTATGCCAAATTGCTTGTTGCTTGTGTATGTAAACATTTGAACATGTTCTTGTATGTATTCATTATCAAATTTAGTGACATGTGCCCATGTACCTTATATTATGGCCCCTTGACCTATCTTTTGTTTGCCTCATGTGCTTGTATTTTTGCTTCTTTGTATGTGTCTACACCATGACACTTGTATTTGCTTGTTATACACACACACACACTAGTTTTCAATGCCATGAGGGACCTCATATATCTACGCTTTCTACTTGGGTGTCATGATGGACATCATGCCCCATTCCCCTACGTAGGTAATCAGATTTTTTGCTATACACATTGATTACATCTATCTTGACACCTTTGTGTAATGTTAGATTACAACATACATCTTACATTACCTACTTATACTCAGATTCATTTACATTTTGATGTTATGTAATTATATTAAATATCATGTAGATGCTTCGGCTAACACATTTTATAAAGCTAATTATTTAGAGGGTAGTTCTTACATAGGTTTCACAATTACCCTCAAAAGAAGGGGCATTCATAGGGGTTTTTCATAGAGATCAGAATCCTCATTTGCTATTCACTGATAGATTTTAGCACATAATTTCAATTTCAAACATCAGACTCGGGGTAAACACAAAATAGAATAAAGATTCATAATTCAATCCATATCACTCAAAAATTAGACTAGGTAGTCATTAGCACCCAGATTAGGAAACTAGCACCATAGGGAAATACTATCCACTATAGGGTGTTAATGTTTATTATCCCCAAATTCATGATAATCTAGATCATTCAAACTAGTACAATACATATTTACATAGATATAGTCACAAGTTTGAAAGTTATTTTCAGATTTATCTTAGATTCATTCATTTTAGCTTAGATTCAGACTAGTTTCTTAAGTTTTGGGGTATCATACATGACATGATCATTCATACATTCAATTTAGTTACACAAATTTAGTTATTACATACTTAGTTTAAATTTAGTATACTCAGATACCAGATTGGGGGCATGTGCATGACACATTGGTTTCCATATACTCAATTATATATAGGTTGATAAGATGGAATGACAAACTTTATGTCATTTTATACATTATATACACTTGCTATGACATTCTAGGTTGTCACCATATTCATGCCTTACTTCATCTACAATGGTCAGCATTCCCAAGCGGCTCAAAACTACCTAATATACTTAAGTGGCCATAGATCCAAATACATAGTTAGATTTACTTAGATACCTCTAGCACTTTGTGTCGTATAGTTATAGATGCATCTTCTTCACACAGGTGGGAAATGATGGAGTCATGGCCTACTTGAGTTCTTTATCTAAGTATATGAGAGGGTTAGACACAATTATAATATTATCTAATTTATTCACAGAGATCAAAATCCACCAAGTAGTGGTGGGTAATGATGAAATCAAAACTGATATGAGTTTTTGAGCCACCCATATGAGGATTGAATAAGATATCAAATTAGTAAAAGTTATTCAATGATGTGACCACTATGTACACTCACACACATAGGTTATCACTAGGTTCATGCATTGGTTTAGTAGCTAATAAGGTGTATTCATTCTTTTCCTCTCTCTTTACTCAACTTTTACTCTGTTATTTCATTTTAACAACATTTTGCTTTTGATTATCTCTTAAGTAAGGACTGATTTTTGCATGTTTCATCGTAGAACATTATTTTGGATCATGTTACACGTACGCAAACCTATATTTATATATTCAAAATCAACTACACAAGCTTCACATCCAAGGTAATTCTAGTTACACTTCTTTTTCCTTTATATTAGTCATTTTGATTTGTTACTTTTCTAACATAAATGTGGGGCAAATGCAATCACTTAAAAGTGGTAATTAGATGCTAAGAGTTTCACTTGAGTTACCCTATTCTTAGCTTAACCCTATACCTATCCTAGAGCCTTAGACTTACTTTTCTATTCATTCAATAGACCATAATCACCTTCAACCAATAAAAATACAATCCCAAGAATATCATCTCAGACCCTAATCCAACATGCTTAGTAGTCTACCAATAGGAAATTAGTGCCACACTTAGGACACTACAATAATATGGCGCTAGTGTCCCTAACTAGGCACTACTATCCTTAGCCCTAACTCTTCTCAATGGATACTTTTTCAAACATGTGCCCCTCCTAAGGTTAGACTAAGCATTTTTTATTATTGACATCAGCAACATATTCCTATAAATACAAGTCTTATTCACCTATATTCACTAGATGGAAAATAGATGCAAAAGCTATTAAAACTAAAGACAAAGTTGATAAAAATTAAGGTATTTAATCCCTATTCTTCCCTACTCCTACATACTACCATCTACAATAGTCCTAAGCCCAATTTTCAAATATTTCAAAGCTCAAGCACTTTAATGCATCCTAGCCCACTCTCATTCTAACATTCACTTGCACTTACATCAAGCACCAAGTGGGAGAACTACATCAGGCTTAATCCCTCTTTAGAGTATTGGTATGTAGGCAACTATCTTCATAATGGGGTGTTGAATATGTCTAGTCCATACTAATAATGAACAAATAATCATTTCTCATGCCATACTTGCAAGGAGTATTAGTGTTTACACACTAAATCAGGTTTTTTAGTCACAACACATAGCTCTAGGTTTCATGCACATAGGAACAAGACATATAAACATAGGCACATGAGCTCCTAAAAAATAGGAACAATCCTACAAAGGGGTCTTTACTATCACCTAAAGGACACTACACAAACATGGTGTTACTGTCCATATTGGCCACTACTTTCCATTGAGTAGATGAACACCATAATCCTTTTAATGACACTTAGAACTACCCAGATCTCAATTTATTTATCTATTTAAGCCTATTTATTACTATTTTTAGAAATTTAAATAAGGTCAAATGTTATAACAAATAAATATTTAATTATTTCATATTTATTTAACTAATTTATATATCTCAACCCTTTAATGTAAACATAGGATTTACATAGTCAAACCCAAAAAGGTTAAATCAACTATTCACATATTATTTTCAGCACATAAGCTCAGTTTAAGAAATTAGAAATAGAAAAAAAGGGACCCAAAAAGTAGTTTAATCACCCAAATTTTAGATCAAACATACATTAGCACACAAATTAGGACACTAGTGACATAGGGTGCTACTGTCTAGTAGCCCTAGCTTTAGGGTATTCTAAATTAGCTAGACCAATACACCAAGTACAATATAGATTTGCATAGATATAGTCACAAGTTTGATAGTTATGTTCAGGTTTTATTCAAATATACTCATTTTATCTCAAACTCATACTAGTTGCTTAGATTGGGGGCATCATGCATGGCATGATTACTCCCACATTTAGTTAAAATACATAGATATAGTCATTACATACTCAATTCAGAATCAATATACTCAGATGTCAGATTGGGGGCATGTGTATGACATATAGTTTATATATGCTCAGTTACACATAGGTTGATCAGATGGAATGGAAAATTGCATATCATTCTCTACATTTTATACACTTTCTATCACATTCTAGGTTGTCACCATTTTCATGACTTATTCCATCTCAAGTGGTTGGCATTTTTGAGTGGCCTAGAGCTACCTAATGTACTCAAATGGTTGTAGAGCTGACATACATAGTTAGATATACCCATTTAGATACTTTCATCACTTTGCATAGTTTAGTTTTAGGTGCATCTATTTCACATGGGTGGATAATGATGGAGTCATGGCCTACTTGAGTTATTGAGCCACCCACATGAGAGGGTTGAACACACTTATAGCCTTATCTAATTTATTCATAGATCATGATCCATCAAACAAGGGTAGGCAATGATGGAGTTATAACCGGATTGAGATATTGAGCCACCCATATGAGGATTGAGCAAGCTATTAGTTTAATCTAGGATATTCAATGATTTGATCACTATATACACTCACACACACATGTTGTCATTGGGTTCATGCATTGGTTCACATACACAATGAGGCGTGTTCACTCCTTTCCTCTCTATTTATTCAAGTTTATTTAGTTACTTTATTCAACATAGTCTTTTGCTTTTGATAATCTCTTAAGGACTAGTTTTTTCATGTTTCATTATACTTCATTGCTTTGGATCATGTTTCACACAAGTATACCCAACTTCACATACTCAGACTCAACTACATGGGCTTCACTACTTAAGTAAGTCTAGGTATTCTTCTTTTTCCTTTATACTAATCATTTCACTTTACTACATTTTAAGCATAATAGGGGGGTAAATGTAATCACCTAAAAGTGGTATTTGGATGTTAAGCATATTGATTAAAATAGCCTATTCCTAGCTTAGACCTAGACTTATCCTAGAGCTTTTACCACACTTTTCCAGCCATTGTGTAAACCACATACATCTTCTATCAACCCATACATAGTCTCAAGATAGTATTTCAAGATCCCAAGCTAGTGTGCCCAATAGTCTTCCAAGTGGACATTAGTGGCACACTAAGGACACTATAACCATATGACACTAGTGTCCCCAACTGGGTGCTAGTGTCCCTTACCCTAAGTCTCCCAAATGGATATATTTTGAAATGTATACCCATCCTAAGGACATCCTAAGTACATTTTATTATCTACACAAGCTATAAATCTCTATAACTACAATACTATTTGACTTCTATTCACTAGATGGAGGATAGATGAAAAAGCCTATCCAAATAAGAAATAACTTGAACAAAATTAAAGTATTTAATCCCTATTCTATCCTACTTCTGCATACTACCATCTACATCAGCCCTAATCTTAGATTTTAAAGCTCAAGCACACTCAAGACATTCAAGACCACTCTCATTCTAGCATTCACTTGCACTTATACCAAACACTAGGTGGGTGAACTACAACAATCTTGATCCCTCCTTAGAGTATTAGTATGTAGGCAAATTTCTTCACAATAAGGTTTTGAGGATGTTTATCCTATCCTACTAATGAAGACACATTTTTAGCTCATGCTATACTTGCAAGGAGGATTAGGGATTGTACACTAAATAAAAATTTCTAGGCATAATATAAAGTCTTAGATTTCATGTGTATAGGAATAGAACCCAAAAACATAGGTGCAAAGACTCCCAAAAAATAAGAATAGTCCTTTAAAGAGGACACTAGTGCCACTTTGAGGAAACTATAATAGTATGGCACTACTGTCTAGGAGGGGTGCTACTATCTAGTGAACAATCAGACCTTTAGACCCTATTGACGATACTCAAACTTGCCTAGAACCTAATTTTCAAAACCTACATCATCCATGAAAATCACTTTCTAGATAAGTCTCTATTTATGCATATTTATTACTATTTTTAGAAAGTAAAATAAAGTCAAAATCCATAACAAATTAGTGGTTAATTATTGCATATTATTTTATTATTTTATACATCTTATCCCTTTAATCTAACTTAAGATTTGCATTACTAAAACCCTAAAAGGTTAAATAAATTTCTCCCCACCTAAGTGATGGTGCAAGTGTAAGTGATGCTAGAATGATAGTGGTTTTGAATGCCTTGAGTGTGCTCAAGATTGGAACTATGGGAAATCTAAGATTTGGAACTATGGGAAATCTAAGCTTAGGGTAGCTACAAATGGTAGTATGCAAAAGTAGGGTAGAATAGAGATTAATAACCTTTATTTTTATTAACTTGTTTCTTATTTGAATATGTATTTTTGCATCTCATATCCATATAATGGATAGAGGTCTAAAAGTCATCTATTTATAGTGTTTTGTAGATTGTGTAGATATTAAAATATGTCTAGGCTGACCTTAGGAGGGTTTTACCTTTGAAAATATATTCATGTAGGAAAGATAGGGTAAAAGACATTGGTGTCATTTTGGGGACACTAGCACTACGTGGCTATAGTATCCTTAATATGGTGCTAATGTCTAGCTAGTAGACTGCTAGACATAAAGGGCCATGATTAGGAAATGAGGGTCTGGGACTGCACTTAAGTTGATTAAAGATGCATGTGGTTCACACAAAGGCTGGAAAAGTGTGATAATAGGCTATAAGATAGGTCTAGGGATAAGTTAGGAATATATAGTCTTAAGTATCACTCTTAGCACTCAAATACCACTTTTAGGTGATTACACATAGTCTTACTTTCCATTAATAACCTATCTCAGTTTAATAAATTTAGCATATGTACATCTAAGTGTAGCACATTAATTAGCATACTGTAGATATGATATTCACCCTTTTGCCGTACCATTTATATATTCTTAACCCTATCTACCCAAGTAGTATTCCTCAATCCAACTTAGGGTTAAACATTTGGTGAAACTGATCTTTGAACATCAAACCCTAGGCCAACTAGGGTTTTTTGATTTCTTTTCTTATTATTGATCCTTGATAGATAAATATTGTAATTATGTTTTCCATAGACACATCTATAAATTATTTCATGGTGCAATACCTTATAGTTGTTATGGTTTGCTACATTACTTATCTTGTCAAAATTATTAAGAAAATATGTATACATAATGAGAGAATAGTAAAATGAAGATAACATTTAATATATCTCCATAAGTCCTCTTGTAATGCCATAGATCTAGTATCTAAATGCCAATGTGACAAATTGAGTAATATGCATGCTAAAATTTCACTACTTGAATTCCTAAAGCTATCTAATGTTTACAAGGACATTCGATATGAAACATTGCATGAAACTCAAGTTCTAAGTGATATTGAGCCTTTTAATTTTAAATATATGAAATATCTCAAGAACAATGCCAAAATTAATACCTTTGATCCAATTTACTTATCATCAAAATATATTATTGATCAAGAGTTACATTTGTTCATATAAGTGACAATATAAAATAAGGGAATCAAAAGGGTGCTCTTTGATAATGGATCAGGCCTAAACATTTGTAGTATCAATATTCTAACCATTATGATAATTAAACTAATATGATTCAAAGTGAACTATACATATGAAAGGTTTTAATAATTTTCATAGTCTTCTAGTTGCTTAAATTACATTAGATGTGACATTGGGACCCAAAACTATTCCGAATACTTTTTAGGTAATGTTTCAATCATTCAATTATAATATAATTTTGGGTGGACCTTGGATACATTCAATGGAATCCATCCCATCTACACTTCATAAATGTGTAAAATTCATACATGATGTGATTTTATTAATAATGCATGCTGATGATAAACCTTCCAAATTATATAAAATATAATTCAAAAGCGATGACATTCCTACAGTGATACCACCTAAACAATGCATTCCTCTTAGGCATATACACACTTATGAAATAGGTGAGTCAAGTATAATGGATCCTCCATATCAAGATGGAAATAAGGTATGACATATTGAGGTGGACATAAATGTGTGTTAAGAATAAGAACTATTACCAAAACACCCAAAATTCAAGGATTCCAAACTCACACTTGTTATCCACGATAATGATGACATCATATGCCTAGATTGAAAAGAGGTGGTAGTTTAGAATCAATTTTAACACCATGTAAAACATCACAATTACGATGGATTATCTTATGTTTATGATGAGCACTATTGGGTATATTCAAAAATAGGTCTCTACACTTCAAATGCAACTGGATTTCCATAATACTAATGCAAATGTTCCTTATTTAATAATCAACCTCTTGCATAATATATACCTAAATATCATTATTCACATGATTTTGAATTACCAAAGATACCTACATGTTAGCATAATAAATATCTATTTGAGCACATGCTACATTACGTACATTCTTTTGGTCAATGGAAAAATTATGGCAAACTATTATTACAGGTATTCCATATGAGCATTTACAATGAGGCTCACAATTAGTTATATAGCTTACCAAAGGGTTCCTTAATCACCTTTTATCCTTCCATGTACCAGAGTGTTATCCATTATACAAATGAGGGAGATAATTACCAAATGAGCATTATGAGCAAAAATGCGGTATTCATAATCTTTATATGAGTGTTTTATAAAACTTAATTCATACGAGGCCCATACAAAGTCCTCATCTTATTCCAAATCCTTAAATGTACATAATCAAAAAGTGCACACATCACCTGTATTTAATAATTACCTTATTCATGGGTGGTGCTTATTGTTTCACAACCATATTGTTCCTTCACAAACCAAAACCACTTGCAACATAAAGCATTTTTAGTAGCTCTGTTTTAACTTACAATATTTGTAAAAGAAGGTCACTTGGAGAGTCTCCTTGGGTAGCATAATTATACCAATTAATTATGGTCCTATAATAAATCAAACATATGTTTGGGTTATGCTTACCACATTTTCATATGCATTTACACTCAGAACACTTTGGCTATACCAACTGGAAGAAATAGTTGATCAAAATCAAAAAGACATATCCTTTTCTCATGAAGGTAAATTAATACATATTTCGAATGATAACATTACATCTTCTACTACACTTGAAAAATGTGAAGAAGAACATGTTATGTACCTTTTCAACCTAGCCAATAATGATGAAAAAAATGTAAAATAATCAACTTGAGGTTGTAAGGTTCATAGTGAGGGGATAAATATATGACCATCCATTGGATGGCATCATAGGATGATCTTTCCTCATCATCAAAATTACCAAACTACCAAAAAAATAAAAAAAAACATTTTCGGCACTTACATGTTCTATTGTCTCTTTGGCATCTATGTGTTAGTTCTATTTTGAGGGCTAGCATATTATTTACTTCTAGATACACATATATATATATAGGCATAAATAGATACATGATACACTTATGGGTGTTGAGATTTCCCTCTACTCACATCACCAGGATGTTGGGGGCATCCATCTTCTATGATCTTGATACACATAGGTTATATGATTTGATGATCACTCTACACTATCATGTTTGAGATCATATATGTACTAAGACATGCCTTATCCATGCTTATATATTGCACATGGTACTTGATATGCTATCTACTTGACATTTTTTGCTAACACATTTGATCCATTGGCCACTATGACATGTCTATGTTGGTTGCTTATCATTTTCCTTTATACACTTCCTTGAGTGTTTTGCCTTGCTATTGTCTTGATTTTTTGAGCATTTGAATATGTTACATTGTATGCAGCCCCTGTGCCTATGTTTACCTTCTTGGACATTTGAATATGTGATTCCTTACTGTATGGACATTTGACTATGTCATTCCTTTATTTTTTGGACATTTAACTAAGTCATGTCCATATTATTTTGTAACATTTGAACATGCCCCTTGTTTGAGGTCTCCTTCAACCATTACCTTTTGACTTGCTTTTCAGTGCTCTTTTGTGTGTGCTTGTTTGCTTGTCAAGCTTGTATTATTACTGTCTAGACATTGCCATGATATTTATCATGCATCTTAGGCCTACATGTGATCACATTGGTTATATGCATTGAAATGATACATTTACCTATATATATTTATTTCTATATGCTACATGGTTACATTAACATAATTTTTATAGTTGTCTTACCCTTTTGAGGTGAGGTTACTTTCATGTACTATTTTTACCTCACATCAAAGGGGGGGGCATATTAGTGGGGGAATGCTTAAGAAGAAGTTCTCCACACTTTACACTAGTTCTTAGATTTAGTGGGGGCATGTCATATGTGTGTGGCTTCCTCACATTCATAGTTTATAGATTAATTTTGGGGCATGCTTTAGAAGCATGTTTTACACATTTATTCAATATTTAATCATTATACTAGTTTGAAGATTTAGTGGGGGCATGTCATATGGACATAGTTTCCACACATTCACAATATTCAGATTCAGTGGGGGCATGATTTGGAAGCATGTTCTCCACATTCATTTAGTGTGGTACTTATATTGATTCACATATTCAATGAGGCTATGCTTTGGAAACATGTCTTCAAACCTACTCAATATTTATCATCTCTTGTTTATAGTGGGGGCATGTCTTGGAAACATGTCCTCCACATTGGTACTTAGATCAGTTTCAAATTTCTCAATAGATAATGGGGGAATGTTTAGAAGTATGTCCCCCACACTTACATAGTTTTTTGAATTGGCAAAATCACATGATTATATGATTTTGATACACATTTATGGCAGAATTCTATACACGGTACCATTTATATATATATTTTTATCATGGGACATATCTAAGGTGCATATGCTATGCAACATGTACCTAATATTATAAAATCCAAATCAATTTTAGATTCTAAAACTATTGCACATATTGATACCCTACAAACTTTTACGGACCTTAGCAATAGAATCTACTATAGTAGTTGGTTCACCTTTTGGTATGGTTATGGTAATTAAATCACTCAGTCTTTCCAAGTTTTAATTTTGGACTTGATCATGCAAACTCACTAGGTTATAAGTATCATTGGGTTTACATGATTAAGCTAATATCAACTGCCTGGTGGAAACTCACTTTTGCTCCAAAGTTGGGGGCATGTGCCTTCCAAGCTCTCTCTCTCTCTCTCTCTCTCTCTCTCTCTCTCTCTCTCTCTCTCTCTCTCTCTCTCTCTCTCTCCGTGGATATATGCACTTTAAATATTTATCTATATTTACTTTAATCTTAGTTTTAGATCCTTACAATGATACATCTTTTTCAAAAATAACTGGCTAATAAGATGATAGGTTACATCGACACATAGGTGTACTCCTAAACCTTGATCTTTAAATTTTAATCTATTTAAATTAATTTTGAACCAAATTATATGCATTGATTATACACTATAACATGTTCTTGGTTGAATGTCAATCACCAAAAAAACACTCAAATTTAAATCTAACAAAACACTCAAATTCAACTCAAGAAAATACAAGGTGTGCATACCACCCAGGTACTTATTCCTTTCCTTTGAACTAGAAATTTCATTATTAAATTAAATATAGGGTAAATTTAGATGATATTTTGTGATTATTTAGAAAACTTAGACCCTAGTTGTTCCTCTTAGTCCTATACATGCCTAGATTCAACAAACCTCACATATATTTTATATTGTGCCCATTGGCCTATCTCTTAGTTTGACTAGCCTTATATTCATTACAAAGACATCCCATCTAGCCCAAAATTATTAAAATGTATTTATATTACACCTATGCAACTTCTAACCCTATGCAGGCTCTCCTCCTCCCTAGACACTAATGTTTGGGACACATAATAACATTAACATTATTATTTTAATAGGATGCAAGTGTCTAATACCTTAAGATCATCTAATTTTCAAATGAAACATATTATAATGGTCACCCTGAGTGACTTAATGTGAGTTATATCTTAATAGGATTGGTATAAATACAATATCAACCCTCATTCATTCTTCACCTAGCAATCAGACCAAAAAAGCACCCAAGTAGCACTCAAGTTACCAAAAGATTTTATATTCTACCCTATTTTGATATTAGTCAAAGGAACAACCCAACTATAGGTCTAAAGTACCAAAGGAGAAATCATAAGGTCATATTTTCTAAATTATAAGCTATGTCATTATTGTACTTGCTTTACACACATTACATGATTCACACACAAGCTAATATGTAGGGGAGAACTACATGAGTATGAGATCCTCTCTTTTGGAGTATTAATATGTAGGCAACACCCTTTGGCAATGGGGTAATTATATATTAGCTCAACACCATGTTCCCACTAACCCATTTTCCCCCAAGGTCATATTAAAGATGGAAAACTAATGTTTTAAAATTTCACCAGAAGTGATAGTCCATGACCCATATCTAAATGCACTAGAGCGAACATGAATCCAAACTTAGAAGCATCCAGGTGGTCACATCTTATTTTAGTTGATATTATATATATGAAATTATCATCTAACTCAGACAATAACATTGATGTAACCATCTTACACTAATGTAAGTGTTTAGAAAGCTAGAGGCACTAGATTTAGAATCTGACAATTGATCTAGAACTATCTTCCTACCTGATTCATGCCTGTACTAGATCCAAATTTATGCTAACATCAAAACCAAATAAGTATGATATTTTATTTCATTTATATATTTTTCATAGTTATACATTCCATCAATAACCTATCTCATTTTTATAAATTTAGCATATGGTACATCAGAGTTTAGCACATTAATTAGCCTATTGTAGATCTGATATTCATCCTTAGGCCCTATCATTTCTATATCCTTAACCTTATATACCCAAGTAGGATTTTTTAATCTAAATTAGGGTCAAATAACCATAAGATTAATTAGTTAATATAAAAACTAAAATTGAATAATTTTAAAATACTTGAAATAAAGAGAGCAAGGAAGGAGTACACATGTGTGTCGATGCAACCATGTTTCCACTTTGTGGTTTGTCTTGGTATAGATGTTTCCTAGATCAAACATCATATAGAGGGTTAAAATTGAACCTTGGAGATGTGAAGAGGGGAATTGGAGGGTGATCATGCCCCCAATCTTATATAAGGATGAATTGTGCCAAGCGTATGTATAACACATAATCTCAATCACACAACTCAAGTATAACTAATCAAACCAATTTATCCAATCTCACTTGAGTTAAATGGTGTAACCATATAAAACTAAAATAATATAAATATAGTGTCAAGACCATCGAGGGTGAAAACTCTTGATCATGCTCATTAAAAAGAGCTCAATACTACAGATAGATAAAGGCCCACGTGGTGCATCTTAGTAAGGTTAGTGCATAAATTTATGCATAATATTAAACTATATATGTAATTTAGTGCATGTACACCTAAAATATGTCTCAATCTAAAGTATATGTCAAAGTCTAACCTATGATTTACAACATGTGTATAATATGTATCACAAATCTAAAAAAACTTGTACCAAATCTATGCCTAATGCATAGAATGTCATAAATGTATATTTGAATCATGTAAATTATGTAAACTAAATCAAACTCTAACCATTCTATCAATTGTATGTATATGGATTCAATACTTCTATGGCATGCCCCATTGATATGCCCCCATGTTGAGATGAGGGTATTTAAAAAGTGATAATAACCTTATCTCAAAATAATAAGATAGTTATGTTGTATCTATGTGAATCATAAAGTAAAGAAGCATATAGTATTATCATGTCAAAGTAGATATATCAATGAAACTCATAGTATGCATACATAAAAATACCTAATATGCATGATATCAATCATGAAAATGTCTAAAAGATAAAAGAATCAACAAACAATCAAGCACACACACAAGAGTACTAAAATGCCACATAAAAAGGGGTTCAAAGAGACTGAAAATAAGGGGCAGGTTGAAATGTTACATAGTTAAGTGGTAGACATGTGCAATTGTCTACACACCAAATTAAAATCAACACTTAGGTAACTTTGGACAACAAGCAAAGGAACATGTTTGAATGTTCCACAATTAAGATAAAGAAGAAAATGTTATCTATCTAATTTGCACCCCTAAGAAGGTTGTTCACCTTTATAACTAGATAATAGCATGAAATCACTTTTAGGCTGTGGGTGGCCTAATTGGTGAATTGAATCTATAGATTAGGATAGATCCCTTGATACTTCACCCAAAACTATAACTAACTTACTGTAATTTCAAAGAAAAGGGATAGAAAAGGACTAAAATTAGTAAGAAAACATGGATGTGATGCACCAAATACAATTCCCTCTACTTATCAATGCTTGCACTATGAATTACAAGATTATAATCTGATTTACACAACTTTAAGACAATTCCTTCTGAGTAAGTGTTTATATATGAAGGTTATGGATAATACAACAACTAAGGTGATTGATCAAGAGGCCTAAAGGAAGGAATTAATGTTATTTAAATAGTCTAACTCAACAAACCATTTGATACACTTCATAAGACCTATGGAAAGACAAATAACTCACATAGAGGCATGAATGTGGAGGACAAATGAAAGGATGTAATATAACTATCACTAAAATTCATCAACAATTCATCTCAAATTCACTAAATGCAAGATTAAGAAAGTGTAACTCAAATTTAATTTTATTTCAAAGGCAATAACAAGTATCAAATTTGGCAGGGCTTCATCGTACACATTTAGAGGTTACATTAAATACCTTTCAAGGACTTATTTATAGAAGAAGATAAGTTAGAGAGAGTGACAGGACAAAGAGAGGACTTATCAACCATCCTTTATCAAAAAATTAGTTACAAAATAGAAAGAAAATGACACTAAGTCTCCTTGGAATATGTGGTCATCTTGGTCCTTAACCTTCTAGGCCATGTATTGGTGAGGTTATTCATGAGAATTTGCATAGAAGACTATTTTGGTAGATTTATTATTTATTGGATCTAACACTTTCTCCATGGATTTACACATATGATTATTTGAGTATAGTTACAAGTTTTCCAATTGACACTTGGCATATTTAATAACCTCCTACACCAACCTCCACCTCTTGGAATACTTCTCCTTCACGTAAAATTTGACCTTGGACTTGATGGCTTCTCCTTATACTCTCTCTTGCTATCAAGTTCTAGGTTTACAATTAAGATCTGATTTTTATGTCTTTAATACCTCCACCATTGCTTGATACTTCATAGAGGTACTATAGAAGTTCATATAGGCCTTGTATGAGCATTGAAGATCAACTTACAATTGACTCTTCACACTTGCTTGACAAGAAAGTTATAGGATGCCTTTATGTCTAAAAGCTTCAAGTGACCTTGAGGGTAAAGGATGGAATTTTTGATTCTATTTCATGACCTTTAAAATCTTGTATAGGTGACATTATAGGCTCATTAATGTGTTCTAAAATTTTGTTGATCTTTGAGGTCATGAAACCAATCTAATTTTTACCTTCATGATGCAAGAGTACTCACAATCCTTCGTTGAGTCTTAATAGTGACTTAAAAAATGTGTTATAACTATGAAGGCTTATTATATGACTTGTGTAGGACCAAAGTATATCTATTTTGGCTCAAGTATCCTTTTCAAGTGTTTATGGGGACCAATTGACTTCTAAACCCTATAAATAAGCTCAAAAGTTAGTTTCTCAAGCCACTTTCCATATATTTTTAGCTCACACATTCCAATATCCTACTATATTATATTCTTAGGAGAGTCATACAGACCATTAAAGTATTTTTGGAACCATTTAAATCCATTTTAGGCACTTCAAGAACTGATATTCTTCATTAGGTCTCTTTAGAGGGTTTTAGTAGAGTTTAGGGTCTTAGTTTGTTAATGATTGTTCATAAAGAATAGTCCTTATATCTCCTATAAAATGACACAAGGTGAAAGGTAATGGGTCATAATAACACCTCCTATATATTTTTTAAAGCATGAGAATCCTCATACAAGTTCATATGTAGTGAAGATAACCCTCTCAGACTAACGAGGTCCATTGATGGACTCAAGAGAGTGTTTTGAGTAAATGGGAACAAAAAAATGTTTGTATTTGCTTGAAAATTCCTCTAAGAGGTCTAAAACACCATAAATTATGTATTTCAACCATTTTTCATGCAATTTGGTTGTTTAAAGAATCTAAATCCTATTCTATCCCATCATGAGGTTTTGAGAGCAACTCTACAAGTGTGACCCTAATGGTCTATTTGTGATGTTTTCATCACTTGATAAGACATCCAATCAATGTGAACACCTTATCAAAGATAATTTACATCCCAAAAAAACCTCATATTCCAAAACCAATGGCAAAGTGCATGACTTCCATGCTTTTGAAGGTAGACCTGTACGTCCTCCTCAAGGTTTAACATTCTATGAGGGCTCAAGAATGGGTTATCTCTTGAATGTTTCTTCCTATTGACACCTGTAAAAACCTTTTAAACACTCTCTCATGACTCTCATACATTAAACCACCCCAAAAATCCATTCTCAAATCAAAATTTACATCTTTTCTCATGTTTCGTATAGGTAGGTTTGTAGGTGTTTGAGTAAGGTTTTGGCCTAATTAGGCTTCCTAGATCTTTTACTATGTTTTCCTCTTTTAGACCCTTTGATCAGTTTATATCATGAAAAATTAGACCTAATTATTCTCTAATTATTCCTTTCATTTCTTGAATAGGCTTATGATACCTTGGGTATTCACTTGAACACATCACAGTCCTGTATTTGTCTTTTCATAGTCCACATACAAGGTGCCTAAAGAGGACTGTAGGTGAATTTTTGGTATCATGATTTTCTAAATGAGCCTATAGATTATATAAAAAACTTGTATATGTGATATAATATCTCATTCACCTAACCATACCCTCATGCTATCTTTCATGTCTTCAAAATAGTTGGAGAACACATTCCCAGACCTACAACTATGGAGTGTACAATATGAGAGTAAGCTTCTTTTTTATTTGAAGCCTTTAAAGATGTTTGAAAATTATTGATATCCCTATATAGTACTAATAGAGTGTGGGGATTCTTTGGATCTTTCCAATGATCTTCTAATAGGTTACTCTCCTATAGAAACATAAAACCATCACTTAACTGCATGTTTAGTGTTCACATACACTCCATCTTCTTCACTTGTAACTTGAAAAACTATATTGAGGGATAAAAAATGGTTTACATTAAGGATAATGTCACAATAAAATGTCTTAAAAATACCATATACACTTCACTACAAGTTTTTTTGGTACAAATGTTGACGTATAAGTTTGCAGACCTGTAGGTTGACCAAAACTTCTTTTGGATTTGTTTTAAAAACTTGACCTAAATATCTTAGCATAATCATCATATAGAGAAGGATCTAATAAATATGTTTAGTCTCTTTGAATTTTTTTGGACACTAATCTCTATTCACATGTACAAACTTACAACCTACTAGCATACATGTGACTATACCAATCCTTTCAGGTAGACCTATGTTCTTCTAGAAGCTTAGAGGAATTATGATGATTTGATTGGTATTACTTACCAACATAGAAACCTCAAGGTGTGTTAGGATTTTATCATCAGTATGACTATTCCAAGGATACATGGAGAGCTTCTTCATTAGTGACAGGCTTTACTTCATTCATTCATTTAAGAACATTAGAACCTTACTGAGAACACTAGGACCAATGATATTCATGAGCTGATATATGCCACTTGATGAAGCTGATAGGAGTGAGAGGTTATTTTAAATTACTTGAGAACTACCCAAGATAAAGAAACATGCAAAACCAAACAAAACCTACTTGTAGTTTCTCATCTAGGTCTGTATCTCACTCAAATGGAGGTCTTACTCTTTCTGATATTGGAACGTGCTAAGTAGATACTAGAAAATTGTGTGAGATAACTAATAGAGTATTTAATGATCCATTACAATCATTTATTTTCACCAATGAGATTACAAATTCCTTGAAAATATCTAAAATTGACCTTGTTGGTTTTGAAGCCACCTTTCTACACCTTAACTTCTTACCAAATGTTCATAAAGATAAGGGAGTTAATCAAAGACCTAATGCCACAAATTGAAAAGGAATTAGGGTCCCATAATTTTACCAAGATAATTGTATACAACTCTCCCTCTCTTTCATGAACTATCCTCAAACCGATGGCCTTCCTAAGCATGCCAAGTAGATCTGTGAACTCAATGGAGAAATGAGATAGGTTTTTGCCTTGTTTAACTCTAAAACTTGTTCATTTTCATGGATTTGGGTCTGGGGGATCTTGGAGGATCCTTGAAAATGATTGGAAGTTGATACTCAGAAGAAAAATTTGTAAATAGGCCTCCATAGGGCTATTTTTTTCAAAAAACTACCTATTTTGGCTTCTTGAACTACTAAAGATGATGAACTAGGTGATTATGAAGCTTTCCCTAACTTGTATCGAGGTATAAAATCATGTCAAAACATTATCCACCATTATTACCTACAAATTTCTCATTATTACCTTACTTGAACATTAGAAAAGATGAGTGGGCAATTACAAAAGGTGCTTCAACATTTGAAAAGTAGTCTTAAGACATCTTAAGCAAGATGTATGTCAAAGTACTAGTATCATGACTTCCCAAAAGTTTTAGTTGATACAAAAGATCCCTATTCAATGACATAGACCCTCATATTTTACCTTCTCTCAAATGATCACATTACAATATTGTAATAAGTAATACAAGACAAGGTAAAAGAACTTTAAAATTTCCAAAAGTAACTTAACCTCTCTATATTGTTTAAAATGCAATGTTATCAATTTACTAGTTCTGCTCCTTGGTCTTCTTACTCAAATTGGAACACATGTATTCTTGAAAGGTCACCATTCTTCTTCTTTGAGCATGATTCAAGCTTGACCTTGACTTCACATTCAAAACTTAACCTTGTTAAATTTACCTTAATTTATACTAAACGCATGAAGAAGACTATATTGAATGACGTTGAAGGAAAGACTAAGTGAATTGACCCTATTTTCAACTAGACCATCTTAGATGACTTTGAAATCTACTAAGAAAGACATGATACCTATCATCTTGAGACCAACCATGACCAAGGCAAGACTGTTATGATGGCTATCAACATAACTAAGATCATAAAAACCAAAGTTTTGAATGATACTCACCAATGGTGGCCAATTTTGGATAATAAAAAACAATAAGTATACTTAAGTAAGCTAATGTAAATATATGAAATAATGATACATAAGCAACTAGCATAATCATGTCATACTAGTCCCTGCATACATGTGTTATCAAAATTTCATGTATAATAACATATCAAATACATTGTGTAAGATAACAACATGAGTTTAGGCATGTGTAAGATATATAAGCTCAGTAAGATAGTGTAAAATGATCATAAAATAATAAAACCTATGTCAATTTTGATCATATAAAATAAAGATTCCCCAACATAGTGTATCTTGCTAGAAGAGGAAAGGTCCAACATTTGCATGTTTGAGATATCATGGGTCTAATGTATGCTTTTATTACGCTCAAGTACATGTGAAACATATGTTTGTATAGAAATGAGATGTTATATATTAAAATAAAGTAAAAAACATATGCAAAAGCTAGAAAACATGTGAGGTGCTAAATATTTTTTTGTATATTTGAACTATTTGATTGTTTTTGTATTTTCTTGAATATTTAATTTTTTAGAATTTTGGAATTTTTTGGATTGTCTGAAAATGAACAAGCTATCTAATGATTTCAAGCTATGGAAATTTTTTTGTGATGGGTGATAGATGAATAACATTTCTTGAAGAAAATGTGATATATAGGTGCGTAGTAGAATCAAAATATGTACTATGTTCTTTTGCTAAGATTGTACTTGTTATCTTTCCTTGAGAAATATTTACCTTCATTGCTAGTAACCATGGTTTTCAGAGCTTGGAATTATATTGAGTCAAAAGGGACTAACATGTAGTTTAATAGAGCATGATTATGATCCAAGTGTGACATTCCATTGAATAGATCCAACACAAAAATTAGATGCAATATCTTTATTCTCATGTTATATGCCATATCTTAGATATGTAAAGAAATTCCATGTACATATATTAGATTCTATAGTTGGATCAACTATGATATTTTTCATTTGCTTTCCCTCGATGAAAGGCTCAATGATATGATGCCCTATGGAATGATTCATAATTTCTTCAAATGAAGGCACACATGTAACATTGTCCTTTTGATGCAAATCTTATTTTTGAATGTTCTTTCTTAAAAACCCTTTCTTGAGAATGCTTTTATGCTTAGCTTGTGCATCCTTTATTAACTTGTCTTGATCTTTTTTTAATGTTCTTGTTGAAGTATTTGTTTGTCCATTTGGTTTTTTATAATCTTGTTGTTTCTATTTTTTTTGTGTACCTATTCTTGGTCCATTTCTTTGTTTTTTTGAATATTTTTTTGGCCCAATCTATTCTTTTTTGTTTATGATTTATTCTTGGATCTATTTACATTTGTAGATTATAGTTTTATTATATTAATAAAATTGATATGCATCTTTGAATTATGATTATTTCCAATATATCCAAGCCTTGTTGATCATTATGATCAAATGTGGAGATAGGACAAATTATGCCTTGTGCATGTTTTCTCAATCCTTGACCATGATAACTAAAGTGTTATAAATATTTTTGTTCAAACACATATTATTTTGAAATTTGAGAATTATTATTGAGAGGTAGATTTGTATCATGTTCTTGGTCTAATTATTCCTTTGGTATCCATTTTTATTCTTTGGGAACTTGTGCTTTAAGAGATGTATTAATGTGAGTGGGTTTCTTTGTTGATGTATCAATGATAGGATCACCATTATCTTTGAGGCTTTGTATTTTGTTTTTTAATGTAAAACAATAATATGTATTTTTACCTCATTATAAGATGTAGAGGAGGTAGTTGAATCACTTTGTTTCAAAGCATTTCTCTTAGGATTTCACTTGGAAACTTATTGGTCTTTTGTTCACTTTCTGAATCACTCATTTTATATGTATTCTATTATATCTTTTCATTTAAATATGAAACCTTGTTAGGTATAACATTTCTTGAAGAAGATGTAAACACGTGATTAACACTAGTATATTTTGAATTATGTAGGTATGCAATTTTATTTTTCAATGATGTGATATTTGAATTAAACTACTAAATTGGATTGTATAACTCTTCTATTAACTTGATCATAGCAATGTTTTGAACTTTTATGGATTCATAAACAAAAACTGTAGGTAATTTAGAGTGACTATGCATACACACATCATTTAAAGGATACTAAGGATGTGGAGGTGTTTTAAGAAGGACATATTTATTAACTTCTTTTGAAACCAATGGATGGGCCACCTCACCCTTGGACAAGTGATAACATGGACTTGATTAGAGGGATGGTAGCTATCAACCTCTTTAAGGTTAGAGGAATAGGCTCAATATTATTAAAATAAGAGTTGTAAAGAGATTAAATTCTGATCTCATTTTGAAATACTCTCTTTATATTAAGCAATTTGGTTACTCCCTTTGATTATATCTTTGATCGATTCAATAATGTATGGTAAATAACAAGTATTACCATCATATACTATGCAATGAAATAAGTACTTGATGTATCCATATTAAACATGATTGATTCCTTTGTAATAAATGTAAATATAATTTTTAAAATATTTTCATTTTATAAATGTACATGAAATTTTATGATTATATAACACCTTAGTCTTGTACACTTTTCAAACTCAGAACTTGGTTATTCCTCTCATTTCTCTACCATTTTTACTTTTGCAAGTCTCACATCTGCTCTATCTTTATGCCTCTTGGCCTATATCTCTTAGTTTAACCAATCTTATGTTAATGATCTAGGACTTATATCTTTCCTAGAATGCTTAAATTGTACTTATATTCCATCTCTACAAGTTATGAACCTGTACTTATTCTCCTACTCCCTGGACATTAACTTTTAGGTCAGATAATAGTGTCGATGTTATTTCCCTATCCTGACGTAAGTGTTCAATGTGACACTAATCTAGATGTGACTTTTCTAAGCACTAATACGACTATGATAAACACCTCTTATGAGTGTGAAAACCTATATCATGTTAGGTTCTAGGTGCAGGGTCAACTTATTCATTCATTATCAATAGTGGCGGTCAGAAGAACATCATTTCACAAGCTACAACATAGTGTCTTGGTAGCATATAGTGGCCTAGGTCCCAAAACCAGTCAACTCAACAAGTTAATAAGGGAAAAATAGGGGAAGAATCTTGACTAGTAATTTCAATTGATAAATGGGGGACTTTACTTCCTTTCCAATCAAAGGACCTGGGGATCAATAAAAAAGTAAGTACCTCAAACAATGTTGCACCTTCTACTTCAATTTCTCAAACCATTACCACACCCAACCAAACTGAGAATGATGGACTTCCTTTCTGTGTTCCTAGTTATTTTTAGTCATTTGATATAATTTACCATACTAGGAAGATGAAGATCCAAATGTTTGAGTTTGAATACTTACAAGCCAACCCTGAGCAGTTGGATAAGCTACTTGAATGCATCAAGAACAAAACAATCCCTGTAGGACAAAATGTTTAAAAAGTGACTCGTGATCCCCCAAAGAATGCATCCACATGAAACAATCTTATCATTACTCCTCTTGTTACCCTTGATAAGATAGAACCTTTCTATGTTTCTCTATTGATAAATGGTTATAAGCTGAGAAACTACATAATAGACTTTGGTGCCTCTGACAATGTGATGCCCGCCACAGGGATATGTCATACTCACCAATAGTTAGTATGACATATCATATAATGATTTTGTGTGTATATATATTAATGTTTCATTTCATTTGATAAAGAAAATTGATTATTAGTGTCTTTTATTAAACCTTTCACTCATCAAAATCATGTTATATATAGTTGGTATGGACTCCATGTGAAACATTAATGTGTAGGAGTCTTTAATTTGAAAATGAAACAGATCCTAATGGTCAACTTAAGTGATTTTATGTGGTTTGTTACTCTAAAGGGATTGATATAAATACAAGATCAACCCTCATTCATTCCTTACCTACAAAATCTAAGAATACTTATGATCCAAAACTCAAAAGTTCTGGTTGACAAATATTTCAATAGCACAGAAATAACACAATAACAATGGATTCTCTAAGAAGAGATGTCATATTACTTAACAACTGTAATACAAATATAGGCTTATCTCTGAAAAGAGATGTTTTGTAAAACATATGCTTATCTCTGAGAAGAGATGTCTGCCTTCCCCTTTCGAGTTACAATGCATTTATACATATTTTTGAAAACAACCTCGAGAGATTACGTGGCTTGAGGAATTAACGGGTGACGATTTAACGTCCCAACATTAAAACAATAAAATGCTTGAGGACGTATGTCCCAGCATTAAAACAATACAATGCTCAAGAACATAATCACTCAAGGACAAGATTGCCACCAACAATACAAAATGAGAACAATACAAAATTTGAGGAATTAACTGTCACTGAATGGTCACCCAAATTGTTGCCCAGATCAACCTAGAAAAGAGAAAATAGTATTCAAAGAAAAATCAATTAATCAAAAGCTTCCTTATTTATTTATATTTCCATACCAGTCACACGAACTACACTTCTATAGGTCTAATGTACTAAATAAGAAACTTAATATCCCAATTTGCTAAGTTACAAGTTAGGTCATTATTGTACTTGATTTACACATATTTTATGAATCACACAGAAGCCAACATTTAGGGGAGAAATACATTAGTCTGAGGCCCTCTTCAAAGTATTGGCTATGTAGGTAGTGTCCTTTGATAGATGGGTCATTAGGGTTAGCTCGACACCATGTACACACTAACCCATTTTCCCCCAATGTCACATTGAATATGGAAAGTGTTTTACCATTTCACAAGGAACGATGGTCCATGACCCAAATATGAATGTACCAAAGTGAAGGTGAAGTGAAAACCAGAAGTATCGAAGTGGTTTCATCTTATTTTAGTAAAGATTCCATCTAGGACACTAGCATTAAAACCATATAGTAGCATTGATATAACTGTCCCAGGTTAACATTACTTTATAGAGAGATAGAGCTGTCAAATCCAAAATCTAATGAATATTCTAGAATCTCTTTCTCACTTACTTTTAGTCTGTTCCAAATCTAGAATTGCATTAACATAAAAACAAGATAAATACTATTATAGGTACCATCCACTGAGGGGGGATGAATTAGTGGTGTTAAACAATCTAATTCAATTTACAAACCCTTTCAAATACTTAAGCATTTGATACAATCATTCATGAAACATACATATCATTCATAGCAGTG
This sequence comes from Torreya grandis, assembly GCA_037957365.1. Taxonomy (NCBI): domain Eukaryota; kingdom Viridiplantae; phylum Streptophyta; class Pinopsida; order Cupressales; family Taxaceae; genus Torreya; species Torreya grandis. The sequence goes on from JARHVA010004940.1 coordinate 955,833, forward strand.
AATAATAAACATAATGCAAGATCACATACACAACACAAGATCTACATGGGAAACCCTCTTGGGGAATAAAACCTACTTTGAAGCTTGTAAATACATGGACTACTATCTGATAAGATGATCACAAATAAGAGACTGATTAAGTTCTTCTAACCTAAGACCTTTAGTGAAACAACTATTCCATAAGGAACACCTATCCCTAAGATGATCAAGTCCTTCTAACCACATGTTCCATCAAGTCCTAACTTACAACCTTGATCAAGTCCTTCTGACAAAAGGTCTATGGTGAAAACCTATTTCACAAGGAGCAACTACCCCTAAAGAAGATCAAGTCTTTTAGACCCTCCTTAAAAATAACACTTCCACATTAAAACTAATGCCTTTAACACCTGATGATGGACCTCTTGATTATCTTAAATCTACACAAACTCTCTCTCTGACTCAGACATGCCTCTCATATAGGCATGCCAAAATCTCTCTCATTCTTCACTCAAACAGTCCTCATATGCACACTCATATCTTTTTTCACAACTTTAGATTGTAAGAACACTATACTATCATAAGAAACATGACCTACATATCATACACACAGTCCTTAATCTTCTCTACTTATTAAACTAGTAACTAGGCACTCTCACTCTCCTCTGCTTTCCTTCACTCTCCAAATCTCTCACATATAAGTCTCTCACTCACAAATCTTCCCCTAAAAATTCTATAAATTATCATCTTTTATTTCACTATATATAGAGCTATCATGAATTATCAAGTCCACATTAATACTTATCAGACACAATACATGACTTCACCCTTAAGGCATCTCACATGGGTCACTCTTAAGCAAAATACACTTTCAAATAGGCCTAAGTCACTTTTAAGTCTTATGGAGACCCATTAAGCTCTTTGACACTTATCTGAGCATAATAAGAACACAAGACCACTTAAAAATAAATAGGTCTACTCCTTATGTCCCTTAAGACATCTTCAAATGATCATAGTCACCTTTTCTCACCTCTATGGATGTTCAATTAACTCAAACATAGACCTTATACATGGGAAAATCATTATCCAACATACAATCAACTTCTTAAGCTTTGTTCATACTTAAGATAGATTGATCACTCCTCCAAAATACTCACAAAGCATCCTCATGGAGTCTACAACACTCCCTAGTAGCCAATTCATTAAGAGATATCAAAATAATATCAAAACAAGCTCAAATAATATTCTTGGGTCACTTGTAGTCCATGCACAAACACATAGTCAACTTTGAAGCTCAAAATCTTTGTTTATTCATACAGATCTTCAAATCCATATTTCTAGATGCACCTTGGAGTCCTCTACATATTTTATTTTCATTGTAATTGTAAATTTGACTTCTATCGAAAGATATGGATAAAATATAGAGCTCTAGTTTTTCCCTATGTTAAATTCAAATATTTGAATTCAAACAGTCACAGTTAAACTTTGAACACAATGCTCGCATCTCATGTCCTCTTAGCTTATATCAAATATGCACCATTGATCTTGTTTGATCTTTAACACATATTTCACCAGTGCTAAATGTTAAACCTCAGTCAGTTTGACCTCATCTTGTATAATATTAAAATGTTGACTTAATATGCTCTATCTATCTTTATGAATTAACTAGGTCTTTAGCTATCAACGCTCACCATTTGATTAATTTATACGAACACGCACTCACCATTGGATCCTTATCTTGTACCTTTTCTTAGCCATTAAACATCATGCACTTGTCCTCATCTTGTTGCATCCTAAATTTTTGGAGCAATGTGAACCATCGATCTTGATCAAACTTTAACTTGTGCATAAATGACCAAGTATGAGAACCTTGCGTATCTGCCTACAAGGCCAAATGTGGACCTTAATAACTTTCACTATGCTTTGATGCATGATCTCAAATTTGGACTAGATGATCTCCTCACATAGGAGAATCTAGCCATATAAGAATCTACTCCTGGAACCTTCACATGTGTTATATATAACATCATTAAAATTCTTTCTCAAAATCTTCTATCACAGAGCCAACTATGTCAAAATTTGCTTGGGTGACCAACTTTGCTCCTGCATAACTTTTATCGTGCTTTAATGCATGATATCAAATTTAACATAAATGAACTATGCTCAAAATTAAACAAATTCATATGATTAATTTATCTTGACACCTTCACATGTGTAAGATATAAAACCATCAAAATTCTCACTTAACTCTTCTTGCCACATTGACAAATTGGCTAAGTATGGGAAAACACATTCAAAATGCCTGGGAGCCCAACTTTGCACTTGCATATCTTTTGATGCACTACATTTCATGACCTAAAATTTGTCACATAATAATTAGGCATAAAATTGGAAAAACCCATGTGACCATTTTTTTTATACACCTTCACACATGTGAATGATGATAACATCAAAATGCTTACTTGGCTCTTTTTAGCCACATCCAAATTTGGCTAAGTTTGGGAAATCAATGAATTTTAACTGAGAAGCCAACTTTGTACCCCCATATATTTGATGATGCTTTGATGCATAACTTGAGATTTAACACATATCAACCAGGGACTAATGTGATCAGAACCATATGACTAAATCCCCTTGACTCATTCCCACATGGTAATGGCGACATCATCAAACTACTTACTCAAATTCTCTACCACTAGATCAAATTGTCTAGATGAAAACTATGGACAACCTAATGAATTCCACTTATACACACAAAATCTCAAAGCATAAATAACATTTTATCATCCTATTACACATGATCCAATAACCATACTCATCCCTAAACATCTCTAACCATGCCAAAATTTAATATCAACCAAGCTAACATAAAGCACACTAGAACAAACACATTGCACACTTTGTCATTGTTAGGCTATCAAAGTAATTCATCCACTCATTAGGACACCTCCGTAACATCATCATAACATCACTAAAAACTCTCCAAAAATATATCCCTTTGTCATTGATGTAAAAAAAATCATATATAGCAATATACAACTCACATTCTCTCTCTTCAAGCACTCCCACAACATGAACTTTCTCCCCCTTTGACACAATGACAAAGTGGGCACCAACTAATCTTGAAGACCTAAAAATACTATCAAATATGCAAATAACATCTTATAAAGATGATAAATACTCCCACTTACCTTGAGCTTACTTCAAATTACCTTGAAAGCATCCTCTTGCTCCATGCTAAGACCCTCTACAATCAAACATTGCAACCAATGAAGAAAGAACACACAAAACCATAAAAATATGATGGAAACACATCAAGAAACATCTAAGAGGGAATCCTCCTAAGAAATTTGAGAAAAATCACCTGATGAGGATCTTTAGATCACCACACACCATGAATAATCACCATACATGCTTACTAACCTTCTCTCTCAATCGTGCTCTTTTGGAGAAATTGAGCAAAAAACATGCTTCTTCAAACTAGGCCTATCTAGCCTTTTATAGCCCTCCCTAGAACTTATAAAGCCAAATTTTTTTATTAGACACATATTCAAGACCCAAAACTTCATATCTAGAGCACTATCATATGCCCCCTCAGGGACACAAATTTTAAACAACTAGCTCATCTTCCTCAATATAATTCCTTGACAAACTAACTATCCAATTTGGCCTTTATTTTGATAAAAACTTGAATAACTTGAGAATCAAAAACCTTAAAATATCTATGAACATTGATTTGACAACCCAGTTGGCCTGTTCAACATATTAATAAGCCTCAAACCTCAACTTATAAGGTAAATCATTTTTCTAGTAGAGCCCAAAACCCTAGAACCTTAAAACAAACAAAGTTAACACAACACCTTCTAGTCAACGTCTACCACTGAAACTTCTTGTACACCTGGAGACACCCATCACACACTTATGGACCAAGATTTGAAAATCCAAATGATTTTGAACGTTGATTTCTTATAACCTATTTTAGGACTTTGATAAATCACAAATCCTACTTTTCTATTTAGGAACCTTCAATCTAACCCTGCAGACTATTCCAATTGAAAAACACCACAAAAACACTTGATTCTCCACTTGAAATTAGTCTCTTAAGAATCATATATAGATTCACCCTTTATACCTCAATGATCTCAAACAAAAAATAACTCCTCATATTCCTCTTCCTCCTTGTTCAATTGATACTTATAGTTCTTATTCTTCTTTGGATTTAGAGAAACAACTTCCTAAAATACAACATTCTCCTTTTATTCTATGATTCGATTATCAATACATGGAGACAACATATATTCATGACATACCTTTTCATCTAAATAATATTCCTTTTATCTTGGATCCTTATCACTAGGCACTTGTTTAACAATAGTAGGATGCTCACTTGGATCCATACACATCTTAGGAATAGCCTCAACTAATATCTTGGTCTTCTCCTTGAGCTTGGCATCTTCATTGTCAACATGAGTAGTCAATGAGATATCTTGGCACTCAATTTCTCAAGCATTCTCCACCATATCAAACATATTACTTGGACCTGTAGACTCATCATAACTCCTACTAACCACCTTTGGTATCCATGAGTTAACTTGTTCTCTTCCATGTACTGTGGGAGCTTGAATGAACCTATTCTAACTTGTAGGCCTTTCCTTGCAGAACCTAGCAATGTAACCTCTATATTTACAATTGAATCACACCATAGTTTTTGCAAGAATCACTTTTTGCCTTTCTAGATTTGGATAAAATCTTGTAATGTGTCCTAGTTCATAATAACTGTAGCATTCAATATCTCTTGAAGGAAACTCATCTTGCCTTGCCTTAAATGGACAATGTTTTGAAAAGTGTCCTATTTCATTATAGTTGAAACACTTAACCTTGATTACACTTGTTGAGGTCAACATGCCCCCACTTTTGAAAATTGGGACCCTTGAGATACTTTGAACCCTAAACGCTAAAAACTCAATATGATTAGATCATTGTTGGAATTTCAAGATCACCCACTTTGATAAATATAGCTTACTAGTTTATGGTTTTTATTTGAGCTTGCCTAATGTTAGTAATAATTGGTCTTTATATCTTATAGTTTCAGGTTTCATGGAGCCCTTATGAAGAGATCATGCTTAGAATTTATAGATTGACTCTATTCAAGTTTCCACTAGCCTTTGGTTTGTGAAAATTCAAATCTAAATTCATAATCTAAAATCTCTCCTCCAAAAACCCTACCCTAAAATCATGTTTGGTACCTTTTCATTATTTCCCCCATTTTTTCATTTATTTATAACTGAGTTTAATGTTCATGATTGACATGATCCTTTTAATTTTCTAGCATGGTCCCCTTTATTACCTATTTATCCTAAAGCCTTAATGTTAAGGCCCCGTTCATGTTTATTGACATGAATGAAACCTTAGTTTTAATGTTTTAGCCTAAGTCTTATTTCATCTTGGGTCCTAACTTAAATAATTTGCTTCTTTGTAGATCTGATGGCTTGTGAATCATCACAAGGGGATAATCTAATGGAATGAAGGAAACCCAACAAACCTGAGCTTTTTATCTTTCAACCCAATAATGCATGAACATCTAGATCATTATTGATAGCTCATGCTCATCAAACTAATGATCTAATAGAGTGAAGATAATGATAAAAATTGAAAAGGCCAAAAGCCCCATAGAGTCACCATGTGACACTCCTACATTCAAAGCTTGATAACAAAAGGTCCCATATATTAAATGGAACCAATGATATGCAAGTACGATGATCATAATAAATGGTTCACGATCACTCAAAGATATAGATTCAATAGAGTGAAGACAACAATGAAAAGTTAAAAGGCCCAAGAATCCCCATAAATATACCACATGGTACTCTCATAGTCATCAAGACCGAATGAACTAATGCCGTGCACTCACTTGGATATTGATCTAATGGCTCTCACTTCATTACAACTATTGATTGAATGGAGTGAATTAAATCCAAGATCCATAGAATATAAGAACTTGATGAGATTTAAATTGATGATCGCATGATCATCATTTGAAATCTATGAGGTCATCATTGATATCCGCACAACCATTAATTTAAGCCCACCGAGCCTAAAGAACTTCATGAACTTAAATTTGACATTCTTGTGAATGTCATTTAACATCTACAATGTCATCATTGACATCTATGAGGCCATAAAATTCACGCTCTTTGAATATTTTGCCTAGACAATGGCGCATGTTTTATATCATTCGATGGGTCATTTGATATTATGCTTTAAAACTTAGCATGCCTAAGTCTTTGGTATATTCATTAATATGAAATAGACTTAGCTAAAACTATTTTTACCTAAGTTCCTTTATATAACCATGTATTGATTAAAACATGTGCACCTTGCAAGATCAATGGCTTGTACTTCATTAGGACTGAATGATCCAATGACACAAAATCATTGATGATTATTTAGTAGAACTTCAAGAGCCTGTGAGCTTGACACATGGTGGATGCACATTTAATATGTGATTAGTGTAGGATATAGATCTTAGAAATCCTATGAGGATGCTAAGTGGCACAACCACAAGGCTTGATGTAAACATGGCCAATGTCATATGAAAGCTTAGATCATGATCAACATCTTGCATTGATCCTTGAATCTTGATCGAATGATGTGAAGCAAAAGGCATTTTTAAATAACAATGGCTAGTGCTTTGAAGGTGTTTATGAAAAAGGCCATGAAAACTGACAAATAGATGTTGAATAAGCACCACACAAGCATAAAGAAATAAAAATGGAGATCCGTGATGCTCAAAGAAGCATGTATAAGCCCAATTATAAGTAAGCCATCACCATTAAAGCTTTAGGAGAGCCCCAAACTTGGATTAAAAACCCTAATTTGAGCTCAGATTGATCATAGTTGAGCTAAAAGAGAGTCTAATTATAATTCAAGCACAAAAGGGTTAACCCATAGACCATTTAGAACATAGTAGTAAGCAATTTGCAAAGTTTGTTAGCATATTTACCTCTAGGTCAATTTAGTTTAGAAATGCAAGTGTATTATATAACCTTGTAGAAAAAGGATAGCTGTCCTTACTTCTTATACATTTGTATCTTATGACTGATCGATATCTTACCTTGTCCTCCTATAAAAGGCAATATTACCATTTTGTAAAGGGAGAAAATTCTGAGCAAAATTTGTATACTTTGATAAGTTAATATAATCAAGGAATTCTAAAAGGATTGTCCAAGTTTTTTGTGTCAATTGTTACATGGCCTTTCTCTCAATTGCGAGTCTTAAGTCTTAAACTTTAATAGTTTAGATGAATTCTGGGTTGCATCTTTGATTAAGGGTTGCTAATTTGTACTTATGCTATATTAGTTGAATGATCTTGAATTTAAATAATTTTATTTGCTCTACATTAGAATGTGCAAATGCTATTTGAGTGTGGTAGCAAATATTTAAAGTAAATTCAGTTCTTACTTGTACTTATTTATATCATCCTTGGAGGTTTACCTAATGTGTAGTGAGATCTAAGCTTATGCTATTTTGAACTATTTACTAGTTAAATGTATACTTAGTTGTAAATGAAACTTTGTCATAATGTTTGAGGTTAAGGTCAATAATCACTTATTCTCTTTTTGCCTTACCCTTCTATTTTACTTCTTTTTTAACTAGATCACTTTAGTTTAGATTTCATTGTAAATGTCCATTTAAATTAGTCGGTAGTTTAAGCTTTGATCATAATTAGCATAGATACTTATACTTTGTAAAGATTTGGTCCATGGTGGCTCCCAACCATCAATTAATATAAATTTTGTGGGATAGTTGAAAATTTCTTTATTGCTATTTCACCATAGGTAACATAAGTTGCCAAAGCCTACTACTCATGCTCTGAATTCTTAGAATTCTAAAATGATAAGTGTTCTTTGAACACTAAGGACACCTAAAATACATTTAGATGCATTAATAGGTCCCTGTTGGTGCTATAAGGAGGGCATCTTTGTGAATTGGTTGAATCTTTGTTAATTTTAGTGTTTTAATCTAAGATTGGTGTTATCTTTGCACTTTTGCATAATTATTTGCTTATAAGTGTAAAGATCATTGATCTTTATGGTCTTTGACATATCTTTGTGCTTATTTTAGACAAAGATCATAGTTCTTTGAAGTTTGATACTTAATTTTTGGTAAAGATGGCTTAAGATCTGAGAATCCATGGTAGTTGAAATTAGAATAGCTTATTTTGATCAAATATTGGTATATTTTTCATATATTTGAGTTTATTTGAGCTTAGACTTATAAAGATAGACCATATTTGCACATTTGGACACATCTTTGAGCTAGCTTAGTCAAAGGTTGATGTCCTTTACTATTTTTTATATAAATATTTATAAAATTAGCTTAACGTGCATGTTTAATCCTTGTTATTTATAAAGATTAACTTGACACATCATATTTCAAATAGGATCTTCAGGCTTCAAGCTTGAATTGCCAAAGATTTGAACAAGATCACATTTAGAGATAAGAGAACCTTTTATTGAGATTGAAGTCTATAGAAGAGCTAGGTGAGATAAAGGTAAGCATAGACATTCCAAATCTTTACCAACATCACCTCTTAAAGGCACCCCTGCCTTTGACCTTCATTTAGGTATGGGTTAGTTGGGAGATTCTCCAATCAATTTGTTAGTTGCGGTAATGATATCCCACATAATCTTGAAAAATACTTGCCAACATTTAGTCTAATTGTTATTGTAATTGTTGAAGAGCACATTAAATCTTTCAAAGCTGATTTAAGGCTGTTAAATGTTATACATGCAGATGTAACATGTATATTATTCCCCTTTAATTTTAAAGATGCTTCATATGAATGGTTTCTCAATTTGAGTGACAATTATATTACTAGCTAGGATGGTTTCACTAATGTTTTCATAGACCAGTTTGGCAAAAATTGTTAGTCCATATGTCATATACCACCAGTTCACCACCATCAAGAGGGATGCAAGTGAGCCCATAAGGTCCTTTAATGCCAAGTTCTAAAAAATATATAGCTAGACCATATACCCTTATAAACTTGATGAGGTTTTAGCTCTAGAAATCTACATAGATGCAGTAGATCCTATGATTTCTATATTTTTGAAAAGATTTCTTCTAGATATAACTTCATTATCTAAGGCTTATTCTAAAGAAGTGATCATTAATGATCAAATGCACGCCAAGGAAAAATAGCTTACTTTGTCCCAAATATCAATCCATATTTTCCCATTCTAAACATCTTCCCCAATAACAATCAAAATGTTCCAGCCTTGAATCAACTCCCAAATCTGAATCAATTACCTTTGAGTCATGCTATTCCCAATTAGAATTTAGGATTATTGAGTCATCCTATTGATAATGGATTAAATGCAAATGATCAAAGAGATTTAGTACCAAATACTAATACTAAAAATAACTAGGTTCAAAATTCTAAAACTCTTAATAATGAAAATGAGTCTATCATAAAAATGGTCCAAAAGTTAAGCACTAATTTCCTTCAATTAGAAAAATAAGCTGGTAATACTAGAGAGAGCTCTGGTAGGACATTTTCATTCTAATGGTTTAATAGGCCTAATAATAGGGTTTAGAGTGATAGTTGACATAATAATAAGAATAATGAACCATCTTCTGAAAAGAGGACTATGGATACTAATCTTAATGACATTACTTTGTCTAATTATTATAGAGTGCATTAGACAACCAAACATGGTGAGATTGATTGCATTGAGTTTTTTAAAGCTTTTATTGCTTTCTAAGAAGAGTTATACACATTTTAAGTGGTACCTAATAAGCATAATGGTGCATGTATTTCAGAGTCCAAACCTGGTGATTAAACTTTCATGGTGGAGATGTTTAATTTCCCTTTTCAAGAGGACAATGAACCTGATCATGTCCTTGACGAAATCCAGGCCTTCCAATAATTCCTGAAGAAGACTTATCCTTTGAAGAATAGAGAGAAAAGGCAGCCTTTGACTACCTCAATGCCTCCAAATAACTTTGGAACTCCTCTAGACACTTCTTCATGTAATGATCTAGAACCACCCAAAGGAAGTACCTCTAAGCATAATGTTGATGTTCTTAGTTCTTCAAATAACACTGGTTATAGTATTTTTGAGGACATGAAAAGGATAAAATATAACATTACATTGCATGAATTAATGCAGGTCATAAAACAAAGGGACCTCTTGCTAGAATCATTATCAAAGAAATCTAATAAACCACCCAAGATCGATAATGATAATATGGCTATGCACAAAGCTAAGGCATAATCTCCTCCTTTCTTACTCATAGTTAGAATGTTTTAGATTATGGTAAAAGCAAGTTTTGAAGGGACCCCAAAACCATTTAACAGAATCAAGAAAGATAAAGCATTAAAAACCACCAGGAAAAGCAATCTTGAAACCTACTAAAGAGCTGCATCAAAATTAGGTTTTATAGGGACCTGAAACCACAAGCATAGTCCAATAAGAGTACCCAAGTTTTACAAGGACCTAAAACCTCAAAGAACTAACATCATAGGGTAAAGAATGCTAAAAAATATATATCTTTAGCATTCTGCCCTGGCCAACAATGCATGTTGCCATTGCAATAACGACACACAAGCATTAACTGTGACATTAAAATTCCACAAAATACCTTTGGTTTCTCTGTCACTTTGATTTGATGGAGACACCATCAGATCCAACAATAATGATGACCATAGCCTTGTCAAGAAAAAGGTCATGCTCCACCACACCCTTAAACCCTAAAATCGCACTGCCCATAGCCCTGGTGACCATAATCGGTGTCAAGTAGGGTCCATAAATAGACACAACCATCCACCATGTCCCAGGCCAGGGAAGCCCCAAGGGAGCCTAGATACGCACCCCTGTGGCTGAGCACCATGCCCTTGGGACTTGATGATGTGCCAGATGTGTACCTTAGCGTGATGCTTTACCACTCATCCTCTGGTGCCCACCTCTCAAACTCGAGATCTCCTCCATCCAAAATATCCTCATACTCCATGGCTCCCTACTCCAGGGCCCTCTCCAGGTTCCCCCTTTTGGTAGGCCTCATCCTTAATGACCACCATGACTAGATCTCAAAACCCCTTGCTCTCTTACTTTTCCCCAATTAGCCACAACGCCTCCTGCAAAAGTGGGAAGAAGTCCTGTTCCACTATCATGGCTGCCGCCTTTGAGTGCTCCAATAGGAATGCCACCATCCATGCATCCCAAAGATCTTTGTATGTTACAAAGATCGTTGGGACACAGACTTACACAATTGTTTTTTCAAACCTTAGCTGCAGATCTTCATTTCATGCTCTACACAATTATTCTACAATATTTGATAATAATTTGCATAATTATTTATTGGATTCTAGTGCATCTACCAATATCATACCAGTAGGTATTTGTAAACAACTTGGCTTGACACCTATTAAGTTTGATAAAGTTGTTACTCAATTAGACAAATCTAGAGTCAAGGTGATTGGAGAATTATTAAATGTCCATATGTAATTGGCCTCTGAGCCTAGATTCTAGTAGTTTATTGATTTTCAAGTTGTTGATATTCTTGATGTTTATGGGATCTTGTTAAGTAGGGAATGGACCAAAGCTCTAAATGGCTACATGTTCTAGGATTTTTCACTTTTATGGTTGCCTTGAAAAAGAGTTCCAAACCAGATCAAGGTTGAAAGAGAGCCAAGGATGAAACACATGATCATTGAGTATAATGATTTCAATGAAATAATCAACATAATTGACTTATACTTAGGGGTTTTCACCTTATAAACTACAAAGGTATGTGATGCTAAGAGTATTCATGTTATGCCTAGCTATGAAAACTACATTTTGATGGTGCTAGATGTAAGTCTGGGTCTGGGGTCATTATTTTCCTAACTGGTCCTACTAATAAGAATTATCAAGCATCTTATAGGCTCTAATTTCCATGTACTAATGACCTTTCTAAATATGAGGCCCTCATCCTAGGTTTATAATTGACTATAAAAACAAAGTCAAGGAACTATTAGTCTATGGTGATTTAAAACTCGTAGTCAACCATGTAAAGAGTAAATATCAATGCAAATTATCATACCTTAAGAGGTATAAATTTAGGGTTTAGGATATAATTGAGTCTTTTAATGCCTTTAACATTTCCTCCTTTCCTAGAGAGGAGAACAAAGTAGTTGATGAGCTAGCATCTGCTGTAACCAACCTCATGCCTAACCAAGACTCACCCAACTTCAACATTGAGCTAATACCCTATCCTTTGGTATTATATAATGTGAATAATTTTTAGGTGTTTAGTGATGATCAACAAATCTTAAACTTCATGACTAGTTCAAGAGTATTTAAGGCTTACATCATTGATGAGATTGATGAAAATACACTTAGAGAAGGCAAATTTGATGGCAAAGTCATTCAGCTAAATGATAAAAAGATTCTCAAAGGCATGATTGCCTTAGAGATATTGTTTGATCAAGACAAGATAACTGAGGTTTTTAAGATTCTTAAAGTAATTGAGGACTACAATGTTGTTGATCTTGGACCTCAAGATCAACTCTAGCTAGTTAACATTGGAAAAGCCTACACTAGTGCTGAAAATAAGAGAGCCAAAGAGTTGTTAATGAAATACAAGGATGTCATAACTTGCTCTTATGATGACTTAAATATATTTTATCTAAGAGTCATCACCCATACTATACCCCTTAAAGAAATTTGTAAACCCTTCAGACAAAAGCAAAGACTTGCGAATCCTATCTTAGAACCAATGATCTTCAAAGAAGTCAAGAGATTGCTAGATGCTAGAATAATGTTTCCTATCAGGCATTCTACCTAGGTGGCCAATTTGGTGCCAATAAAAAAGAATAATGGTGAGATTAGGCTATGTATTGATTTTATAAATTTGAAAAAAACATATGAAAAGGATAATTATCTTCTTCCCTCTCTTGACTAGGTAATACAAATTATTTTAGGATTAACCATGATGTCTTTTCTTGATGGTTTTTCAAGCTATAACTAAGTGTTGGTTGATAAGGAAGATATAATAAAAATAGATTTCAAAACTAAATTAGGCACCTTTGCCTATAAAATAATGCCTTTTGGATTTATAAATATAGGTGCTATTTTTCAAAGGGCCATGGACCATGCCTTCCAAGGTATGATTGGTAAATGCATCATTATATACATGGATGATCTAACCATTTTTTATAAAAATAGAGAAGATCACTTTATGAATTTAAAATAAATATTTAAGAGATGCAAAAGGTATGGGATCTCCCTTAAACCTAAGAAAAACATCTTTTGTGTTACTGAAGGCAAATTATTAGGCCATGTCATTGCTAAAGATGGGATCTCCATAGATCTTGAAAGAGTGGAAGCTATATCTAAGATAAAGCCTCAAAATAGTAGGAAAGTATTAAAATAATTTTTTTGTAAGATAAACTTTGTAAGAAAGTTCATTTATGGCTTTGCAAATATTTTTAAGCCATTGAATGACATGCTAAAGAAGGATGCGAAGGTATCATGGAATGAGGAATCCAAGAAGGCATTCAATGACATCAAAGAAGTAATTAGTCAAGCTGTAGTCTTGATAAGTCTTGAATTTTAAAAGGAATTTTATCTCTATTCTTTTATATATAACCATACTATGGCTACAATTTTAACATATAAGGTTGATCGGTGTGATCAGCCAATAGCTTTCATGAGTACTAACTTTAAGAATGCTGAATTGAACTATTCATTGATTGATAAACAAGCATATGTATTAGTTAAAGTAGTGAATACATTTATGTATTATATCCTTAGAAATAAGGTGCATGCTATTCTACCTAACCCTACCATAAAGCTCATGCTGAGCTAGAATGAACTTAGAGAATGCAGGTTAAATGGATGTCAGTTTTACAAGGATATGACATAGAAATGAAAAATACAAAGCTGGTAAGGTGCCAATGTCTAATTCAAATGATTGCTAATACCAGCCCTAAGCTAATTATTATGCAAGTTGATCAATAAATCTTTCAATTTAGTGAGTGGTATGATTCCATCATTCATTTACTAATTAATGGTACTTACCTTGTAGGACTAACCATGAAGTAAAAGAGGGTCCTTAGGCTTAAGGCAACCCATTATCTGATCAAAAATGGGGTTTTAAATAGAAATAAATTTGAAGGGGTCTACCTAAGATGTCTCTCAAAATAAGAATCTACCCAAATCATGAGCACCATCCATGAGAAGTTTGATAATGGGCACCCATATAGAAGGACAACAACCCAAAAGATCCTCAGAGCTAGTTACTATTGGCCAATTATTTTCAAAGATGCTCAGAAGCACATGAGGGAATGTCACTCATGGCAAATATTTAGCACCAAAAAACCAAAGGCAATAATGCCTTTGTAACTAGTCATGGTTGATAAACCCTTTGCACAATAGGGGTTGGACTTTGTAGGGGTAATTAACCCCAATTCATCAAAAGGTCACAAGTATATTTTGACTGTCATAGATTATTACACAAGGTGGATTGAAGTTGTAGCCATAAAACAATGTAGGACTAAAGAAGTGATCAGTTTCTTGGAGGATAACATATGTACCAGATTTAGAACTCTAGTCTCTTTGGTGTGTGATAATGGATCTAAATTTATAGCCATAGAGATGATAGAATGGGCATATGATAATTTAATTTGTCTTAAGATTTCATATAACCATTATCCTCAAGGAAATGGAGTGTCTGAGTCTACTAACAAGAACTTAATAAAAGTGATCAAGAAGTTTTCTATAGACAAGCCCAAGACTTGGCATAAGCTTCTCAAGTATGCCCTATGGGTAAATAGGATAAGGATCAACTAAGCCTTAAAGGCATCACCATTTCTATTGGTGTATGGCCAAGTGCCTATCTTCCTTATCACTCTCAAGCTATCCGCATATAAATTCATGAAAGATTATATAAGAGAAGGCCAAGAGCTTACAAATTCAATATTATTAGACATCATCCAAATGGAATTTGCATAAGAAGAATCCTTTGCTAATTTTAGTAGACATTAGACCATGGTGAAGAGGTGGTTTGACAAAAGATCAAAGATTAAGGTGTTTAGATAAGGGGATTTAGTTCTCCTTTGGGACAAAGCATCTGAGCCTAAGGGAAAACATGGCAAGTTCACACCTCTATGGATTGGCCCCTATCAAATCATATACACACTTGGAAACAACACCTTTAGACTCAAAGACTTAAAAAGATTAGAGTTCACACTACCCACCAATGAGTAGTACCTCAAGTATTAATTCTTTGTTACTCCCCCTAAAGTCTCTATAGAGTAAATCAATAAGATGGTTAGAATTAGTGTAGGTAGGCTAGTTAGTTTCTTTCATTTCTTTCCTTCTTATCCCTTGTTTATACATAAGTATGTATATATTTTGCTTCTCTTTTGCCTTCTAGTTTGCTACTTTTGTTATGTGTTTACTTTTGTTGCCTTGTTCCTTGTTTCCAATAAGTCCTTTTTGATAACCCAGATCAATGCTTATTTAGCTTAATTGAAACTCCAAAGTTTAGGAATGTGGGTATGAACCTAATACATATGATGATCATGGGCCTCAAATGTGAGCCTAATGTTGTGATTAAAATAAACTGGTAAAGAATAATGGAAGAGATCAGCTGTTCCATGAGAACTTAAACATTATCTTGAACTAAATTTGGATTTAAGAGTATTTACACTTATAAGATGAAAGCTTAATTTATTGAGGCACAATCATGCTTGCACTTAACAAACATCCTTACGTGAGACAAAGGTCAAAACCATAGGTGATTACCTAAAGATCAAAAAATTAACCAAATCTTTCAACCTAGCCACGTTGGTTCCCAACTTTGATGAAAGCATAAAAGATCTAAAAAATATAAAAATAAGAATTCAGTGCAAAATCAAAAGATTTTCAAGCATAGGTGATTCTAGTAATCTCCATTTGGGCTATGGAAACCTAGTTAGAAGTGGAAAAAGGCTATGAGTGGATCCAAAAGTATCTTTATCAGGGCTATAAACACCTAGTTTATAATAGAGCAATGCCCAAGCCTTCCCTGAACTAGAAGCATGGTTCTTACTGAATATATAAACATACTCCAAGTTAATGTTAATGATTCAAGATACAAAACTTAGAAGTTGTCTCCTGAATCCCATGGCAAATAATAAGTGGAATCAAAGCATACACACAACATGGCTATGTCTTAATGTTTGAACCTAAATAGTGTAAGGTTTGTTTTAACCATAAACTGATTTGGATAATGACATTGATCAAGTGGAGTGGATGAATTAGTTATTTGTCTTAACTAGAGTCTCTAAGTTCTAACATATTTCTATGTTTCCCCTAGAAGTCTCCATTTGTTGAGGTCAACATACCCACATTTTAAAAAATTAAGACCATTGAGATACTTTGAACCCTAAACACTGAAAACTCAATATGATTAGATCATTGTTAGAATTTCAAGATCATCCACTTTGATAAATTTAGCTTACTAGTTTATGGTTTTGCTTTGAGCTTTCCTAATGTTGCTAATAATTGGTCTTCATGTCTTAAAATTAAAAGTTTCATGGAACCCTTATGAAGAGATCATGCTTAGAATTTATAGATTGAATCTATTCAAGTTTTCATTAGCCTTTAGTTTGTGAGAATTCAAATTCAAATTCATGTTTTAAATGCTCTCCTCTAAAAGCCCTAGCATAAAACCCTTGGTTCAAATTTAGATTTGGCGAGATCATTTGGTGGGAATATTTCAAATTATAACTCAAGCCTAATTTCATGCTAAGGCTTAGTCATGTTTCACAACATGACCAAACCCTAGTCTAAAATCATGCTTGGTCCCTTTTCATTATTTTCCCCATTTTTTCCTTTATTTCTAACTGAGTCTAACATTCATGATTGGCAAGATCCTTTTAATTTTATAGCATGGTCCCCTTTATTACCTATTTAGCCTAAATCCTTAATGCTAAGGCCCCATTCATGTTTGTTAACATGAATGAGACCTTAATCTTAATGTTTTAGCCTAAGTCTTATTTCATCCTAGCTCTTAACTTAAATACCTTGATTCTTTGTAAATCTGACAGCTTGCACATCATCATGAGTGGATAATCTGATGGAGCATTGAAAACCTGACAAACTTGAGCATTTGGTCCTTCAGAACAATAATGTGTAAGCATCTAGATCATGATTGATAGCTCACACCTCATCAAGACTAATGATCCAATGAAGCAAAGATAACGATGAAAAGTTAAAAGCCCAGTAAGCCTTATGGGGCCACCACGTGGCACTCCCACTTTTGAAGATTGATAAAAAAAGGTCCTACATTTTAAATAGAACCAATGATGTGCAAGTGGCTAGATTATAATCAATAATTCATGGTCACTCATAGATATAGATCCAATGGAGTGAAGACAACATTAAAAAGTTAAAAGGCCTAAGAAGCCCTAGAAAGCTAGCACATAACGCTCTTGTAGTCATTGGGACCAAATGAACCAATGATATGCACTCACTTAAATCTTGATCAAATGTATCTCACTTCATTATTTCTCTTGATTAGATGGATTGAATTAAATCTAAGATCCATGGAATATAGGTACTTTATGAGCTTAAAATTGAAAATCACATGATCATCATTTGACATTTATGAGGCTATCATTAACATCCATGTGATTGTTAACTTTAATCCCACTGAACTTAAAGAACTTCATGAGCTTAAATTTTACATTCTTACAAATGTCATTGACATCTATGAGGCCATAAAATTCAATATATTTAAATATTTTGCCTAGATAATGGGGCATGCTTTATATCATTTGATGGGTTATTTCATATTATGCTTTAAAAACTTAGCATAAAATAGTTTAACCTAAGTCTGTGGCATGTTCATTAATATGAAATAGACTTAGATAAAAGTAATTTAACCTAATTTCCTTTCTATAACCATGTATTGATTAAATTTTGTGTACCTTACAAGATCAATGGCTCATGATTCATTAGAACCAAATGATCAAATAATGTGAAATCATTGATGACTATTCAGTAGAGCTTCGAGAGCTTGCAGGCTTGACATGTGGTGGATGTGCATTCAACATGTGACTGGTATATGATACTAAGCTTAGAAAGCCCATAGGGATGCCAAGTGGCACAATCTTGGGGCTCGATGCAAAGATGTCCAATGACATACAAAGGTTTAGAGCATGATCAAAATCAAACGGTGCGAAGCAAAAGGCCTTTTTATAAATAACAATGGCTAGTTCTTTAAAGGTATTTATGATTTTTTTTATAAAAATTAATAGATAAATACTGAATAAGTGTCATGCAAGGATAAAGAGATAAAAATGGAGATCTTGGATGCTTGAAATACATGTATAAGCTGAAGTCCAAGTAAGACATCACCATTAAAGCTTTAGGAGAGCCCCAAACTTGCATAAAAGCCCTAATTTGAGCTCAAATTGACCATAATTGAGCTAAAATAAAGTCTAATTATAATGTGAGCATAAAATAATTAACCCAAAGACCATTTGGGACACAAAAATAAGTAATTTGTAAATTTTGTTAGTATATTTACCTCTAGGTTAATTTAGTTTAGAAATGCAAGTGTATTCTAGAACCTTGTAGAAAAGGACAACTATCCTTACTTCTTGTACATTTATATCTTGTGACTGATTGGTATACTGCCTTATCCTCCTATAAAAGGTAGTATTACCATTTTTTAAAGGGAAAGAATATTAAGAAAAAATTGTATACTTTGAGTAGTTAATACAATCAAGGAATTTTGAAAGGATTGTCCAAGTTTGTTTGTGTCAATTGCTACATGGGTTTTCTCTCAATTGCTAGTCTTAAGTCTTAAACTTGTATAGTTTTTATGAATTTTGAGTTACATCTTTGATTACAGGGTTGATAATTTGTGCTTATGCTATATTAGTTGAATGATCTTGCATTTAATTCATTTTATTTGCTCTGTATTAGAATGTGCAAATGTTATTTGAGTATGATGGCAAATCTTTAAAGTAAATTCAGTTCTTACTTGTACTTATTTATATCATCCTTGGAGGTTTGCCTAGTGTGTAGTGAGATTTGAGCTTATGCTATTTTGCACTATATAATAGTTAAATGTATACTTAGTTGTAATTGAAACTTTTTCATAATGTTTGAGGCTAAGATCAATAATCACTTATTCTCTTTTTGCCTTACCCTTCTCTTTTGCTTCTTTTTGAACCAGATTACTTTAGTTTAGATTTTATTGTAAATGTTCATTTAGATTAGTCTGTAGTTTAAGATTTGATCATAATTCACTATTATTATCATAGATAACTACACTTTGTAAATATTTGGTCCATGGTGGCTCCCAACCATCAATTAATATAAATTTTGTGAGACATTAAACATTGCTTTGTCGCTATTTCACCATAGGTAACATAAGTTGCCAAAACCTACTACTCAAGATCTAAATTCCTAGAATTATAAAATGAGAAGTGTTATTTGAACACTAAGGACACCTATGATACATTTAAAGGCATCAACAAATCCTTTTGATTGATGACCCCCATCATAGTTCCATGCAAATTCATTCTTAACAGGGCTTCTACATTCTATAGCTCTATGCCCAAATTGATTACAAGTATAACAATAACCATTGAAATTTTCATACCTTATGGAATTTGGATGTCGAATTTGATTTGTATTTATTATTCCAACACATTCATTCCTTGTCTAATGATTTGTCTTCAAAGGTTGATCTACCTTGTTCACATTAGTCTTCATCTTGTCTTGAGTTGTAGTCTCTGGTTCTTCTTTATATCTAAGACCAATCTTATTACTTGCATGCTTTTGATCATTCAAAATGTTGTCTAGATCACTTGAGATATTTTTAAATATCATAAATGGAATTAACTTACTAGATAACTTCTATAACTCAGATTTCAATGAATTATTTTCAATTACATACCTTACACATTCATCTTCTTTAGCTTTTAGGCTTGTAGATAGAATTTCCAATTAACAACTGAGATGTTTGACCATATCTTCATGCTCCTTATCATCTTCATTAATTCTTACCTCAAACACATTAAATTTATCCTCAAAGTATTTGAGTTTATATTTCATCTTCTTCTTGATATTTTTCTCAATCTTTAGTTTTTCAAGAGCATTCATCAATATAGTCTCATAGTCTAACTCATCTTCATCATTATCTAAGTCACTCTAAGTAGACTCCTTTTGATGTGAGAAACTTCCTTCCTCATCCATGAACACATCTTCATATTTAGTAGGACCATAATCTTCATGATAATATTTTGAGTTAGTGTCTTCACTCTCATCTGATGAGTTGTAATCTTATTTGGTGAATAGATTCTTCTTGTCTTTGAAATACTTCTTCTTATTGTCAAACCTTTTAAATGCCTTTTTGCTTTTATCAGAACTAAATGATTTCTTGACATCATCATGAACTTGATCATGCTCTTCATCAATATCCTTATTGTACTTATGAGGGCACTTATTAGTAAAATGTCCTACAACTCCACAATTGAAGCATTTGGAAGGTAGTTTAGCCTTATACTTGCCTGAACCTATTTTAAATATCCTTATAAACAAAGCAATTATTCATCCTCATTAATATCAAAAAAGTCATCTTCCTTGAGTTTCTTACCTTGGACCTCCAGTTTTGGCTTCATCTCTATTTTGAATTATGCTTCCTTCTTTGGTTGTATATCATCATTTACTCTCATCTCATATGTAGTAAGGGTGCCATGCGATTGATCCATCTTCAACTGAGTAAGATCATGACTTTATTCTATATCATATAATTTTCGATCAAACATGAGAGATAGAGAATTTAATACCTTTTTAAATACAATAGCCTCTTCAAGGTTCTCTCCAAGATCTCTGATGGTGTTTAAAATATCATCAACTCTCTATAGAAAGGATGCCACATAATCTTCTTCTTTCATTTTGAGGATCTCAAATTGCCTTTGATGAGTTTTCAACTTTGACAACTTAACCTTTGAATATACTTCAAAAATAGTCTTCAATTTATCTCGTATTTCCTTATTAGATGTGTAATGAATTACTTTGGTGAACTCAGTTTCTATAAGACCATAAGTGATGGAATTCATTGCCTTAGAGTTGTTCTCAAACAACTTATTAACTGCAACACTAGATGGAGGAATAACAAGATTAACATAACCATCCAAAATATATTTCCATACATCAAACCCTAGGGACATAATGTATGTCTTCATCTTAACACTCTAAAATGCATAATTGGATCCATTGAACATTAGTGTTTGGTTTGTAGAGAGAGCACCTTGTACATTCTGACTAGCCATTGTACCTTGGATCACGTTCAAGCTGTCAAACTTTTCCCAAAGGACCTTATTTTAACACAGTTTTTTTGAGTTATAATACATTAAGAGGGGGGGTAAATCAATGGTGGAAAATAATCTAATTCAATTTCCAAACCCTTACAAATACTTAAGAATTCAATACAATCATTCATGAAGCATATATATCATTCACAATAGTGAATAATGAACATAATGCCAGATCACATACACAACATAAGATCTATGCGGGAAGCCCTCTTAGGGAATAAAACCCACTCTCAAGTCTTCAAACACATGGACTACTATCCCATAATATGATCACAAATAAGAGAATGATCAAGTCCTTCTGATTAGGAACCTTGGTCAAGTCCTTCTAACCTAAGGCCTTTAGTGAAATAGTTGTTCCATAAGGAGCACATACCCATAAGGTGATCAAGTCCTTATGACCACTTTTTTGGTCACATCATTTTGATCTACAACCTTGATCAAGTCCTTCTAACTAAAGGTCTTTAGTGAAACCCTGTTTCACAAGGAATAACTACCCTTAAGGAAGATCAAGTCCTTTAGACCCTCATTGAAAAGAACACTTCCACCTTAGAATTGATGTCTTCAACACTTGAATATGGACCTCTTGATTATTTGAAAATTTTATAAAATCTCTCTGACTTAGACATGCCTCTCACATAGGCATGCCACAATCTCTCTCCTTCTTCACTCAAATAGTCCTCATATGCACACTCAAATCTCTTTGCATAAATTCAAACTACAAGAGCACTATAATTTCATTAGAAACATGACCTACAAATCATACACATAGTCCTTAATCTTCTCTACTTATCAACCCAACAACTGGGCAATCTCACTCTCCTCTACTTTTCTTCATTCTCTAGCTCTCTCACATACAAGTCTCTCACTCGCAAATCTTCCCTTAAAAAATCTAGAAATCATCATCTTTGATTTCACTATATATATATCTATCATGAATTACCAACTCCACATTAATCCTTATCAGCCATAATACATGCCTTCACCCGAGTGAAATAATCTATACCAATAGTTAAAAACTTATGGCCTACTAATGAATTTGGGTTGATGACACTAATGAAGTCTAAACCCCACTAGGCAAATGAACTTCCTTCAACAAATGGATATAAAAACATTGCTATGTCTACTTCTCTCTTGGCTAAAGCTTGACATTGATGGCATGTTATCACATGAGAATGAGCATATTTGAAAACTATTGGATAGTAATAGCCAATTATTAAGATCTTATAGGCTATGGTATTCTTAGAAGGATGACCACTACCTATATTTTGATGCAAGTTATCTAAGATTTATTTAGCTTCCTTTGTAGGCACACACCTAAGATGAATACCTTCATAATTTATCCTATAGAGGACTCCCTTATTAATCATGTAATATCTTATTCTATCTTCTATCTTCTTCTTCTATCTTTATTGAGATCTGGGAAACAAGTTCCTATAAGTAAATACTATATTATATTAGTATATCATTCTCCTTTAGATACTTGAGCTTCACGTACCTTTTAACTATGATGCATAGGTTTGGTTCAGTCATAAGCTGAATAAAGCCTTGTCCTCAAATAATATTTGTAGTCTTGATCTCTATGTGAAATTATTTTAGCTTGGCCATCCATTTTCCTTATAATTCTCCTAGCTCATTATTTAATAGGTTGAGGTTGATAGTAGGATCAGACATGATGTCAATGACTTTATTCCTCAAGATGTAGTGTCAAAACTTCTTCATTGCTTTGACAAAGGTGAAAATCTATTTGTCAATCATAGAGTGCCTAAGTTTTACATCTTTTAGGTTTGTTCTCATGAATGTGATTGGATACTTAGTCTCATCATTATTTTACATGATGACAATAGTCATTGTATGCTCTGAAGCAAATGAGTATAGGTATAAGTCTTTATTGAAAGCTAGACTAATCAGTACTAGAGCTTGTGATATTACATCTTTAATGTCTTGGAAGGACTTTCAGGCTTCAGCTATCCATTTTATTTTGACATCTTGCTTGAGCATGGTGTTTAAAGGTTTGATAACCTTTGTAAATCCTGAGATTAACTTAATGATGTTAATCTTTCCAAAGAATGACTGAGCTCCTTCTTACTATTTGGTGGCTGAATTTTTGAAATCACCTAAATTCTATTTGGATCAATGGTGATCCAATCATTAGAGATGATGTGCCCAAAAATCTTACCTTCAGTCATTCCAAATATGCTATTCTTTAGGTTTAATGAAATACCAAACCTTTTGAAACTTTTGAATATGGACTATAGGTGACCTATGTGGTCTTTCCAATTCTTTGAAAATATTGTAAGATCATCCATATAGATGATTATACATTTTCCTATCAGTCCTTTAAATGTGTGATCCATGGTGCATTGAAAGATACCTCCCACATTTATTAGGATAAATGGAATCCCCTTATATGCATAAGTTCCCCACTTCATGGTGAATGATATTTTCATTCTATCCTTTGATTACACCAATACTTGATTGTAGCCTAAAAATCCATCCAAGAAGGACATCATTTTAGAACCACTTACTATCTATATCACCTCATCTAGAGAAGGTAGGGGATAATTGTCCTTTTTATAAGCCTCGTTCAAATTTTTGAAGTCCACACATAATTTGATCTCACTATTCTTCTTTCTTATTGGAACCAAACTGGCCACCCAGGTAGAATGTCAGACTAGGAAGATGATTTTTGCATTAAAAAAATTCTCCATTTCTCTTTGAATGAGAGGCTCTAGATTAAGATTGATTGGTAGTTTCCTCTATCTAAATGATTTATGATCTATATTTAAGGTAATCATGTGAGTGATGACCTAAGGGTCAAAAACTTTCAGGTCTTCATACGCCTAGGCAATGACATTCCTATATTGAGTGATTAAATCCTTCATTCACTACCTCTCTTCTAGGGTACAATTGAGGCTGATATTCACATAACACAAGCAATGTTCATCTCTTATATTTTCCTTTTTGAAGTTTGATTCATTAAAGTTTGACTATCTTAGCTATTGTGCCTGAAGATCTATGTCAAATGGTCTCTTCAAGGAGACCAAGCTAGTTGGAATTTGATTCTCTTTGAGCTGAGGAATGCCCTCTTTATCTAATTCCTCTTGACAGAGGTGATCAATGTCCTTGTCATCAATGATTTGGGATTCAAATTCCCTTAAATTGGTTAAAATCTAAATAATCTATTGGTCATCATCAAAGACTTGAAAATTTTCTACCTTATTTGGAATGGAAGGACATGGTACCAATTCAATTGAGAAATTTTTTACCTTAAATTCTTATAGTGGCTTTAGATTAGCAATAATAATAGTTAGTGAATCAATGGTTTGATTTTTATCTCTGAAAAGTGCTACTATGTTGAAAGCTTTAAATTTGTCAATCAATTCCCATGATATGTGCTTATATCTCTTCAAATAAGATAACTTGCATTGGTATTTATTTCTAGCTTGATTGACCACCAACTCTGAGTCACCAAATACTGATATTTGCTTAACATTATTCTTGAGTGCAAAATTTAGTCCCATAATTAGATCCTCATACTCAGGTCTATTATTAGTACATAAAAATAATAACCTGTATGCTACCAAGAATATTTTACCTTTTAGATCAATCAGCTTGATTCCCATGCCTGATCCTTGATTGAATCTAGTGCCATTAAAGTAGAGAGTCTATAGCTGATTGGAACCTTCAAGTTTTTCATTCTACACTTGATTTTGAGTAATAAAAGTATAAATACTAAAGTTAGGAGACTCATACTTTAACTCTTCATTCTTGATGTTATACTCTATATTGGGATATTTCATTCTTAGATCTCTATCAATACTGATTTGATTCACAACTCCTCTCCATGGCAACCATATATGAAAAAAGTCTATAGAGAGATATCCATTAAGTGTTTTAGATCAATCCCTACTTAATAGTAATGCATAGCCTTTGGGTATGTCTACCACTATAATATCAATATTCATTTGGAATTTTGGCTCTGATGATACTTGAATGCACACATTGTTTAATTCTCTAACTACTAAGACCACTATCTTGTCCCATTGTGAAACTGTTATCTTTGATGGGTTCAGTGTCAAACCAATCTTTTAACATATTGATGTAGGCATGATAGTTGTAGATGCTCTAGAATTAACTAAAGAATTATGAATGTTCTTACCAAATGCCCAAATAGTCAGTAGAAAGGGTGTAACTTTTGGATTGATCTTATAGATGACATTGGTATTGGATGCTTTCAATTTATGTTTAGATGCTTTCATTTTTTCCATAGGAATCTTCCTAGTAATGGACTTATAGATCATCTCTTTTTGTTTGGTAATCTAAGCTAACTCATGAAGAGTTATATTCACCTTGATCTTCTTTATATCCTCAACAATGTTATATCCTCCTTTAATTGATTCTTTGATCTGATATTGATCATTCTCCTTCAGAGGGGGTGGATTATTATCTACTTTAGGATTAGGAGGAATCACCATGGTATTTGGAAGAATCGATGTTGTGAGTGGATACTTATTCCTTATATTATATGCACATTTATGGAATTTATAGAAAGCATGAACTTCATCCATGTTGTCCTATAGCTCATTGTCATATACACTTGGAAAAGGGAACTCATGAGTTTCAAAGAACATGGTAGTGTTCGAAGAGCTAGGATCTAGATGATGCTTAGGTAGATTATGCATCTGATATTGTTTAACCACATCTCTTTGAAAGATTTCAAATGTTGTAAAAAATTCAATGCAGTTGAGCTCACGATGCTTAGAAGTATTGTGAATTCTACACTAATTGAGAAGAGCCATCTCTACTATGTTGATCTCTGGAAGCTTGTTAGGCTATTCAAGCCTATTGAATGGTCTATTATATCTCTAAAATCTAATACTTTGATTTTTAGTTGGGCTATTTGCATTGTCCATCTTCCTTTTCATATTCAGGAAATCATTGCTCAACTTTTAAACCATCTTTTAAATAGAATCTAGTTTTACCTCTATGGGATTTGTACCTTATAAAATAGTAGTGGAAAGTGTAGCTACTTTTTAGTTTTGTTAATAACCATTTCCCATCACATGATTATTCAAGTAGCTAAAATTTGGGTGTGTTATCTACATTAGTGGAGGCAATGTGTATAATTGGTTTTGATTGAATGTTAGGACATTATGCCTTGCATGTGGAACTAGATTTAGTGCTGGAAAACCATTTTTGATATGAGGTGCTCTAGGCATCTAAGGATTAATCTGCCTATCTATGGTGATAACCTCTTTTAATGTTAATGCCAAAGTGTTATCCATAATTGCTCTTCTTAAGAACATGATAGTGATAGGGCATTCTTATACATTTTCAATGCTAATGCTACCTCTAGTTTATATATTAGCGTTAATTAGTTGCATATCTTCTACCATCTTGTGTTAAAAGCATGGATGGAATCATTAGGTTCCCTCTTCATGCTGGTGAAGTATTGGTATGCCAAAACAAGATTGGTGACTTGTCCAAAATACATAAGAAAATTTGCTTAACATTCATCCCAAAAAATTATGGAATTTTCTATGAGATTTAAAAGCCAATAATAAGCAACATCCATCAAAGTAAAAGGGAATAATCTGCATGCAACATCCTCATATATGACATTCATTAGTCTTAAAACATCTTTAACTTGTTTGATACGTTCCTCTGCTATCCTTGTTCCTGAAAGAGAAAAGGATGGAAAGTAATTTTTGAGATTCTAAGGTAAATCATGCACATCTCCTAGGATGATGATAGTATATGTAACTAACCAAGGTTGTTACTGAGCCATTAGTTGATTAATAGGTAAAGGGTTCCTTATTAGAGGGAGATTATTCTCAACTAGGGATATTGGCATGGTTTTAGGTCTCCTATGATTTGACAAAGGTGAGACTAATAAACCATCCTAGGAATTAGGTCTGGTCACTCTCCTAGGTGACTCTAGTGCAACTCTATGTAAAGGATAACTACTACTATCATGGGTGATGGCCCTCCTTCTATCTCCAATATAGAATTGTTGATGTAGGTTTTATGCACACCATAGCCTTAACAAGGTATCCTCTAATGTTTTAGGATCTCAATGGAGGTAAACTCCACTCTAGGGCATGATTTGCAGATATGTGGTCTATTACAACCTATTGATGGAATAACGGGTAAAACATGTAGGTTGATGACAAGATTTTTGAATGGAGTTGTAGTTCCTAATAAGGGTAGTGAATCTATATGTGATTTGGATGGGTGGTTAGTTACTAATCTAGAATGGGTAGATCTCAAAATAAACTTCAAAAAAAAGAGGGAAGGTCAAGGCAAAAAAGAAAGCTTCTATGGTTTTCAAGAACTACTTCCCTAACTAGTTTCTAAAAGGATAAGTGCTCTCAGAACCTATGCCTATTTCTAGTAGTAATTTCACACACACAGTCAGACACAACTAAGAATTCTAAGGAGATAAAGATGAAGGAAATTCACAAGCCTTAGACAAAGGTTGATCCTTTTAAGGTAGTTATTGCACCCTTAATCAGGAAATTATGGCTCAGGCTTGTGAAGTATCTGAGGTAGATATTGTAAATGCATAGAAAACTACATCCAAGAAAGCACTCATACATATTTCAAATCAATTTGAACTTGACCATCTTAACTAATATATTTATTAACCTTTCAACAACTATTTCACATTTATAGATCAGTACATTAATCAAAATAATAAAGAATCCATTCACAACTTTTGCACACTAAAGGTTATTGAAACATACAACCAAATAAAGTAACAACTAACTACACAAAAAATGGAAAGAAAATACACAAACACATTTGCTGATGATCAAAATTTATGTTGCTCCTATATTCAAGAATTCTATAACAAAAATCCAAGTTGGATTAAAATTGTTTATATAGAATTGGGGAATGGGTCGCCTCATCCTCCAAGTTCATGCAAGGTCATTACATGTGATAGTCAGAACATGAGTTCTAACTATAGTTTAAAATTGTATAAGAGTCTAATTGTAGTTATTAGTTTAAATTATCCTTCATCAAAGCAATGTAACATGTGTATGTGTATAAATATAGAGGCAATTTTTATAATTATAGCTTGAACTGTATGTAAAAGTTAGAATATGCACCATTTATCAAAATTGTACATGCCTCCTTTTATAGGTAGTGAGAACAAAATGTTGATCTTTCAGATTATTCTCCTTCAAATAGAACTCTAACATATGCATTAAGGAATAAAATCACTTTACCAATGTTTTAGAACCAGTGGCACCACTATTAGCCATGACCGATCTGAATTGTGTATTGCATGTTCACCCACACCTTTTATAGAATCTAGATATTCACTTTTATATTTTCCATTAAAATTAAGACATGCATGTTTATACTCTAGCTTAACTATGAGATCCAATGCCCATCGATAGATATATCTCAAGTATTCAAAGATATAATTATTCTTCCCATAATACCCTACTAGCTTTCAAAAAGTGACATGTGTCAACACCTAATTAAGTTTAAGATCTTTGAAAAGTCCACCTAAGACTCACATTGTTGATCCTTATCTATTGGTTTAACATGGTTCAATCAATTTTAGTGCTTTTGGCTCATTGACTCCTATGTGCTTAACATTTTTCATTCCCTATTTTGCTCTGCTTCATATGCGTGCCACTTGGTATCTACTCGAGGCTTTTGAGCTATCTATACTAGGCTACTTACTTTTTCCTATAGGTCATTATATCTATGTCCTAAGCTCCCATGATGGTAACATTTATCACTCTTATGGAGGTTTGACATTTTAACTCACTTTTGACTCATTTGATCAAATGGGACCAAATAGATGTGCACCATAGGATCTTGTCTTAGACCTTTTGACTTGTACTTTGATCATGTGGGTATGCCACTTGGAAACTCTTTATTTAATTTGGGACCTCTTGAAAATCTCCATTAATCTTGCACTATTGGATCAACTATATGGATCAATGTGAACTATCAATCTGTTGGGTCCACTTTCGAATCCAAATGGGTAATTTATGAGGTTAAATTTGATGTTTGTGTGCCCATCAATTGAGATCCTTACAACCATCAAATGATGTCTGCATGACTGCCAAATTTAATTTCATAAATTATCTTTTTCTAAGGTTAAATTTTATGTTCACATGATCATCAATTGATGTCCTCGTGACTATCAATTAACATCCACATGACTGTCAAATTTAATCTCATAATTTTGACACATTATCGAGGTTAAATTTGAAATTTGTGTGAATGTCAAATGACATCCTCATGACCATCAACTAACATCCATGTGACTATGAAATTTAATCTCATCAACTTGACATATGTCATTTATTCAAGATTCCCTATTCCTTCAAATATAAAAAAAATGATTTAGCATAATACTTTAGGAAATATGTATAAAGGACCCTGCATGACTATTCTAGCCTAAGGTCTTAGTATTAGTAAAATATGATTTGGACCTGGGCAAAGAATATATAAAATAGTTCTTATGTTTAATATTGATGACCTAGAATATAAAAATACGATTGGGACCCTTGGCTGAAATCTTAAATCATGCTCAAGGCATAATGAAAATGTTCTCTAAGTAAGGGTGCCACTTGGCAGTATGGTATTTTATCTCAAGGCAATTTTTGTAGGGGGAATTGTTTTGAGATTCTATGTGGGAGAATTTTTTTGTCGAAAAAAATATCTGAGACACAAAGTCCATAGGAATTCCATTGGGGGAATTGTTTCAAACAAAATGTCCATAATAATTCATCTAAAGACCCAATTCTCTTGGATAAAATGTTTGAAGGGATGGTCTCAAAGGGGATGAAGGGCATGATGTTTCAGACAAAATATCTAAAGGAATTATGCAAGAGACAAAATGGCCTAGGACAAAAGTCTTGAAGGGAAAGCTTGTAGGGTAAAATACTTGATACAAAATTCCCAAAGGAATGAGTTGAAGGGAAAAATATCTTAGACAAAATGTTTGAAGGAGGGGGTTGAAGGGTAAAATATCTTGGATAAAATGTTTGAAAGAATTGGCCAAAGGATAAAGTCCTGAGATAAAAGTCTTGAAAGGTTAGTGTGAAGGGTGAAAGGGCCCAAGACAAAAATCCCAAAGGGGAAGAAAAATCCTAGGACAAAGTCCTGATGGGTAAGTAGAAGGCTGAAGGGTCTACTTCATGGAAAAAATGCGTTAAGGGTCTATTTTATAGGGTAAATTAATCCAAGATAAAAGCCCCAAAGGGTAGTTTTATAAGGCAAAGGGCCAATACAAAAGTCTCAAATGTTAACCAAAAAATTATCGAAGTGCACTTTCAAAAGGCTAAAGGGTATGTTCAGAAAGTCCAAAGGAATATGTATCCTTGACAAAACTTCTAAAGGGTAAGACAAAGGGCAAAAAGGCCCGAGAAAAAACTTTTGAAGGGTAAGTTAGATGGTAAAAAGGCCTTGGAAAAAATTCTTAAAGGGTATGTTTATAGGGCATTAGGTGTATTGGGAAAATTATTCAAAAACCAAATTCCATCAAGCAAAGGGCCTGTAGACCCAATTCCTCTGGGGGAATTGTTTTAGACAAAATGTCTACAACAATTTCCTTGACATAGATAGTTCCATGATAAAAGTCCTAAGAGAATAAGTCCTAAGAGGATAACAAAGTTAGTCAATGAAAACATAAGTCTACAATAATTAGCTTGAAGTAACAAACCTAATAAAACAAAATATTTAGTCTATGGAAGCATAGTACTAATGCCATCATGCCAAAGTATAAAAGGCCAAATCATGATCTTTTCCTAGAATTTGCATAAACATATAGAAGAGAGGACTCAAAATCAAGATAATAATTTGAAAAAATGGGTTCCCATTTCCTTATGGGAAAAGGGGTGTGTGTTAGGTATAACAAAGGGCTTCATCTTCAATAGGACCATCATCTTCATAATCATACTCTATGTCACTATCTTCATTATCATCTTATAAGCTACAATATTTATTGGTGTAGAGACTCTTCTTTTTCTTGAAGGACTTCTTGTTGTTATAATTTTTGAATCTTTTCTTCATGTATGTCTTCTTGTCTTCAACTTGGTCTTCATCATGCTTATGAGGGCACTTTCAAGAAAAATGTTGTATCTCTCCACAATTGAAGCATTTGAAGGGTAGTTTACCCTTATAATTTCCTAAACCTATTTTCAATTTCATTGTAAATAAAGTAATCATTTCATCCTCATCAATATCAAAAATGTCATCTTCCTTGGGTCTCTTACCTTGGAACTTCTTCTTATGCTTCATCTCTATCTTCCTTATTAGGTGATATATCATCATTTATTCTAATCTCATAGGTAGTAAGGATTCTATGTAATTCATCCATCTTCAACATAGTAAGATCATGACTTTATTCTACAACAAACAATGTTGAATCAAATTTGATAGAAAGATACCTTAATACCTTTCAAACTACAATAACCTCTTCAAAGTTATTTTATAACACAAGATTGTACTTATCTTTATCATATAGCTTGTTGTGCAAGTGCCTAATGATATGATGGGAAAACCTCCAAAGCCATGGGACCTTGGAAATTTGAGGTTAATCTTTAGAGGAGGCCAACTTCCTTTCACTAAATCTGATGCAAATTGATAAACTACCAGTTTTGGGGAAATCTCACTCTTTAGTTCTTTTTTGATCCTAAACTAGGGCTTTGATGGAGAAAAGGGTTGAGGAATTAAAATTTGAAAAAAAATTAAAAATATGGTGATTACACCAAATATTGTATAGTTGATCTAGATGCTTTCTTGACGAACACCATACAAAGTTAGGAATTAGAGGTAGTATTTTAGCTATTTTTGAGAAAATAGAAAAGGATATTTATTCCAAATAATATTATAAAGAGGGTAAAATAACACAGATGAATTTTCTTAAGACTGAAATAAAAGACAAAGCTTCCATAGAAAATCAAATAACTTTGCACAACACAAAGATTTCAAAGACAATAAAGGAAGAACTTCAACTTTATTTCTCTCCAAAGGTTACAGCTTGTAGTAAATACATTCAAAGTGCAAAAAATATAACTAGTATCAAAAAGATAGATTGGGCCATGGGGTCTTCCTATTTTTATACAAAAAATGTCATAGAAGACATGTAGTTGTTGAAACTTGAACGCTCAATTCAAAAAATCATACAAATCTAAAAATCTTCATGAAAAAAGAGGTGAACTCTTCTATTTCTAGCATCTTGGACTCATGGAATGGCTGGAACATAGCATGCACAAGCTGGGTGTGATCCTGGGCATAACATGGCATGGTTGAAACTAAAGATCTCCATGCAAGGCTTCTTCATTTGTTAGTGACTAGAAATAGCTCTCCATGCAAAAAATGGTGCCCAAAATAGAACTTGGATTTTTTAAATAAAAGATAAAATTGAAATAAATTCTGAGTTTCCTTTCATGTAAACCCTAGCGTGTAAAACCTAAAGTGAGACTTTTACAACATTCTAAGTCTTTATCACTTTTTACCAGAAGGAATCATACAATTTACACTTCATGACTTTACACCTTTTTAACAATTCACATTAATCAAAATGGAAATTTGCACTTGTTCTTTTTTCAACTTCCACATTAAAAAAATATAAAGTGTAAAAAATATGTCTTTATCTTTCTCAAAAGAGTTATAAAAAATAAAGCTTTCATTTTGCAATTACAATTTGTAATGTCTTTAAATTGAAATTACACATGATAATAACATTTAAAAATATTCAAAAGAGAGCAAAAATTAATTGATGTCCAAAATATCCTCAACTTTCTTATCATTCTTTGCCTACAACTTCTCTGTTTATGTATCAAAGACCTTGGATATTTCCTATATTCGCTCTGCATCTAGCCCATAAGAATAAATGTTAGATGATGGATAATCATAAAACAACTCTCTTTTGAAGGTTCTTATGCCTTCATTTAAATTCTCATCTAATCAATTGCTTTCTCATACTTGAACTTGTGAATGGAACTTAGGACAAAAACCATGTCCTTCACAGACTCCTCAACTATTACCTTAAGATGATTCTAAACCTGTTCTACCTAAAGGAGATTGTTGGCATCATCTAATGGTTAACATGACATTAAATTCATCATGCCATCAATTTCATAAAGCACATTAATAGCCTTATCATGAGTATCCTTAGCTCATTCCATAGACTTTATTAGTACTCTTATCCAAAATTGAGTAGCCCTATGTAGTTCCTCATGCCCAGCATCATCTTTCAATATTTTCTCAAAAATGAGGGTATTCATATCAGTTGATTTTATGGATATTAATTTGGGATAATACATATTTAATATCTTAATTTATCCTTTATAGCTATTAATCTATTGCTTCAAAATTTCTTCTCTCCATGATGACTTCATAATGCTCCATCATGGCTACAAGAATTATGTTACCTTTTGTAATCAGTTCCTCAGACCATTATTTTATAGGCCTTACCATGTGAGAAATTTCTCATACAAAATCAATTGTAGCTTGACCTAGACTGATTGGCTGCACTACCTGTGGTTCTTGTGATTTTTCATTAGGCTGTATGAATTGGTTGAGTGCTTTGATCAACTAATCAACCTTTCTTTTCAGCTCATCCTTGGTGGCTTTATCATGATCAATTCTATGGAAGAGAGAGTTGATACATGTTTTCACATCATGATTAAGCCCTTCTCTTGTCTATCGACCAAGGTGTATATGAGAAACCTGGTAATCTACCACCACAAGATCCTCTTTTGATTTGTCTAGTAGGGGAACTATAATTTCAACATATCTCTCTCCCTTGTCATCAGTGAATGTCCTCAAGATGGTCCTGGGAGTGGATTTTGATTTATTCTTAACTTTTAAAATGTTGAAGTCTAAAGTGCTAGGATAAATCATTATTTTTGGCTTCTTACTGACTGATTGGGCTAACCAACTAGGGGTGGCCTTTTATTGATTTAACACTACCACCAAAGAATCTGTAATTGATGTAACTATACTAACTAATACTATGATCAAGGGAGACTCTTGGGAAAATGATATCAGTGTTTACTCAAGAGGTGCATATGAGGATCCACTCTCATCGGTATTTTTCAAATCAATATTTTCTCCAAGTGTTTGGGTTGCTCTAACCTCAATTGATGGTAGAGATGAAATAGTGGAAATGGGGGGAATGGAGGCAATAAAAGTAGATGTGCTAGTTGGGGAAGTGGAGGCTAGAATGGACATAGGAGTTTTGAATTTTGGAATTGGTGGAAGGGTGGAATCTAAAGCACTAAATGTGTCAATTAGGTGTGTAGGACCACTCAGGGTTGGTGATGTGAAAATAGTGGGTTGATATGAAGGGGAAAAAATACTTATCCTAGGGGTTGAGGTGGTATATGTAACCATAGTCAAGATGATTGACTCCATAAAAATGTAATATTGGGTGGTTTTAGGAATTAATGGTGATGAAATGGAAGGAATTGTAAATGGGATAGAAAGCGAGAGTGGATCAAATAGGGAAGGTGAAGTGGGAAGAAGGTATAGTGGAGTGGAAACTTGAACTTCCACTATAAGGGGACCCTAAGTGTCTAATTGATTCATTTATGTTGATCATACTTGGATTATTGAGGTGGGTGGAATGATAGATGATGTGGTGACAAGTGGAGGGGTTGACACTGGAGGTGGAGGAGTTAAAACTTGTGGAACAATAGGGATTTGAGATACCTAAGGAGAAGAAAAAATGGTAGAGGTGTTGAAACCTCTTATATAATATGCATAAGAGAAGGGGGAATAGTGAAAATAGGAGCCAATGATATAGAATATAAATCTATAGACCCCTATGATGTTGTTATGGCCTCAACTGAAAGATTAATCAGTTCTTTTATAACTTCTCCCTATCTGCTTGATTCCCCTTTTCTTACCTTTATCTTTTTCCTTTTCTCTCTTTTGTCAAGTTCCTCTAATGATTCACCAAGGCCCTCTTATGAAGGAGTGATACCTCCTACTTTGATTTTTAGGAGCTTCTCCTTAACCCATATGGTCTTCTTTATGATTTTTACACCTTTGCTTCTTAGCCAATTTATTGTTCCATTAAAAACATGGGATATTCTATTAAACAAAGAGAAGGATTCAGGTACTGACCACCTCACTGGTGGTAGAGGTCTAGTAATGATCTATGTGAGGTAAATTAGAGCTACCCTATAGTTTTCATCCACCAAGTCATTAGGGACTAATACTAGATCAAAGTTTTTTATTTATTGAAGGGACATCCTAGAATAGTCCCTCATTCTGACCATTTCTTCATCATCATAGTATTCTCAAAAATCCTTATAATATGGTACATATTCATATGTTTCCAACTCTAGTGCAATAGTGACCTTACCATATGGGTCACATTAAGGTCTAGAATCTAAGGTCCTCAATGTTATTTGGCACATCTTTACCTCTGTAGTTGGCCTTCAAAAGAGATTGGTATGTGTAATGGCCAACAAAAATAGGAAAATGTATCCCAACCTTGTGCTTGTCTAAAAGGAGATTATGTGCATCCACTAGCTACCTAACCAACTCTAATAATGACCATTTATCACTTACATAATAGGGAAGTGTGTAAGGACAACCACTGAATCTAATTACCTAAATATAGGAGTAGGTGGGGAACTGTATGAAGAAGGAACCCCATGTGGTAATCTCATCTTTTGATACTTGGGAGATCTTTGTATTCTTGAGCTATTGATCAAACATGATGATGATGATATAAATGAAAACATCATTAACTCTCTTGAATTGTTGTCTACTAGCCTATTTAATGAAGTTAGGGTAATAGTTATAGACTCTAGTTATTTCCTTAGGGATTGCATTGAGGCTTAGGAAAAATCTTCTTTTGGCCAATACATAGACAATATATGATGTCATATATAATTATTTTGTCATCTACACCTTCATAAACTGGTTGTGGAGGGAATCACTTATTAACTAGGCCCAATGTATCTACTATTTGTTCTCTCTAATGGTCTAGATATACTGGTACATCCAGTCCTAATAATACTTGGCATCAAGATTGCCAGTGACTATGTGCAATAGTGTTATGATATCTCCCACCTCCTTAATGAAATCAGATCTATACATAGTCTTGGGCAATCTGGTGGAGGAATGCTTGGGAGTCTTGAGACATTAGTTGCTAATGATCTTCTAACATCCATCCTTTTTCTCCTCATAAAATTGTGCAGATGTTTTTGTAGTTATATCTAAATAGCTCTCAAATTCAAGGATGGAAAACATTGTGTTGATAGAGTCAGGGTGAAGATTAATAACCTTCTCCCCTTTCTCAGTGAATACTTGTCTTCTATCAAGATTATAATTTAAGGCCATTGTGAGGATCAAATTAGGGCTCTAAATAAATAGAGAAAAGGCTAAAATTTGTGGTAAACTAGAGTCATAGATACTCAAGATCCAGTCACTTTTGAAATTTATACCTATCCTAGCCCAAAAATCTCCTAGGTCAATGTGACCTAAATTAGTGTCTATTATTTCAGCTATATTACACTCCAAACAAGAAGCTACTTCAGGGCCCTTAGATTTAAACTTCATTTCCTTGGGAGGTAAGGAAACTAAAGTTAATACTTTCAAGAAATAAACTATGAAAGTTGGTAGAATCTATAGGTGTCTAAAGTACTTGTATTCTTTGATGAAGCTTAGAGGTACTTGAAGCACATTCAATGTCCATGGTGCTTGAGGACTATTAGGTTTCTAGTAGAAGTAGGATGTGATTGAGGTAGGTACACTCTCTATGGTGCACTATGAGTCAATGGGGTGAAAGGTGATTGAGGCATGTTGGATTTATTCACTGGTCTTTTTGAATATGAAGTATATGCTTGGAATATTTGCTTGGGGAAGTCCTAGTTTTGAATGCAAAAATATTTGAGTGGGAAATGATGGTTTTTCTTAGATAATGGTATATGTAGGATTTGAAAATGATAAAACCCTAGGAATAATAGAAAATCATACCAACCATAAATGCATGATTCTAATACAAAATGACCTTTTCAAAATAAAGCCCTAACCAGTAACCCTAAAGAAGTTTAATCTAAAACTCTAGTAATAAATGTAAAATGACCAAGGAATAAGCTTCAAAAATGAAGGAAAATGGCAAAAAACATGAGGAAAGTATCATTTTATAAGTGTAACTGATGTGGCTTGAATCTTTGTAGTCATGGCTCAAAGTACAGGTTAGTATGCACAAAGCTCAAGGTTCAACGATGAGGGTGGGAGTGACTAGAGCTCAAAAAACACAATTAAAATTAACAAATGATAACTCTTTTGTAAAATAACATTGTTTTTATAGGAAAACATGAAATTATTGTGATCTCAAGTGGTTGGTGGTGGAGGTTGGATGTGATTGAAACATGTCCACTCTCTATGGGAAGATTGGACTTGGTAGAAGGTAGAACTTAACGTGCACTTTGCACATTGAAAATGTGCTATGTGTACCTTAGGTTCCACATTATAAAAGAAGGGGTTTGGTGAATTGGTAGAGGTTGGATCAGCTTGAATTAGGTCCACTCTTTGAAGATGGGGTGGTAGGGTTTGGTTAGAGGTGGAACCCACAGGGCACTTTGCAGATTTAAAAATGTGCAAAGTGTACTTGAGGTTCCACATCCCATGATGTATAAATGTAGGTGTTTAGTGGAATGTGGAAACTATGGTACACTTTATATGTTATAAATGTGAAATGTGTAATTCAAGTTTTGTATTCCATGGAAGGGGGTTATTAAAGGTTTGGTGAGATTGGGACCTTGTCATGCACTTTACATGTTGTGAAAACATGCAAAGTGCATGCCAAATTTTAGATTCCAATAGATGGGTGCATTGTGGGATCCAGAGCCAACCATGAATTTTTCATGTTTGAGAATGTGAAAAGTGCATAGTGAGTTTTGGTTTTTGTGGTTTTGGGTTTTGGTGCTTCATGGGATATAGAACCCATGAAGCAATTTGCACAAGTGTAAATTGCATCTAGAGTTCTAGTTTCTGCAAGGTAAAGGGAAAGATGGGTTTTTTAGATAATTCAAGGATTTTACTAAAAAATAGATGGGGTCTTCCTTAGAGTTTTAGATATTTTAGACACCTAAAACTAGCCACCAATAACTTCCAACTAGGCTTTTGACCAATTTCTACCAAAATGGATAATTTGGCCTAAAAACAGTAAAACACATTAAAATATGTGAACTTGAAATATTCAAGTACCAATTTTGGCCAATTTATCCCTAAATGGGGTAATGCATTTTATGGGCTAGCTAATTTTGATCAAATCATTTCAAGTCAAAATGCCAATTTTGCACCTAGGTGCCCTAGATTACTCTTTTCTATCAAATCTCTTGCATGAGACATGTGCCTTTGTTATTTGGTGTTAACAACATAATAAATGGGATAATGGATCCAATACATCTAGCATCAACTTCAAATTCTAATCCAGTCAAAATTTGAGCCAATAACAAGACATTTTGACTAATTTGATTAATTTGTGCACTAATTGCCAATATTTGCATCAAAGTTGACTAATCATGCTTAAACATAATTCATTCAAATCATGAGCCTAATTAAGAATTCCATGAAATTTGTTGAATAAATCTTTATTGGAAATTGATTGTTATTAACTACATTATCAAATGATATCGTAGTATAGGGTGGCATCCACAAGCCATAAATGCATAAAATATCATGATTTATGCCTCCCATGCCTCATTAAGGCCCTCCATGCCTATTCATTTCCCCTCTATCCCAAATATTGATGAGCCTATTTATGAATTTTAATTACATGATTGAATTAATCCTTAGCCATACATCTTCATCTTGAGATGGGTGGTTCAAGTTGATTCTAATCATTTTTGGAAATCTATAAATAGGAGAGCCTTGAGCATGAATTAAAAATATCCACTATTTATAATTCCCAAATGCTTTCAAAATCATTACATTTTAGCATTATAATGTCTAAATATTGAGCCAAGCCAAGCCAAGCCCAGCCAAGCCAAAGCCAAACATGGTGCCAAAGAGAGATGGAGGTAGATACACTTCATTGATGCAGACTTCATGAGAAAAAACTAAGCAAGACACTCCAAAAAGATATTTAGAGTATCCAAATAAAGTGAAATAAGGTTTCTTTTGCATTTTAGTTGCGCTTTCCATTCTAGTCTTGTCAACTAAGCTCCCCCTTTGTGATAGGCTTAAGGTGTTAGCATTAGTATGTTTCATTTGGATTTGTTTTATTCACTAACATAATACTAATGTCCCCTTATTACAATCTTATATTCATATAATGGCATGCCTAAGCATAGAGTCTAGTGCTAAAATGCATTATACCTAGATGCCTATTTTCATATTATGAGCCTAGATTATGCAAATTGTTCTTGAGAACTATTCATCAGAGTGGTGTTGACATTAAGACTTTCAAACCTGAGCACAAAGTGATTGATATAACAAAGAAAATTAGGCATCATAAGTATGAATAACTTAAAATGACATAATATTCCAATTGCACTAAGCTGGTTCAAATGTGAATACCTATAACTAAGGATAATGGTAAAACAATGACCAAACCTAGAGTTATAACTATTTACATTTAAACAAAAAAATAAAGATAAATAAAAAGAAAACAAGACATATTATCAACATGAGATAAAGATAAAAATAATAGAGATATATGGGGACCATCAAGATGTACTTGGAAAATAAAATAAAGAAGCAAGATCAAATAGGAAAAAAAGCCCAGACAACAAACAACAATCAAATAAACACACAAAATATTTTTGAGTTTTTTCAATATTTTATGAATGTTTTTGGAATTTTTAAGTATCTCAACTCAATTGAGGATTAAAATATACAAAATAATTTGGTGGTCATATTAAGAGAATATTCAGAGGTCTTTAGCCCACCACAACCAAATCTAGTCAAATTCAACATCAACAATATTACGTGTGACTAAAAATCCTGATCTTCATTTAATTCTCATTCATTATACATTCCATTATCACCCACTAATTCATTACCCACTTATTTCATCTATCACTAGCAACACTTTCCTTTGTTGAGGCTATAAGGATATGTTGACTCAGTGTTTGAAGAAAATAGAATCAATGATTAATGGGGATCACAACAACATTATTTAGGTCCAGATTGATAACAAGTTCTTGATAGAGTAACTTTTTTGCAAGGGTGTTGGATAAAAACTTTATAATTGATCATTTATATTGTATCACATATTGACTAGGACGTGCATCTCCTTGTTAGCAAGAACAACAAAACCATTTTACATTTACCATTTACCCATTAAACATTGTCCTTGCCTAGTCTCTTGGGGGAAACCCCATAGACCATTTTATTATAGGCATTATTATACCATTATGATCCATGAACCATGCTATTTGAACTACATTGAATTGAGGTCCTTAAGGACTATGTAGGTAGTGCATAATTTTTATTGAGGTTAGCTTGATCACCATTTTTCCATGCTCTAGTTTTTTTGTGAGCAATTATTAAGTTTGAACGCTCTCACCATTTTTTGAGTAACCTAAGTAACACTCTCATTATTTTACAAGTAATATAAGCTAATCATTGCTTAGGGGAAAATTATTTGCCACTATAGCCAATTGTCTTCTAATCATTTCATTATACCATTTCTTTACTATTGACCAAGGCTTGATTTTAGTCATCTTACCAATCTCATTTTGATCTTGGTTCTTTTGGTTCATCCTACACTTTCTATGGTGTGATTTTGATCTAGTTTCAATAATTCTAGAAATCTATGTTGAATGACAGTCTATGGTAGTAGTGTGACATTTTATCTAGCAAGTTATCTTTCATCTATCATCTTATTTGGTATCACTGATTATAACCCCATTCTATTACCATTCGACAAGACATTATGACCAACTAATATAGCCATAATATTGACATTCCATCTCCCACAATTATTGATTAGGACTGATAAAATCACACTTTATTAAGCTACATCCATGGTGACATAGTAGTTGAAGAAAACAAAGGAGACCAAGACCAAATTCATGTATCAGAAGAACATTCTCCTAATGAAACCTTTTCAAAGGTGCTAGGGGACACACAAAGTTCAAACTCAACATCTTATAGTGATTTTTGTTGAAAGCACTAGAAGATAATCAAAGTCAAAAGCCATTATTCATTAGTGAAACCCTATCAGAGGTGATATGGGATAATCAAGGCAACTTCATTGGTGAAAACCTCATCAAGGCACCAATCGCTGAGCACAAAAATCCTTCACTACTTGATGAAGACAATATCAAAGATCAAATCAAAATAACTTCTAATCCATAACCTAATCAGATGGTAGCTAATCTCAAGATCAAACAATAGAAAAATATAGTGGTCCTATTGCAAGAATATTTAGAGGTCTTCGGCCCT
The DNA here is from genome assembly GCA_037957365.1 of Torreya grandis. NCBI lineage: Eukaryota > Viridiplantae > Streptophyta > Pinopsida > Cupressales > Taxaceae > Torreya > Torreya grandis. Next base: position 997,567 of record JARHVA010004940.1, read on the forward strand.
AACACAACCAAAGTTATGTTGAATCAAACATCAATAACATTACATGTAACTAAATGTCCTGATCTTTATTTATTTCCCCACCATCATTCATTCCATTATCATCTACCATTCCATTTCCAAAACAAACCTACCATCTATAATTTGTCCTTATTTACCATCCTTAGCATTACTTTCCTTTATAGAGGCTAAAAAGATACCTTTTCTCAACATTTGAAGGAATTAGAATTAATGATTGACAAAGATCACAACAACATTTTTTGCATCTAATTCTATAGGTAGTTCTTGGTGGAGCAACTATTTAGATGAGGTGTGGGTTAGAAATTAACGCGATTGATTATTATATTTATATCATTTTCTAATCAAGATGTATATCTCCACTTTAGGAGGAACAAAAAAATCATATGCCATTTTACCATACCCAGACCAAACACATCATAAACCAAAAACCATCACCCAAGCCAAAAACATGTACCATACCATTTCATTTACCATATCCTTTTGTCATTATTTCATATCCTAACCAATCACCTTACCACTTAGGGGAAACCCTCTTATCATTTTTCCCAATTTATCAAACCATTGTTATCCTTAGAAAGACTATTCTATCTTATCATTTCATTCCTATCTAGACCAAAGCCTCTATTTAGTCATCCTACCCAATCCTATTTTGATCTTGGTTCATTTTGGTTCTTCCCACACTTTTTACGAGGGGATTCTAATCAAGTTTCAACTCTTATCAAATCCATGTTTAAATTATAGTCTATGAAATTAGTGTGATAGTTGATCTCGTAAGATATCTTTCATTTTCCATCCTATATCAAAGTTGGTTTATGTGAGTCTAATTATAACTGCCTATGGGTAAATCAATGTTTAACTAGTCTTGCTACTAATTATAACCACCTGTGAGAAAATTAATATAATTGATCTATGCCATTATATCCTAGTTATAACTACCTATGGGAAAACTAGGGGCAACACTTGTTTATCATTCATTGTCGCATCACCCTGCCATTATTATTTTCATTTAACTGGTCATTTGCTGGATTTGAGAACTTATTGGGACCTAGTTGGTTTTTTCCCACCTTTTGTGTGGATAAAATTACTGTGACTTAAGGTCATTTAGGGACTAATCAGGTCATGATTAATTCATGTTGAGGTCACCCTAGTCCCTCTTTCCATGCACTCTCACCATTTTGTGAGCAATCTAAGCCACATTCTCACTATTTTGTGAGCAATCTAAGCCATGCTCTCACTATTTTACAAGCAACCTAAACCATGCTCTCACCATTTTGTGTGCTTGAACCATTTTAGTATCTCATAACTCTTTAATGATTTGATTTATCTCAAAATTACAAAAACATTTCAAATATTTCAAAATATAAAAACATTTTGTCCTGTCTAAGCTTAGTTAGTTATCCTTGATCCACCCTACTAGGGCAAAGTCATTGTTAGGATGATTTCTTTTGCTTTTATTTTCAAGATTTCTATTTGTTTGTTTATTTCAAGTTATTTGTATATTTGTGCACTTTATATTTGTTTTTTGTTTGCTTTCTTGTTTTTTTGCTTCCAGTACTGTTGCCTTAACTCAGTGTATGTGTTCATTAGGTGATTCCTTGTACACATTATTCATGAGTCCATCCATATTCATACATCAATATTTTCATCATGGTTTTTATGATTGGTGCATTATTTTCAATTATTTATTAGATTGGGAGTTAGTCATTATGTAAATTTTAGCCAAGTCTTCATGGTGTTCTATCATGAAGCCTACCATCACGTTCTACAACAAAAATCATCTTCATAAAGGTCTACAATCAATGGAGCTATAAAAGTTTCTCCTTGGCACCTTGGCAAAACCTTCCACCTATCTTGATCAAATTAACCCACTAACCATTCTAGTTGTATTATTGATAATAAGGATGAGTATATCCTTTGTAATATGTACAACTAAATCTTTTATAATGATCAAAACTTATTCTTCTATCCATCCGTTTCATCATCTTGAGCATCCTCATATCCCTAGTTGTTTGTGGCTTCTTTAGTCATTAGACCATCACATCTACATTTGTATTGACTCATCTTTTAATCTATGTATTAGATTATATCTTTGAGTTATGATTTCTAATCTGCCCTAACTGGGGCACCATCATCTTTGTCCAATCAAGGTCATCTTAATGATTATAACTGCCTATGGGCAAATCATTATTTTTGACTTTTATTCCTGATTATAACTACCTTTGGGAAAATCAATATCCTTTTAAAATCAATGCATATAAGTATTTTCTCATTTGAATTACTCTCAAACATAGGTTAATTCAACTTTTATTCTTACTTATTTTCAAGGGACCATCCATCCACATATGTGATGGCCACTCCCTCGAGTGGGCATCACCTTAGGCTTTTCAAAATACATTTGAAGCTTTGTTATTTAATCATCATCTTCTTTTTGTTATACATGACTTTAATTATTATTTTAGAAGACATTTATATACCTATGGTTTACAACATCTTCCCAAATAGGGGCAAATTATAGACACCTAAAGTTGGCCACCAGTAACCTCCAACTAAGCTTTTGACCAATTTCTACCAAAATGCATAATTTGGCCTAAAAAAACTAAAACACATTAAAGCATGTGAACATGACATATTTAAGTGCTGATTTTGGCCAAATTATCCCTAAATGGGGTAATTCACTTTATGGTCCAACTAACTTTGATCAGATCATTTTGAGTCAAAATGCAAATTTTGCACCTGGGTGCCCTATATTGCTCTTTTCTATCAAATCTATTGCACGATACATGTGCCTTTGTTATTTGGTGTTGACAACATCCTAAATGGGATAAGGGATCAAATACATATAACATTGACTTCCAATTATAGTGTAGTTAAATTTTGAGCCAATAACATGATATTTAGACCAGTTTGATTAATTTGTGCACCAATTGCTAAGATTTGCATCAAAGTTGACTAATCATGCTTAAAGATAATTAATTAAATCATAATCCTAATTAAGAATTAAATGGAACTTGTTGAATAAATATTTATTTGAAATTTATTGTCATTATTGCATCATCAAATGACATCATCCTATGGGGTGGCATCCATAAGCCATAAATACATAAGATATCAAGATTTATGCATCCGATGCCTCATTAAGACCCTCCATACCTATTCATTACCCATCTATCCAAAATATTGATGAGCTTATTTATGAATTTTAATTACATAATCAAATTAATCATTAACCACACATATTCATCTTGAGATGGATGGTTTAGGTTTATTATAACCATTTTTGAAAATCTATAAATAGGATAGCCATGAACATGAATTAAAAAGCTCTTTTATGCCAAACTTATAATGCCCAAATGCATTAAAAATCATTATGTTTAAGTGTTATAATGCCTAAATATTGAGCCAAGCCAAGCCAAGCCCAAAAATAGTGCAAAGGAGAGATGGAGGTAGCCACACTTCGTTGATGTAGACTTTATGAGCACAAACTAAGCAAGCCACTTCAACAAGCTATTTAGAGCATCCAAGGAAGGTAAAAGAAGGTTTATTTTGCATTTTAGTTGTGCTTTAGATTATCAATTTGTCAAATAAGCTCCCCTTTTATGATAGGACTAAGGTGTTAACATTAGTGTGTTTCATTTGGATTTATTTTATTCACTAACATAATACTAATCTGCCCTTATTATAATCTTATGTTCACATATATAATGAGATTTTTGGGACAAAATTATCAACATTTTTGGTGACCTATATGGGATGATTGCCTATTAATAATTTTCAATCCAGTAGCCTTCTAAGACATTGGGCATAGATTTAAATTTTCTCTGACAAAAAATCTAACCTAGGAAAGAACAAACTAGGATTTGCCTAGACATAAACAAAACAAAAAAAATAGACAAACAAAAATAGGAAAAAACAACACAACATAAGGAAACAACTCCTAATGAGTCTAAACTATGCATAAGAACGTATGAAAAACATAATAAACCCTATTATTTAAAAAATTTAATCTTTTTAGAACAATTTACTTACCTCAAAATCAAGCTTTGAGGTATATCCCATTAACTGGGATTGGTAATTTTGCTCCATCAAGCTTGGAGTGCTGTAATGCATTAGCTCCTTTACACTGAGTGATGATATATAGACCACTTCATATTACACCAAATTTGGTGTACCTACCTGGTATTGCTTTATCTACATCCCACTTAAGGACTATGTCCCCTTAATTAAAGCTTCTTATAGTTGCCTTTTTATCGAAAGTCTTCTTCATTTGTCCCTGATTTACTTCCAAAACTTTCATTGATTGATGCCTAATTTCTTAAAGATCTATGATTTCAGCCAGTCTCACCATCATCTCATCATTACTGATTAGGTCCAATTGGTGATTGAGCTCTAAATATGGAAGTTCAATTAATACTGGTACTCATGATTCTCTTTCATATACTAGCATGAAAGGTTAATTATCGATGGCTCTTTTTAGTGTAATTTTATCAAACCACATTGTTGATTTTAGTTTTGTATGCCACATCCTTTGGTTATCTTCCATCATTCATTTGATGATTTTAATGAAGTTATTATTAGTTAAATCAGTTAGGCCATTACCCTAGGGGTAATAATTTTAAGAAGTTATCAGGTACACATTATGATTGATATCCCATTCACTAACTTTAGTGTCTATAAACACCTTAGCATTATCTAATATTATGGTGTGAGGAACACTAAACCTTGAAAATTGTTATCCATTAAGTCATAAATAGATGTTTTAGTGGTATATTTTAGAGAAAATGCTTTAGTCCATCATGTAAAATAATCCATTATTATGAGAACCCACTTATGACCTATGCTTGATGGTGGATTAATCATGCTGATGAAATATAATCCCCATTAGGCAAATGACTGATCTATTTGAATTGGTCTGAGAGGGAGTGCATCTAGTCTTTAATTACCAATGATGTAAGCTCACTTTTCACAATTTATTACCTTTTGATGGGCATCCTTAAAAAATTCTAGCCAATAGTAGCCTTCTCTCATTACCTTAATGGCTGTAGTACTTTCAAAAAAATATCCTCCTAATGGTCCATCATGAAATTGCTTGAGCACCTTGGGAACTTGCTCATGCTCAATACATCTTAACAATAATCAAATCATGTCCCTTTAAAATAAAATTCAATCAATAAGAACATAAAGAATTGATTAGAGTCAAAAATACCTTTTCTTTGACTTCTAGAAGTCATAGGGGTATTTGTGAGTCTACAGGAAATGAGTCATGTCTTGAGTACTTCTATTGAAAGAAGGTGGATTGTCTGGCTGAGGCATAGTTTGAGCATACACTATGTCAGATACTAGTTCAACAGTATTTATGTCAATACCTAATTTTTCACACAATCCTTTTCCTCTTACTAGCTTCATGATTATGATATCCAAATCATACTCTATGACCTTGGTGATCCATCCCGTTCTTTTTTCATTTACCTCCCTACTTAGCAAAAATTCTTTAATGCTCTGATGAATCACCATTAGATGTAATTTTTGTTGAAGAGCATATGCATTAATTTATTGAGTGCTTTAATTACCACATATACCTGCTTTTACACAAAACTATAATTTTCTTCATAACCTTTCAAATATTGGCTAAAGAAAGATATTGGCTACTCCAAATCTTCTTGATTGTGCTGAGTCAAAATTGCTGAGATACTTCCTTCCCCTCCAAATGCATAGAGGATAAAATCCTTCTCATAGTTTGGGTTAACTAGGGTAGGGTCTTGGGAGATGGCCTATTTTATGGCTTCAAATATATTTTCTCCCTCCTATGTCCAGCTCAAAATAGTTCCCTTCTTTAGCATCATAGTAAGGGGTTTTGCCAAAAAGGTAGAATTTGGTATGAATCTTCTCACAAAGTTGATCTTCCTAAGAAATATTTGTAGGCATTTTTTATTAATTGATAGTGATAATGCAGATATGGATCTAACTCATTTAGCATCTATTATAAGACCTTATTTTGACACCATGTATCCTAGTATCCTCCCCTCATGTACTATAAACATGCACTTCTTTGGGTTAAGGGAAACCCCAAATTATTTACATATTTCAAAAATCTTTCTTAGGTGGTCTAGATGAGCACTAAAATGTTTTGAGTAGACTATAATATCATCTAAATATACTAAAATTATATCATTTATTAGACCCTTGAATGCCATATCCATGGCTCTCTAAAAGTGGTGCCTATATTTTCTATACCAAATGACACCTTTTTGTATGTGTACATACCCCATTTGGTAGTGAAGGTGGTCTTAAATTGATCTGATTCTTGTACCAAGATTTGGTTATAACTTAAATAAACATTAAGAAAAGAGAATCTCTTAGATCCTAATATTGTCTGCAAAATTTGTTCCATAGGGGGAGGAGGATAGTGATCTTTCAATGATGCTTTGTTCAGGTCTCTAAAGTCCACACAAAACCAAATTTCACCATTTTTCTTTCTCATAGGGACTAGGTTTGCTACCTAAGATGGGTGTTTGATCATAAATATTATATTAGCCTCTATTAACTTAGAGAGTTCATTTTTCATTAATGGTTCAATCTTGAGATTGATGGGTCTCTATTTTTGCTCGATAGGTGTTGTATTCAAATCTAGTTCTATAGTATGTTGTGTTAAAATTGGATCAAATCATCTTTAGTCATGATAACTCCAAGCAAATTTATCATCAAACTGTTGACATAATTGAAAAAAATCATGCTTCTCTAAAATATTGCATACCTTTCCTATCTTGAGAGACTTGCCTTCTGAGATGATGATGGGTTTACAATCTTCTTCAACTGTAATGTTCTTCTTTTCAACTTTCAGTTGGTCATCCAAATTAAAGATGTTTTCTAGTGTAACAAGACCCATATGTAGCTTATTTGATTTTATTTGAATAATCTAATCACCATATTGGTCTTATAGCTTTGGTTGATTCCTTTCTAAAAACTCAGCCTCTTTTCTTAAAAAATTTACAATCTACTTGTGACTGTGAAAGACTTACCAATTAGTTACATTATTTGGAAAAAAAAGCCTTACGATCAACCTCACATGCTGGCTATTCTTCTTATTTATTTTGACTAATAGGTTATACTGGGACCCCACTGAGGCCATGCAGTCAACATTTTTATTCAGTGCCCTTAATATCACTTGAATGTTCAAAGTAGTGAAATCTTCCAACATGTCCCACACCCTATGTTTGTATAAACCTAGAAAATTATTTTTAATGACCCTTTTTGATCTAACTTAGTGAACGATGATCTCATTGTCACCAAATATCTATAAAAATTTGATTCCTCTATCTTTTGCCAATTGTTGGCCTTGAATCAAGGCTTCATATTCAGTTACATTATTAGTACAACTAAATTAAAGTTTGAATGAGTATAATTAGATCTCTCTCTATGGGGATATTAATAAAATTCCCACACCTATGCCATATCTACTTTTTGAGCCATCAAAAAATAATTTCCACATCCCTTGAAGATCTTCAACTAGTTTAACTAAATTCAAGATTTATCATGAATGTAATATGTCCCTAATCTTGTCTCCTGTACATATTCATAAGGATCAAATTATAGGGATGATACTGATTCATACAAATGAGTGTCTATAATTTCTTCTACATGCATTACGTTCTCTTAACCCATTTCTTCCTCTTCTTGATCTTACAATGTACAATTTATTTATATGGGAGGAATATGATTGTATGGATCTATATGATCTTTTGAAATTGGATCAACTATTCTTGTTACTCTAGTTCCATACCTCATTATAAGTATCATGTGAGACCAATATGCATATATATATATCCTCCCATCTTTGTAGTGAAATCTCTTGAAAGATAAATAAAAAAGTAGGGGGCAAGATCTATGATTGAAATATATTTAGTAATTGATAGACTTGGTCAAGCATGAATAGTGGGGTTCAATCCCTTTATGGTTCCTAAAATTTGAATAATAGTCCCATATAAGTACACTATTCCCTTATTAATAGACATGTACTTTATTCCCAAATCATCAACTATGTTCTTGGGCATTATTGAAGTACTAACACCTAAATCTACCATGAAATTGTGTACCAAATGCTTCCCTATTATAAGTGAAAGATATAAGGGGCATCCAAATAAATGGATTAAAAAATTTCCTTAACCTCATGCATCTAACTGACTGCAACATTCTTATTTAACATCTCCTTGAGGGGCTTGACCAAGATAGCAAAACTAGGCACAAACCTTCTCATAAAATTGATTCTCCCTAGAAAGCTCTGGAGACTTTTCATGTGGCTTGGAAGAGGGAGGGATGAGATAGCCTTGAATTTCTCTATATCAATCATGAATACCTATTTTGAAACAATGTGCCCAAGGAGGGCACCCTCATGAACTGTGAAGATGTATTTGTTGGTGTTTAGAGATAATCTGAACTCATGACACTTCTAAAAGATTTGCTCTAGGTGATCCAAATGATCCTCAACATATTTGGAAAAAATAGTTATGTCATCAAGGTAAAACAAGATGATTTTATTGATGATCTCCTTTAATTCCATGTCCATGCCTCTCTATAAGGTTGTACCTATATTTTTAAAATCGAATGACATGCATTGGTATGCAAAGTTCCCTATTTAGTGGTGAACATAGTTTTGTATTAGTCATAATCTTGCACCTAAATCTAGTTATACCCTAAGTAACCATCTAATAATTAAAATATTTAGACAACTATGACTATTTTTAATATTTTATTTATTGGTAGGAGAGGGTAGTGGTATTTGAGGAAAACCTTGTTTAGGTCCCTAGAGTCCACACAAAGGTGTATCTCCCCATTCTTCTTTTGCACTGGTACCAAGTTAGTGACCCATGAGGAATGTTTTATTGGAAATATTATAATGGCCTCAATGAGTTTGGAGAGATCCTTGTGCATTAATGGATCTAGCTTTGGATTAATAGGTGTCTACTTCTAATGCACAAGTTACGTTTTAAGATGGAGCTCAATTATGCGCTATGCTAAGCCAGGATCAAAGCCTCTAAGATCTTTGTAGCCCCATGTAAAGAGATCATCATATCTCCTATTGAGTTGAATAAAGATTTCAATCTTTGGTGTGGAGTAAACCTTACCAGCTTTAATAAATTTTCCTTCATAAATAATCATGGGTGCTAAGATATCTTCTTTGGTTGTCATGCTATATCTCTCTCCTTTGAATTGGTCATCAGAATTGAAGATTTTTTCTAGGGTGGCTAGCCCTCTTAGAAACTTGTTTCCTTTTAATTGGATGATTTTATCTTCATATTAGGCTCATAGGTGCACCTAGTTCATTATCTAAAACTCTACCTCACCCTATAGGAAGATTATTTACTCATCACTCTTGAACATTTGCCAATTTTCTATGTTGTCAAGAACTTCTAGTCTGACCAAGAGCTTGATGAGTTGTTCAAACTCTTTCATTATGTTGTGTAAAATTTCATATTGTTCCCCTATAGTTTCAATCCTATTTGCATCAACATTCTATGCTCTTGGTAAAGAAATGCTATTGAACACATCAAATGCTTCTATCATATCCCACACTCTATGCTTGTAGGCATTCATTAAGCCATTTTTAATCATGCTTTGTACTCTAACTTGGTTGACAACTTGTTCACTATCACCCAAAACTTTAAGTGTCTTGATTCCTTTCTTTTAGATGATCTAGAGGCCTTAAATTATCACCTCATACTCAGTAACATTATTCATGAAAGTGAACTATAGTCTAAAGGCATGGAAGTATTTTTCCTTCCTAGGGGAGACTAGCATGACATTGGATCCTATACCATTCCTACTCTAGGAACCATCAAAGTATAACAACCACATACCTTCAAGGTATTTTCATGCCTTCATAAGCTCAAGCAACATGAAATTTTCTTTTATTATGTAATATGTGCCCAACCCTATTTCAATGTTGTCATATGGGTCACACTCAAACTACTTGCACACCCATTCATCCAGTAGATTGTTTGGGGTTTCCTCTAATAGTGTCATGGGTTCAAGGAGAATCAAATTCTCTTGTTGGTTGAACACCATGAAATTATGATCAATTGGGTTGGGAGAGTATGGCTCTATTTGACTTTTTAAGACAGGTTCTACCTTGATTGTCACTTTAGTCCCATACCTAGTTCTCAATAACATATGTGACCAATCTAAAGATAAACATTTGACCACCTTTGTTATGAAGTCTTGAGAGAGGTAAATGTTGAAGTAAGAAGGTAGGTTGATGACTAAAATATCTTGTATAATGGAAATGCTTGGGCATGCATGTAATGCTAGATTTAAATCCTTGATTATAACTATAGTTTTGACCATTGTGTCATCAAGTTAGATCACTCCTTTTGGAATAGGGGAATATGTAATTCTTAATATATCCATGATCATTTTGGGCATTACTGAGCTACTTATGCCTTATTCAATCATGTAATTATGCACTAGGTGCTGGCCTATGATTAAGGAAACATAGAACGGGGGTAGTTTGTTACTATTATGTACATGCACTTTTTTTGGATGACATAATTTTGTAAAGTTAGTAGGTAATAACTAGGGTGTCTGACACTCTTGAAAACCTTTTAACACATCCTGTAGTCAATTTCATTAGGATTCAATAGTAAGCACATCCTAAATTATGATATTGAGGTTCATTTTCTTCATTTGCTCTACTATGTTGAAAGGAACTTGAGATCCCTTTGGCTATGGCTTAGGGGCAATAACCTCTGTTGGCACCAACGCACCAAATTGAGATGGTCCTTACTTTGACATAACCTTTTCTAGGTGTAATGGATGTGTGGGTGCCTTGGTTGGCACACTTGGATTATTGACTTGGGGAATTAATGGTAGGGGAATTACAACATGTATCTTCTTCCATAACTTTTCTTTTGAATCTTGTGTGAAAATTAGTTAGAGTACTCATTTTAATAGGCACACTACCTTGATTCACATAGTTTAAATCCTCCTCCTTCTAATTGATGAAAATAGACCCACCTTGTGGTTAAACTAGTGCTTGGATCCCCTCCTCTTGTGGGGATATGCTGCTTGTTTACTCTTGAAATTAAGGCATGATTTACATTATGAACACTTGGTTTAAGATCCCATTCATGCATGTATCTTTATTATGTGGTTGATTACATGAGAAGCACCATTTGAAATCCTGTGCTAGATTATTCTATACTAGAATAAGGGTTCTAGAGGTGTTAATAGTGTCAGTCTTTTGCACATAAGGCACTCTATTATATGTGAGTTGATTTTGAATTTGAGTGCCACCTTGGTAGAGAGGTTTATTTGATTGGTATTATTGAGTGAAGGTTTAATGATGTCTAGGATATTGTGCTTGCTACCTTTTGAGGGCAACTAGTTCATTGCCAAAAAATTGTAATGGCATCTTCACTTCATGTAATTCATTGGACGAGATGATGGGTAGAATAGGTGGGCTCAATTTAGTAGGGATAGGCACTAGCATAGGTTGTGTAGTTGCTTGATTAGGGAGAGGTTCTATGAATATAGGAATTGAGGGTTCAGGCATAATATTACTTTCTTGAATTAATAATTATCTATGTGCACTGCAACTTTGTAGGCATTAACAAGGATCACACCTCTCATGGATTGAATCATCATCTATATATCACTATTAAAAGTTTTTAGAAAATATAGAAATGTAGTGTTAAGAGATGGCTTACATAAATCTAGGATTATATCCTAGACCCTTTGGAATATAAAGTTAAAATTGACCATCATCTCATGTGGGGCTCTCTTTATGGTTGTGAGCTGCTCTATCAGGGACAAGTGATCACTTTGATCCTTGAACTACTTGCATAATTCTCCATCGAGTTCATCCAAGCTATGAATAGAGTTTGGTGTCAAGACTCAGTACTATTGAAGAGATTTTCCTTTGAATGAGGAAGCAAGCAATTTGACTGTGACATTGTCTTAGGTGACATGGTGTACTGAGTAGATGTTTGCAATGTCTTGAATATGCTCCATAGGGGAGGTTAAATTCTCACTCATGAAATATGATAATATTTTGAGATTGGACACCAAAATTTCATTATACTACATTAAGAGGAATGTAATTCCTCCATTGAAAGACACAAACACCTAATTCCTTGGAAACATTATGAATGGAATCAGGAATAGACCTTGCCTTCTTGCATAAAACCTTTTAAGTGGAGGTGTAGACTATACTCCAGGAGGCAATTAGCTTACAATACATATTTTGATATGGGACAAGGTTATTCTAAATCTCCTTCTTCTTGAGGGTACTAGAATCTCATTAAAATGGAAATTGATGCCTCATTTAGATGATCTTGTCTTTATTGACATGTAGGTAATGGGCTAATATTTATAAACTAGAGATGTTTGGAGTCACCAGGTGCTCTCATTGAGTGTTTGCTACACTCATTAGCTAAATATAACACCACTTCCTTAGCTATTTATTTGACTATTGGTCCCACTAAGCATGCCAAAAACTATTATCATTTAAAACATGCACCTATAGATAATCTACAGTGTGGGGAAGCTTGGCAGTGGGGTGTTGAGCATGAAGGCCTTACATAAAATACAAGAGTTTAAGGTGTTGGGCATGAAAGTATTATCACTTAGCTATGCATGTGAGCATTAGTTATGTTATTATAATGATGGGAATGTCCCCAAGGCATGGGACCCTTGCACTCCTTGGGATGAGCCTCTAGAGTAGGCTAGATTATTTTTATTCTAAGCGTACCTTGTTTAAGAGTAGTGTGTAGGCCTAAAAAGTAGAAAGGTAAACTACCACTAATCTAAACCTAGGATATTAAGGGAAAAGGGAGGGAGAAGGTAAGAGAATGCTAAAATTAAAAGGTAATGCACCTATAATAGAGTGAGCACTCCTAATATTGTAAACACAATACAAACCTTTGAGAATAAGACAATATCATATAGTTTCTACCAAGTCACTTTGAATGCATAAGTGTTTTACATAGAGGCATAGGAACATAACACAATGTTGAGAGGGATAAAGGTTATCCATAGACAAAGTATACGTAGACCTTGGTGTGCATAAATAATGTCCTATAAGTGAGTTTCAAGTTTAGTGAAGAGGTGTTAGGGATGAATGATAAATGAACGGGGTAAACATTACCCATAGACATGAATCAAAAAACATAAATAACACATAGATCATCAAAATAATAGAAAGAGGTGAACTTCATTCTCATTAACATGTAAGTTTTAACCAATACAAGTGATCATGGAGGGCACTTTTAGTAGCATAAGGTTACTAAAATGTGTCAACCCTTTTTATAATAGAAAGCTAGGATTTAATAGAGAACAAGCCTATTTTATAATTAATGCACCGCTTTAGGTGATGGGCATAACTTTTAATTATTTTTTGGTGCTATAACCACAATTTATAAAGTTTGTCTAACAAATTAGGCCTATAAATCATAGAGGGAACCTTATATGTGCATGGAGAGGAGGAATATTTACCTGATAAGATCATAGAGTGGCATGAAGTTGCATTATGATGTCTAGTGTCCAATTATGCATTAAAATTTTCTAGTTATACCTCAAGCTCCTATATATTAATATCCTATTTATTGAATGATAAGATCACCATGGTTATGAATATAATAGAGCCATGGTGATGTCTTATTTTGGGTGGCTACTTGTTGAAGATATGGCTCAAGACATTTCTCTATTAATTGCACACATCTTCCTCTACTTTAAACCTATACCTGAGTTAACTATAGATGAAAACCAATCTAAGATTATTGGTTTTCCTAATTTATATAAATGGCACTTTGCTTGATCCCTAGTCCCTTTTACAATAATTTACCACCCTTTCCCCCTATATTAGGTCTAAAAGACCTATCTTACCTCTATGGAGCTTTGCTAGAAATGTTTGGTCCTTATTATCAATCCTGGTTCAACTTAGGTTATTCGAGGTCAGTTTAATGTATTTAATGCTAATTTAGGTCTATTCATTTCTTTTTCTAGAGTCAAAATACTCCATCAACCTTAGTAATTTTTTTTCCAACTTAGTCCTTTTCATTGGTTATTGGCAAACTTACTCAGGCTCCATTGATCTTGACCCTTACTTATACTATCATATCTCCTCTGATAGATTGAATGCATGCTATTAGATCTTCTACTTGAGATAATGTACTATTGACACTTGTCACCCACACATTTGGTCCTTGGATTTATTTGTTAGTTTATTTACTCCCATACTTATGCCAAATGGTGGCCTCTAAACCACTTGACATTTTGACTTGCTCACATGTTGTTAGATCTTAATACATAATTGAATGCAAACCATTGATCTATCTGGGCCCATCTTCTTGTTGGTGAACATGCACCATTATATCTTGGCTTGATGAACCCACACCATAGGATCTTTCCATTTGAATTATAATAGCTACTTCATGAGGCTTAAGATTGACATCCATGCAACTATCACTGGGATATTTGAACTCAAAAGGCTATTTCCTGTAGCCTAAAATTGATGTTTATGAAACTATCTAAATCATAAATTCTATGAGATATTTACTTTAGACTTTTTATTGGACATTTTGTTTGGGGAACCTTCCTTGAAAAAAGACCCTTTAAAACCCTTGAATTAGACCATTTCCTGAGAAATGACCCTTTGGGAAAATTATATAGGGTACTTTATTGAGAGAACAACCCATCAGGAGTTTGTTTGTGGTACTTTCATGAAAGAAATGGCCCTTTGGGATGTTTTTTCAGTCCACCTTATTGAAGACTTCCCCTTCAAACATTCTTCTTTGGATGATTTTCTTATAGAAAGATCCTTTGAGATTTTTGCATTGGGATTTTTCCCTAAGAAATGACCCTTCAAGAAAATTGTTGTAGATAAAATGTTTGAGAGAAACATGTACTTGGCCTTTTATTGTAGACAAAATGTCCAAAATAATTTTCACTTTGGGAAATTTGTTTTGGATAAAATGTCTGGAATAATTCCTAATACTTAGCCAAATAACCTGAAATAATTACCCCTAAGGAAATATTAGCACTTAGCCTAAAAAGGATCCATAAGAATTAAACTTAACCAAACAAAGGTTTTGCACTTAGCTTTTGTCCTGTAGGCTCATTGATTTGTTCATGAAACTATTATAAACACCATGAAAACCTGATCAGGAGCATGTTCCTTTGCTCTGTAGACCTATTCCTCAAAAATATTTAAGACATGGTATTTCATCTAGGAAAACATGGTATGTGGGCCAAAAATGGCCAACAAAAATCTCTTGCATAAATAGGTAAGGCAAAACATAAAACTAACCTGACTAGCTAATGAGAGATAAATCCTCACATAGGACAAACTCACTAAAAGATAAATAGATAGCTAATACACTAGCAAATGTGAGAAAATGCATGAAATACATACTTCTAATTATTGATACATTAGATATTCATGGTCATGACCAAGATAAATCCACTAGACCTATAGAACCTAAATAAGTTTTATCAATTAGAGTATAAGGTTGATGGGGCTGATAGTGTAACATAAATGTTAAAAAATGATTTTAGTCTAGGGAAGGGCTAATGAAGGGAAAAAATGACTAGAGGTGGGTGAAAAATAGGAGTCAAAGCTTAGGGGAATGCTTTTAAGATATGGTTAGATTTATAACAAGTGGTAGTAAAAGATAACAATCTTATAAAACACCAATGGTCTACCCATTTCTTTCTCGATGCACCCCTTGAGGTGTTAGTAAATTTAAAAGTAAACATGTAAAAGAGAATCCTAATTAAGCTATGTATAAGTTAAACCCTAATGCATGGAGAGAAAAATATATTTAAAAGCCATTACTTGCTACTTATATCTACTAAAGAGAGTAACAAAGTTAGGGATGCTTACTTTGAAGATGAAGCCATTGAGACTTAATCGCTCCCTTGGACAAAGGTGCTTTGCAAGAGGTTGGTTTATGAGGATAACTAAGAAAGGCCAAAACATCTAAGACTTTTCCATAAGATAAGATTATTATTTAAGTAGAAACCTTAAGCTAAGACTCCTCAAGTATAATGAGGGAATAAGAGATTATAAATAAGCACAAATGAATAATTAACTCTTGTTGTCTCTCTAAGGATGGTGAAATGGATGTGTTTATATAGTTGAATCTAATACTAGTCCTTTCCAAAAGTTTAAGCTGATAAAGTTGACCCAATTGACCTTGTATCATTATTGACAAAAATAAATTATGTCTAGGTCTTAGTTAGCTAGTGGCCGACTAGACCCTAAATAAGTTTTATCAATTAGAGTACAAGGTTGATGGGGTTGATAGTGTAATGTAAACCATCAAAAAGGATTTTAGGCTAGGAAAGGGATAATGAAGGCAAAAAATGACTATAGGTAGGTGAAAAATATGAAAAAAATCTTAGGGGAATGTTTTTAAGAGATGGTAGGATTGATGACAAGTGGTATTAAAGGATAAAAATCTTATAAAACACCAATTGTCTTCCCACCTCCTTCTTGCTGCTCCCCTTAAGTCATGCACTTAGAGATATTGAGACTCGATGAGTTATTCCAAGATATAAAGCATTAGTAATTGATAAAGTTTGAAAATTTTATGTGTATACATATTCCCCACTCGAAGCTCATCACATGTCTCTCAAGTGCAACAAGGGATGGTGCTTAAGGACAATAACATAGCAACACACAATGTTGAGGCTTAAAAAAAGTTGTAGTATTTTAAAGCAAAAGTAACTAAAATTAAATGATTGAAAGGGAAATAACTAAAAAATAAAAGTAATGCGTACCTTGACTTAAATTTATCACTAGATGGTTGTCTATTGTGTTTGCATTTTTAATCATGGATGGCATAGAGACTGATTTCAATAAACCCAAGAATATAAAACTAAAGAGAATAAATAAATAAATGCAAAAATCCAAGATAACTGATGCTATGTGTATGGGATGTACTTGGAAATTTGGAAATATGGGGTGATAAGTGTTATGTTAGACCAAATGACTAAGTAAAAATTTAGAGTAAATTAGTTAACCAAAAATCTAAGGGTACTAAATATTGAATTAGATTTGAAAGATGAGATTCTCCTTCCAATGTAATGACATTCTTTCCTTGCCAATGTAAGTCATGCCAAAATAGGTTCTCTTCTAATGCCTCTCTACACAGTGCTTTCTAATGCCCAACCAAACTTAAAATTGTAAATCTAAGACTAAAAGAAACAAAAAACTCCATCACCACCTTCCTTCTTCTATAGCACCATGATTCAAATTTCAATACCAATGCTAAAGTATTGAGGGACCTCATGTCTTTTTCCAATGCCATAATCAAGATCCATTGATCTGAAAGGAAAATACCAAAGCTAATAGAGATTTGAAATGAGAAAAGAACCTTACCTTAGCATAAGTATTCCAACACCTCTTTATTAAGATGCCTCAGTCAACACTTGACAGATATAAAATAATAACACTAAGGTAAAATATTGAATCACTTATATTAGATCTAAAAATGCTTTAAAAAGGCACCAAACTTGGTAAAATAAAATGCCAAGATTAGAAGAAAACATGATCAACACATAAAACATAAATTTTAGATTAAAACACCTTCTTTTTCTAGTGGTAGATCTAATACCTATCTATGATATGGGTATACTTCTCAAATCTATAATAAAATATATCTTGGTCTCCTCTTATTTAGGAAATAGTAAAATCTGAACAAAGAGGAAAAAATGATGCCTAGCTTCAACAAGAAGTAGAATCTTCAAAAAGTTTGAAAAAAAGGTGCCTCTTTCCTCAAGGGAAACCAACGCTTCTCTTCCGCTCTTCCATGCTTCCTCTCCGCCTTCCCTCCAAGAATTAAAACCACATAGTTTTTTCAAAAGTTTCAATGAAAGTATTGGATTAGTAAGAGGGAAATAAAAAATGGCTTGAGGATTTGTGACAAGGGAAGAAGTAGTGACAAGGAAATTTCTGAAGCAATGATAATGTAGATGGGAGTTACACCTCACAGCTCTAGTACCATGTTAGGAATGGTGAAAAATCATTCCAACCCAATAATACAAGTGTTAGCAACAAAACATCACATAAGGAAGCTGTAGATATGATATGTGAAAACTAGGCAAATCATATATTATTCAAAATGAAACATGCTAATACAATAACAAATCTCTTTGCATAAACAGGCAAAGTGAAACATAGAACTAGCCTAACTAGCCGATGTGGGATAAATCCTCACATACGATAAACTCACTAAACGATGAAATAATTAGATAATACACTAGCAAATGTGAGAAAATATATGAAATACATACTCTAACAACTCGAACAACATAAATCCTACTTACACTTCTGATTGTTGATACATTAGATATTCAGGGTCATGACCATGATAGATCCACTATACCTAGTCAAGAGATATCTTACCATAATAATATCACTAGGGAGGGTTCCAAAGTGTCCAGTCAAGCAAAATTATGCAATAACCCTAACTAGGTCATATGTTTTCATATTCACTAAAATAATAACAAATAAAGTGAAAGTCTAATCTAGTGCTAATGAAAGCTTGTGGCACAATGTGGGGGTTAGTAAACATAAAAGTAAACATACATAATATAATCTTAACTAAGCTATGTATAGATAAAACCCTAATACATTGAGAGAGAAATATATTCAGAATCCATTACTTATACAACTTCTATTTACTAAAGAGAGGAACAAAGTTAGAGATACTTACCTTGAAGATGAACTTGTTGAGACTCAATCTCTCCCTTGGCCAAAGGTGATTCAAAAAAGGTTGTTGTGGTTTGTGAGGATAATTAATAAAGGTCAAAGCATCTAAGAATTTTCCACAAGATAAGACTCTTCTCTAAGTAGAAACCCTAAGTTAAGACTCCTCAAGTAGAATGGTAGAAGAATATATTATAAAGAAGCACACATGAATAATTAATTATTGTTGTCTCTCTAAGAATGGCAAAATGGATGTGTTTATATAGATGAATCTAACCCTAGTCATTTCTAATATTTTAGGCTGATAAGGTTGACCCAATTGACCTTGTATCATTATTGATAAAAATAAATTACATCTTGGTCTAGGTCAGCTAGTGGTTGACCTAGACCCTAAATAATTTTTATCAATTAGAGTATAAGGTTGATGGGGCTGATAATGTAATGTAAATTGTTAAAAAGGATTTTAGGATAGATAAGGGATAATGAAAGTATAAAATGACTAGAGGTAGGTGAAAAATATGAGGCAAAGCTTAGGGGAATGTTTTTAGGAGATGGTTAGATTGATAAAAAGTGGTATTAAAAGACAACAATCTTGTAAAACACCAATGGTGTGCCCACCTCTTTCTCAGTGCACCCTTTAAGGCATGGACTTAAAGATATTGAGACTCGATGGGTTCTTGTAAGATGGAAAGCATTAGTAATTGATAAGGTTTGAAAATATTATGTGTATACATATTCCCCAGTTGAAGCTCATCACGTGTCACTTAAGTTTAATAGGGGATGGTGCTTCGAGAAAAGAACATAACAACACACAATGTTGAGGCTAATAAAAATTTGTATTATTTTAAAGTAAAAATAACTAAAATTAAATGAATGAAATGGAAATAACTAAAAAATAAAAGTAACGTGTACCTTGACTTAACTTTATCACTAAATGGTTGTCTATTGTGTTTTTATTTTTGATCATGGAGGGCATATAAACTGCTTTCAAAAAACTTTAGGATATAAAACTAAAGAGAAAAAAAAACAAATGCAAGAAATCCAAGATAATTGATGCTATGTGGATGGGATATACTTGGAAATTTGGCACGTTGGGGTGACAAGTGCTATGTTAGACCAAATGACCAAGTAAAAATTTAGAGTAAATCGTGTAACAAAAAATCCAAGGCTATTAAAGACCAAATTAGAGATGGCAGATGAGATTCTCCTTCTAATGTAATGACCTTATCTCCTTCCAATGCAAGTCATGCGAACATAATTTCTCTTCCAATACCTCTCTACACAGTGCCTTTTAACACCTGACCAAACTTAAAATCATATATCTAAGACTAAAATAAACAAAAAACTTCAATGCCACTTTTCTTCTTCTCTAGTGCCAAACTTCAAATTTCAATGCCAATGCTAAAGTGTTGAGGTGCTTTGAGTCTTTTTACAATGCCATAAACAAGATTCACTATCTAAAAGGAAAATACCAAAACTAGGAAAGATCTAAAAATGATAAAAGTGCCTTACCTTAGCATAAGTATTCCAATACCTCTTTCTTAAGATGCCTCAGTTAACACTTGATAGATATAAAACACTAAAACCAAGGTAGAATATTGAAGAACCTAAGTTAGATATTAAAATGGCTTAAAAAGGAACCAAGCTTAGTAAAAGGCAATATCAAGATCATAAGAAAATATGATCAACATAGAAAACAT
The DNA here is from genome assembly GCA_037957365.1 of Torreya grandis. Taxonomy (NCBI): domain Eukaryota; kingdom Viridiplantae; phylum Streptophyta; class Pinopsida; order Cupressales; family Taxaceae; genus Torreya; species Torreya grandis. The sequence continues at coordinate 1,017,988 of JARHVA010004940.1, forward strand.
AATTTTTAGATTAATACACCTTCTTTATCTAGTAGCAGATCCAATGCCTAGCTAGAATATGAGTATACTTCTCAAATTTGAAATAAAATAGATATTAGTCTCCTCCCCTTATTTAGGAAATAATAAAAATTTGAACAAAGAGGGAAAAAAATGATGCCTGGCTTCAACAAGAAGAAAAAAAATCTTCAAAAAGTATGAAAAAAGGGTGCTTCTTTCCTCAAGGGAAATCAACTTTTCTCTCCCTTTCTTACATGCTTCTTCTCTGCCTTCTCTTTGTGAATAAAAACCACACACTTTCTTCTAAATTCTAAATGAAATTTATTAATCTATAAGAGGTAAAGAAAAAATGGCTTGAGGATTTACAATAAGGGAAGAAGTAGTGACAAGGAAATTTCTGAAGTAGTGACAATGCAGATGGTAGATAAACCTCATAGCTTTGGTACCATGTTAGGAATGGTGAAAAATAATTACCAACCCAATAATTCAAAGTGTTAGCAACAAAGAATCACACAAGGAAGCTACAAATATGATATGGAAAAATAAGGTAAATCATATATTATATAGAATGAAAGATGCTAGTACAATAGGAAAGCTCTTGCATAAATAGGCAAGGTGAAACATATAACTAGCCTAACTGGCCAATGTGGGTTAAATATTCACATAGGATAAAATCACTAAAATATGAAATAGATAGCTAATACACTATCAAACATGAGAAAATAAATGAAATACATACTTTAACAACTCGAATAAGATAAATCCTACTTACACTTTTGATTGTTGATACATCAGATATTCAGGCTCATGACCAAGATATATCTACTAGTCCTAGCCAAGGGATCTCTTACCATAATAATATCACTAGGGAGGTTTATAAAGTCTTCAATCAAACAAAACTATGCAATAATCCTAACTAGATCATTTATTTTCATATTCACTAAACTAATAACAAGTAAAGTAAAAGTCTAATCTAGTGCTCATCAAAGCTTGTGGCATAAAGTGGGGTTTAGTAAACATAAAAGTAAACATACATAAAAGAATCCTAATTAAGCTATGCATAGGTAAAACCCTAATGTATAGAGAAAGAAATATATTCAAAATCCATTACTTATGCTACTTCTATCTACTAAAGAGAGGAGTAAAGTTAGAGATACTTACCTTAAAGAGGAACCTATTGAGACTAAATCTCTCCCTTGGCCAAAAGAGCTTTGCAAGAGGTTTTTGTGGTTTGTGAGGATAAATAAGAAAGGCTAAAACATCTAAATTTTTTCCACAAGACAAGATTCTTCTCCAAGTGGAAACCCTAGCTAAAACTCCTTAATTAGAATGGTGGAAGAATATATTGTAAAGAAGCACAAATGAATAATTAAATCTTATTATCTCTCTAAGAATGGAAAAATAGATGTGTTTATATAGATGAATCTAACCCTAGTCCTTTCTAAAAGTTTAGGCTGACAAGGTCGACCCAATTGACCTTGTATCATTATTAACAAAAATAAATTACATCATCACTGACTTAGACCCTAAATAAGTTTTATTAATTAGATTACAAGGTTGATGGGGTTGACAATGTAATAGAAATGGTCAAAAAGGATTTTAGGCTAGGGAAGGTCTAATGAAGGTAGAAAATGACTAGAGGTAGGTGAAAAATAGGAGGCAAATCTTAGGGGAATATTTTTAGGAGATGGTTAGATTGATAACAAGTGGTAGTGAAGGAAAATAATCTTACAAAACACTAATGGTGTGGCCACCCCTTTCTCAGTGCACCCCTTAAGGTATGCACTTAGAGAGATTTAGACTCAAAGGGTTCTTCCATGATAGAAATAATTAATAATTAATAAATTTTAAAAATATTATGTGTATACATGTGCCCCACTCGAATCTCATCATATATTACTCAGGTGTAATAGGGAATGGTGATTCAATAAAAGAATATAACAACACACAATGCTGAGGCTACAAAAGACTTGTAGTATTTTAAAGCAAGAATAACTAAAATTGAATGACTGAAAGGGAAATAACTAAAAAATAAAAGTAATGTGTACCTTGACTTAACTTTAGCACTAGATGGTTATCTACTATATTTGTAGTTTTTATTGTGGAGGGTGAAAAAATTAATTCCGACAAACCCAAGGATACAAAACTAAAGAACAAAAATAAACAAATGCAAAAAAGTGAAGATAATTGATGCTATATGAACATGACATACTTGGAAATTTCGTAAGATGAGGTGACAAGTGTTATTTAGACCAAATGACCAAGTACAAATTTAGAGTAAATTGGGTAACCAAAAATTCAAGGCTACTAAAATCCAAAAAACTCAAACAAGTACACAAGGCAAACTCACCAAATCAAACCAAAGATATGTTTCAAAAAGGATGGTAATCAAACATCAATGTGAAAGTAATAATAATCCTTAAAAAAATATGGGCAAGCAAAAGGGTAAAACAACATTGGTGAGTGAACAATAACAAACCAACCTCACTCAATAATGGAAAAAGTATAGGAAAGTAGAAATGGACTCAGGTGTTCAAAAAAAGGGTATTACAATAATGGAAAATGATAAAAGAAATAAAAACAAGTAGATCCATGATATAAATAATATAATCCATAATCACTTAAACAAGTTATTTAGTTCTAAATATAGATAAAATTGAAATAAATTAGTGCTAGTATGTTTTTAAGATGTGAAGAAGAGGGAATATAGAAGAAGGGAAAAAATATTTAGAATAACACATTACCTATCAAGGGGGGAATGAATGGATGGAGGGGAGAATGAAGGAAAAATCAAGGTATGGGAACTCTTTATTGAAGTTAAGACACTCAAATTAGGTTGGTCAAAACAAGAGGACTTTCAACCTTAAGGACTCTGAAGAAATTTTCTTAGGCACACAAGTTTTAGATCAACAAATGAAGTATGTAGATCATCCCATGAAGGCCATATAAATACAAAATAAAAGGACTTACCTTCTCATAATGTGTTCCCCATTTCTCAGGACCCCTTACAGAGCTATCAGTCTATTGTAAAAATTGGGTACTTGAGTGAAAAAGTAGGTAGCACCATAGAGTTTATTGAATTCTCCTATTCCAATCTATTAGCCTACTATACCCTAATGGACCTTGGCTCTATCATGAGGCCAACTATGGTGTTGGATATTCGATTGGAGATAGGAAATGTGTTTTGAATCACATTTTTTGGTGTGATTTTGAATTTTAAATTTTATATGTTGCCTGTTAGATATCATTGCCTTTTTTTTCAAATGATTTGGATTTTAAATTTCTTGATGGTTTTTTATATTCCTCCATATAGATTTGGAAAACCAAATGTGGGTGCTAAAGTTGACTTTCATTTAAATACTTTTGACTTGGTTACTAAGAGAGAGACCTCAGAGAGCATGGTATCTAAGAGTCTTTGTTAACTCAGGTGAAATAAAAGTGCTATCTTGAATTTGACCTTGTTTTATCCAATGTGGAGAAAATATAAAGGAAATCAAGAGGAATGCAACATGAAACAATTTGAATTACTTCAAATCATAAAAAATGTGATAAAGGGAAAAAAGGGATACAATGACATTAAAGTGTGATTCCTTATCATAATAATGAGGGAAGCGTATGAAAACATGCTAACACAAGTTGTGTAAATATTATCTATCAAAGAAGAAAAAGCCAAAGTTGAGAATAAGGATCACAAACTCAGAATTATTTCAAAACACATTTTAGACAAGGAATACTGAATTAAAGATGGTAGTTTCATGAGAAAGGCCAGGTCCTATTCATGGTTTTATACTACAACTCATAAAAAAGAAACCCATGAGGGTGCACAAAGCATGTATAAAGTAAATGAGATAAAGATGGTATTTGTGAGGAAGGCCAGGTCCTATCTATGGTCTTATACTTTAACTCATAAAAAAGAAAAAACCAAGGGGGTGTACAAAGTATGTAGAAAGTAAATGTGATAAAGATGGTATTTATGAGGAAGGCCAGGTCCTATCCATGGTCTTATACTGCAACTCAAAAATGAGAAATCCAAGGGATGCCAAAAAGTAGTGGAAATCAAGGAAACAAGGAGAAAAAAATGGAAAATCATGAGAAAGACTGGGTCCTATGCCCAGTTTTATAATGCAACTCATGATGAAGGGAAACTAAAGGACCAAAAGGGAGGAAAATGGTTTGTAGATAGAAATAACTACTGTAGAGGGTGAAACCCTTGTAAATATCCTAAAAAAAGTGTTATAAGGATAACATATAGAAAACATGATAAGAAGGGAAGGATTTAGGCAAAATACTTTATTAGGAATTGCACATTGGTGGGCTCTTTGAAAATATAGCCTTCATTAGTTTGAAGGCAATAGGTGCTATGACCAATAATGTCTTTGACTAAATAAGGGTCCCATCATTTTTGGGCATATTTAACTTCTTTTTCATGAGTATAATCTAGATTAAGGACAAGATCACCAACATTAAAAGTGCAAACTTTAAATTTTTTGTTATGTTGTTTGGAAATATGGGCCTTGTATTGGTAATTGTGTTATAGGGAAGAAATATGGTGTTCATCAAGAAGATCAAAAACATGAAGGCAAGATTCATGTAATTTTTCATTGGGTATGATACCATGAAGAGAGATATGGAGAGAGGGAAGCTCAACTTATAATGGGAGGACTGATTCAGAACCATAGACTAGTGAAAACAACATTGCCCTAGTGGTAGTGCATATGCTGGTGCAATAGGTCTAAAGAGTGAGATATATATGAAGATGCCAATTTATACAAGTTTCATGATTTTTATTTTGGAGAGTTTTATTAATAATTTTTTTGGTGGCCTCAACTTGGCCATTGTATTATTGATGATAGGGTGTGGAAAATTTATGATTGATTTTAAATTTAGCACAAGGCTATTTAACATGTTTATTTTTGAAGTTACCACCATTATCTGAAATGATATTATGAGGAACACGAAAGCAAAAAATAATTTTATTAAGGATTAATTTGGAAATGGTGGTACTAATGACATTAATAAGGGGCATAGCCTCAACCCATTTGGTAAAATATTTAGTGGATATGATAATAAAGACATGCCCATCTTGAGATCAAGGTAATTTCCCTATTGGATCTAATCCCCACATAAAGAATATCTAGGGAGACTCCATGGTTTGAAGCTCAACTAAAGGTTAGTGGATTAGATTATCATGAATTTGATAAAGAGTACACCTTTTATCAAATTCCAAGGCATCACTTCAAGAGTAGGCCAAAAAGTATCCCATACATAAGTATTTATAGGCTATAACATGTCCAATATAGTGGCCACCACAAATACACCCATGTTCTTATTCAAGAAGATGAGGAACCTCTTCTTTGATAACATAATGGAGTAAGGTACCTTTAACATTGTGATAATATATGATGTTATATCAAAATATATACTTGAAATCTTGTTTGTGAATGTGAGTCTTTTCATGTGAATCAATGTTTGGAGGATAGGTTTGGTGTTCAATAAATTGGATAATATCTTTGTACCACGGGCTTTTTTGAATGATAACAACCTCAATATGGAAGATGAGAGAATATTGTGGTTGAATAGAAGATGGGAAATTTTTATTTGGATAAGAAAAGTGAAATCGATAAGAACTTGGTATGTATGAAAAATAGAATCTAAGGAAATAAATGAATTAGCAATAAAATTTTGATATCAAGGGATTTGATGGTAAAATAAGTGAAATATTTAGATAGGGTAGTTATGATTTGATAATAAGAAATGAGATTTTCTCTTTTGCATTAATAATCACTATTAGCCTAGTATAAAATGAGTTGGAGTCACCCAAAGCATGTAGATACGCGATATCTAATTCAAGGGATGCTCTCATGTCTAGGATTAAGGCTTTGTATTCTGCCATGTTGTTAGTGACATAAAATATAAGGCAAAATTTCAAAGGGATAATTTTACCAAGAGGATTAGTAAGGGTACAACCTATCCCAATTGCTTGAAGGCATTTGGCTCCATCAAAATGAAGGGTCTAAGTATCTATGTGTAAATTGATAATAATTTTAGGAAGTTCTTTGTTAACTACTTTTGGTTTAGTAGTATTAGGGAAGATAGAGGATTCGTCAAGATTACTTACTTCAAGATCAATAGTGAAGTTATGGAAGTAATATTTAAGAGATATGGCTTGATTAAGACCTTCAATTAAAGGATATTGTCATCGGGAAGACTATCTTGAAGGTGGTTGGTAGCTAGTACAAGACCTACATCAAGTTTATCAACAATAATTTGTCCTTTTATAGCTTTTTGTGTAATGATTTGAAGATCAATTTCCATGAGGAGGACCATCCACTTGCCAATTATTTCTTTAGGAAGAAAGGCTTAGGAGAAGAAATAATGGAGTGGATTAGAATGAATGATAATGTAAGTGGTTTGATAGAGCATGTAATGTTAGAGATTTTTGATAGAAAAATATATGGTGAGGCATTCACGTTCTATTTTTGTATAATGTTTCTCATAGTTGATGAGGTCTTGAATGATATAATAGATGGTATATTATCTCTTAGTATCATATTGTTGGGAAATCATTACACTAATTGATATAGGTGTGGAAGAGGTATATAATATTAATGGATGATCATTATAAGGTGGATGAAGAGTAGGTGGGTGAAGCAATGATGATTTCATATTGTCAAATGCTTTTGGACAAGGATCTATCCATTCTACAACATTACCTTTATTAAGAAGAGAATTAACATAATGGATATGGTAAGCCATTTCAAGGATGAATCATCTAATTGAACCAAGTTTACTAAGGTAAGTGAAAATATATGGAATGAAATGAGTTATGGGAATGTTGATAATAACATTGATCTTGGTAGGATCAACGTCAATGCCATAAAGAGAGACTAAGAATCCTAACAATTTTTTAGATGTGACACCCAAAACACACTTATAGGGATTTAGTCTAACTTTATATTTAATGAGGTGATTGAAGATGATATAAAGATTAGAGAGATGAGTCTTGTAGATTTTGGACTTGGTAATCAGGTCACCCACATAGGTTTCTACAATCTTGTGGATAAGATCATAGAAAATGTGGGTCATTGCTCATTGATAGGTAACACTAGCATTTTTGAGGTTGAAGGGAATTTTAACATAACAATAGGTGTTCCATTTCATGGTGAAAGTTATCTTTTATTAGTCTTTATGGGAAATGTGAATTTGGTTATAACCTAAGAAACCATCCATAAGGGATAACATTTCATAACTAGCAGTGAAATCGATGATGGCATCTATAAAAGGTAAGGGAAGTTGTCCTTGAGATAAGCAAGATTAAGATTATGAAAATCAATGCAAATGTAAATGATTATAGTGAATTTATTTTAAATAGGGATAATGTTAGAGGCCCATTCTAAATAGTCTATAGGATTGATAAACATAGCATTGAGAATTTTGATAATTTCTTTATGGCATAACACTAAAAATTTTGGTGGAAATTTCCATTGATTTTGTCACATGGGTTTGGCATCGATGCAAGTGATGATGTTGTGAACCATGATTCCAGGGTCAATACTAGGCATATCCTCATAGGACCAAACAAAAGTATGATGATATTTATCAAAGAATAAGCTGAAGTTATCATTTCTAGTTGGTGTGAGTTCATGAGAGACTTCAATTGGTCAAGGGCATGATGGGGTACCATATTTGATTCAAGTAGTTTCCTCAATATGCATAGCATTGTGATATTGGAAATGATATGGTGTGTTAGGTAAAGAGGAAATGGGATTTTATTTAGGATCAATGCTAGCAATGAAGTTAACACAAGGGGATTTTTTTTTAAAATTACCAAGTTTGTGATGTTATCGAGGTAGTTGAGGTTCTCGGGCATGAAATAATTCAAGAATAGATTCATCACTAGGTAAAGTGGGAAGAGGACCATAATACTTGACATATACTTCAAGATCAATAATTTGATTACCATGATGGTCATATTCAAAGTGTATTTGATGTATGTCTGTGGCCTTGGCAGATAATGTAATCACAGGAGTAGGTGGAGTAAGGGAATACGGTTGATCAGATTCAATTGGTTTGTTATTAGAGTCATTGATGGGGGAAGAACTAGATGTAATGATTGGATTTGTAGGTGGTATAAAATATTTAAGAAGTTATATATGTTCAAAAGTTAGGATTTGTATTACCACCCAAGTAATATCAATAAGTGGAGAATTACCAAGAAGCACATGACCTTCAAGTGCTAATTCAAAGTTAGTGGAAATGGTATGAACATCATGATTGAAAGCATGTATTTAGGATAATTTTTTTTGATAATGTTTTTAGTGATTGAGCTTGGGCCATGATGTAGTTATCATCATAGGTTGGATAAATTGTACATGCTTGATATTTAGGAGGAATTTAGGAAGGGGAAATACCTAGATAATTGAATTTACATAGAGACATGATTAAAGAATCTTGGAATAATTTGGCCACTCCATAATCATTTCATGTGAAGGCATATTTTATGTAAGAGGCTTCCTGAGCATTTCATAGATGGGGGAAATCAATGATCTCATCAATGAGAGGGATGGTGAGATCAAAAGGTAGTAAAAAAGGAAGCCACTCTGATATGTAAGGAGGTAGCTTAGTAGTGTTAAAAGTATGTGATAATTCATCAGGTTCAATATCATTTGAATAAATAAGAGTGACATTTAAATCTATATTGTTGTTGATAAATTCAAGTAGGGGATCACTATTGATTGTTGGAATGGTAGGAATGTGAAATTGAGATTTAGGATTGGGAAGTTGAATACTCCAAGGGTTGGGATCATCCTCATATTTATACCTTTTTTTGTTATGAAGGAAATTGATACATTGTATATATAAAGAGGAAATATCCCACATTATATGAGTCCATGGTCATCCTAAGAGTATGTTGTAAGATAGGGGTAAATCAGGGGCCATAAGCTTAATTGAAATAGTCTTAGGTCTAATTGTAATAGCGAGTTAAATACAACCAAGTGGATTTTGATTAGTTTTGTCAAATCCATGACATGTTAAGAAAGTTTTCTTGAGATTATATTTATTATATCCAAGTTATTTAATGAGCCACAAAGATGTTACATTAATATTGGACCCTTCATCTACTAAAGCTTTGTGAATGAGGATGGTATTAATGACTATTTTAATAAATAGGATTGGATCGTCAACATGAAATATGATCTTGTCATTATTCATGACTTCAATAAATTTGATGGAAGGTTTCAAAGAAGGATAAATGGATTAAATGGTATGCACATTAATTGGTTGAGGCTCAGGAGAGGGTGGTTCTTATTCTATGAAAGATGGGTCTTCAATTTATTTCAATTATTGCATGAGGAACTTGTGATGATAATGAGGGGTATGAACTAAATCCATAAGAGGAATCTTATAAGGCATGGTGTTGATTTATTCTAATAGGTTCCAATGGGTTTTGGAAGAAGAACCAATGCAAGGTTTAGAAGGTAATGTATACTTTGAATAAATGTAAGTAGTTGGTAGTTTGGAAGAGGGAGATGGTTCCTCGTTAGCTTCTAAAGCTAGATGAGTGGTTATAGTATATTTGAGGAGTTTTTATTCTAAATATGGTATCTTAAGTTTAGTTACATGATATTTATGAGTTGGTTTATGATGATAATTGAATTTGGCTAAATTGACATATTGAGATTTATTGTAATAGTGGTCATAGTCAGCATCAATTGAACAAACATCTTTGGTAGCTTGTTGAGCATTAGATGTGGAAAAAGATTTTTGGTTATTAGAAGAATAATATTTGGGAGCTTATCATTTTTGAGAAGTGGTATTTTACTCTTGATAATGGATTTGCATCATGGATTCATGATTGAAAGAATCACCAAGCATATATGAGACAAAATTTTTAGTAAGCCCTCTATAGGTTTCATCAGAATGACCAATGTCAGTATGGACCCAAACAAATTGATTAAGATCATACCATTTAGGAGGACTATTGGAATAATTAAATGGTTTAGAGGGTGATAAAAATTTATCATTTATTGCATAGTCAATGGCATGTGAGAAGATGGGGGAGTGTTAGCTTTGGAAACTCCTAGCTTGGTTTGAAGAGAATTTACAGTGATTACATTGGTATAAGTTTGAAAATATCATTTAAGGAATTTGGTATTAGGTTCAAAATGTTTTATTAAAAATTCTTGATGTTTGGCTTGGTCAAGATCTTCATGGAGCGTTTGAGGGAAAAAAATTAAACCTTATATTGAAGAGGAGTTAAAGAAGTTATAAAGAGTTTAAATAGATTATCATTAGTCATGTTATGGTTAGAATTGTGGTCCAAACATTTTTATCAGTTGATGAATTCATAAGTTGATTCAGTGAGAAATTGCTTAGCATTGATGAAATGACTAAGGTAATTTCTAGAAACATCATTGTGTTGAAACTCTTTAACTAAAGGATTGACTAAATCCTTTAGTTTCCATATGGAATGCTGGGGAAGTTAGTTCTAGCATTCCAATAGATTTCCTATGAAGGTTTTAACTAAAAGTTTAGTTGTGGCAAAATTATAAGTTTGAATCTAGTCTTTGTAAAGATTTCCAAATGTCTTGAGGAAAGATGCATGGTCTTTAGTCCCATCATAATTGATAGTTGGAGATATGTTACCAATATCAATGGAAATAATGAAAGGATCTAAAGGTTCATTTTGGATGTTTTGAATCATCTTGTTATTCATGATAGGTTTGGGAATGACATTTCTTGTGGCATATCTAAGAGGTGGAGGAATAAAGATTTAATTATTTTGAGGGATTAGAACCAAAGGTTGATTATCCATATTGATCAAATGGTGTTGTAATTTTATTTGGGAGGTGTTAGATGGTTGCATTATGTTCATTTGTTTCAATATTTATATAAAAAGGTGGGTTATATCAATTGGAAAGTTGCTATTTATAAGAGGACTCCCCAAATTGGTATTAGGGGGAGGGTTATTAGGAGGTGGATTACTAGTGGGGTTATTAGATAGACTTGTATCAATCACTCCCTCATTGTGATGAGATGCTTGAATATCGGAATTGTTTTGATAGGTAAAAAAAGGATATTATCCACCTACCTCATAATGTGGCATGATTTGAACCATGTTACAATCTGAAGATGAGGGAGGGGAAGAGGTAATCCAAGAGCGAGAGTTCTCTTGGGAGGTAAAGAAAGGAAAAAAATAACACCTCATATAGTGTCTAAAGTGATTTAGGTTGTCTAAAAAGATTCTGATGGGGGATTTCATGATGCTTGATTAGAGAGACTATTTTTAGGAAAGAATAAGGAGAATTAGGGACATATCTAGCTAGATAGAGAACTAAGTTAGCTAGATAAAATAATATGGTTGGCTAATAAAGGAGAGGGTCGACCAACATATACCAAGTTGGATACATTGATAAGGTATTTATAAAACATAGGATGAGAAGAGTATAGAGTCATATGGTTCCATCATGTACTGCTAATTAGAGAACTGAATGGGTGAATAAGAAGATACAATTATACAAGTCAACTATATACTCCTGGTAGGAGGGTAAAATATAATCTATAGGAGACTGTATCAAATAAAATGATAGTGTTTTGAAATAAGGGATAATTTTTTTTGAAAGATAATTGAATCAAGAATGAAAGTAAACACACAAAAAAATGGATCAATTTGATTGATCTAATAGGGGAATACAACATAAAACTTTGCACCAATGTTGGCCAATGTAATTTTTTTCAATACAACACACAATTATAAGAGAAAAAACTATCAAATAAAAAACAAATTCTAATTAAGTGGTCACCCTAAGTGTTATTAGATTATTATAAAGTTTTGATTTTAGTGTGATAGGAGAGTTGGCTGAAATAGGGAACTAAAAAGTAGTCTAGGTTTGGTTTTTGGACATTTGGGCTGAAAGGGATCTATATTGGTAATGGTAATGGATTGGTATTGGGTCATATCCCCTCACTTCAAAATCTCATAGAGATAAGGGTGTCAGGTGATTTGCCAATATATACCATTAACCACATGTTTATACTTGTCTAGAAAACCAAATTGACTTCCCCCTTGGTGATGAAATCTAAGTAGGTAGGCTTTAGGAAGATACATGTTTACATGCATTTTGAATGTTATGTGATTTGGTAGTGTGTTAAAAAGAGTAAAATAGTGTAATTAAAATTATAATTTGAAAAAACACCTATTTAGACTATGTGAGTTACTCTAAGAATGTAAACAACTGAAAAGGAAATGTAAATTAATTACTAATAAATAGTTATTAATTCCTTGATTAAGAATAATATAGAATCAGTTCAGGTGACACTATATACAAACAATATAGAGTAGAGTCAATTGGGTTGTTTATATTATATAGAATCAAAGTATTTAAGAATAGAGTTGATTAGGTTAACTATGTCTCTCAGACAAAAGATAAACTATAAAACTAGGTCAACTAGGTTGACCTAGTTAGCTATAGGGTTACAATTTTAAAGATAGCTAACTTGTGAAAAATAAAATTTAAAGAAATATTGAAATGAAAAAGAGAGGAAGGAAAAGAACCTTAGTGGGTTTGAAGATGATTAAGTTTACAAATTGTATGCTGTAATTCTTTAGTTATTGCTTTCAAATTTTGTAAACTAGGTTGACTAGTTCAACCAAGTTCTGCAAAACCCTATATACTGAATAAGAGTAAGGAACCTATTTGATAGCATTTTTTGACATGTATGATGGTATAAATAATTATAATATAAAGTCAACCTATTCAATAGTGTATGCTAATCTATAATTAAAAAAGAGTATTATATTGACCTAGTCGATCTAGTAACCTGTAGCTAATGAAGACTTAAACAAACATAATAGAGTCATTTTGAGGTGACTGTATGTTAAACATGTGCATAAAAATTTATAAATCCACCAACTGGTTTGATATAGTACTAAAACTATGGAAAAATATAATAACATGATAAAAATGATGGTGTGAAAGTAAATTTGCAAGGGTTAGATTCACATTGGGTTCACTAAATGTAAGCAATGGGAAATGTAACTGATCTATAAATCAATCATAGATCGAAGAAACTAAATCCTACTTACACTTTTGATTATTGATATATTAGATATTCGGGTTCATGACTAAGACATATACACTAGACCTAGCCAAGGTATCTCTTACCACACTAATATCACTAGGGAGGGTTCTAAAGCCTCAAGTGAAGCAAAACTATGCAATAACCTTAACTAGGTCATATAGTTTCATATTCACTAAACTAATAACAATTAAAGTAAAAGTCTAATCTATTTCTCACCAAAACTTGTGGCACAAAGTGGGGGTTAGTAAACATAAAAGTAAACATGCATAAGATAATCATAATTAAGATATGTATAGGTAAAACCCTAATGCATGGAGAGAGAAATATATTCAAAACCATTATTTATGCTACTTTTATCTACTAAAGAGAGGATAAAAGTTAGAGATACTCACCTTAAAGATGAATCTATCGAGACTCAATCTCTCCCTTACCCAAAGGTGCTTTGTAAGAGGTTATTATGGTTTTTTAAGATCCCTAAGAAAGGCCAAAGCATCCAAGACATTTACAAAATATAAGATTCTTTTCCAAGTATAAACCCTAAGATAAGATTCTTCAAGTAGACTGATAGAAGAGAAGATTGTAAATAAGCATAAATGAATAATTAATTGTTACTATCTCTCTAAGAATGGTGAAATGGATGTGTTTATGTAGATGAATCTAACCCTAGTACTTTCTAAAATTTTAGGTCAATAAGGTCACCTCAATCCACCTAGTATTATTATTGGCAAAAAAAATAGTTCTCAGTCTAGGTCGACCAGTGGCTGAACTAGACCCTAAATAAGTTTTATCAATTAGAGTATAAGGTTGATGGGCTGATAGTGTAACGTAAACTATAAAAAAGGATTTTAGGATAGGAAAGGGCTAATGAAGGTATAAAATGACTAGAGGAGGGTGCAAAATAGGATGCAAATCTTAGGGGAATGTTTTGAGGTGATGGTTAGATTGATAACAAGTGGTAGTAAAGGATAACAATATTATGAAGTACCAATGATATGCTAAACCCTTTCTTGATACACCCCTTAAGGCATGTACTCATAAATATTTAAACTCAATGGGTTCTTGCAAGATATAAAGCATCAATAATTGATAAAGTTTGAAAATATTGTGTGTACAGGTTGTTCCTCTTAATTTCTACCTTTCCCACTTCTGTAATTCTCGCATATAATCTATCTTTGTGCCTTTTGGCTTACATATCTTAGTTTGACCAATCTTGTGTTATGACCTAGGGATTTTATCTTTTACAAAATTCTTAAATATGCTTATCTTCCATATCTACAATTTTTGAACATGTAACTATTGTCCTACTCCTTGGACACTAACATTTAGGTCAGATAGTAGTGTTGATGTTACTATCCGATCCTGACGTAAGTGTCCAATTCTCTAAAGACATCCAATTTTAAAATGAAACATATCCTAATGGTTAGCCTAATTGATTTAATGTGAGTTATTACTCTAAAGGATATATATAAATACAAGATCAATCCTCATTCATTCCTCACTTACAAAACCTAGTAATACCTAGAAAAGATAAAAGAGGATTCAAAGAGCATTAAATTGATCAATTTTTTTTAAATTTATTTTCATTTATGTACCAATCATAGGGAATACATATCTATAGATCTGAAATACTAAAAGAGCAACCTAAGAGCCTGATTACCTAAGTTACAAGTTTGCTCATTTTTATACTTGATTTACACATATTGTATGATTCACACACAAACTAAAACATATGGGAGAACTACATTAGTCTAAAGCACTCTTTGAATTATTATATATGTAGGAAACATACTTTGATAAAGGGGTCATTTGGTTCAACTTGACACTGTGTGCCCACTAACTCATTTTCCCCCAACGTCACATTGAAGATGGAAAACTAGTGTTTTAGCATTTCATAAGGATTGACAGTCCATGAGCCAGATATGAATGCACTAGAGTGAATTTGAAGTAAAACATAGAAACATATAAGTGGTTTCATCATATTTAAATATATATTACATACATGACACTAGCATCAAACCCAAACAATAGTGTTGATGCAATCATCCTAGGCTAATGTTACCATCTAGAAAGCCATAGGTGTCAAATCTAGAATCTGATGATTATTATAGAATTTCCTTCCCACCTACTTTGAGCCTTTTATAGATCCATAAAGTTAATTAGCATTAGGAAAATATTGGTACTTCACTTCTTTGTCATTTCTATATCTAGCATATTTGTATTTTCCATATTTAGACTATCTCAACTTAATAAATATAGTGTATGCTTATATATAAGTTTAGCATTTAATTGGCCTTGTATAGATCTAATTATCACCATTATGCCATTTAATTTATATATACCCATTTTAATTAATCTATATAACCTAAATGTAAATTTTATTTTAGGGTTAAATAAGAAATTAAAAATCATAAAATCAAGAAACCGTATGTCAAACTAGGATTTTGCACAAGGAGACATAGAGGTTAGTTCACTAAATGTTTAACCATTTTTGAAAATTTAAGGTTAGGAGGAATAAGATACTTAAAATTGGATACAACTATTTATAAAAATTATACTAATTAAATAATTTAGTTTACGATATTTAATTTCAATCTGGAATGGCAAAAAATACCAAGTATAGAAAGTACAATGCAAAATAGTATTAAAATTATGTAATCACGAAGAAAAAATAATACTTAGCCTATGAAATAATGTGTAGATAGATATGAGATGCACATGTGTGAAAGTAGGTTTTTTGATGTTCAATATCCAATTTTTAGATTCTAAAAATATTCTTTTTGGATGTCTATACACTTATGTTGACCTATGGACATTTGCATCAATGCTATTGTCTAAACATCGATAGAACTATCTTGTATGGAATGTTTAATGTATCAAGATGTGACCACTTTGGGTCCTTATGGGTTTTATGTCACATTTAATTTTATGTATCTAAATTTGGTGCATAAGTTTTGTATCACTATTTCTAGCTCAAACCCCAGCTATCCACTTTAGGTTAGGTTACCTTGCCAAAAAATGGGTTAATGAGCTCACAGTATCAAACTGACCTCAAAGACCCATTTGCTAATGAGAATTTATAAATAGCCAATACTCTAAGGAGGGTCTCAAAATTATGTAGTTCTCACCTATGTGTTGGTATGTGTGTAAAAAATAGTGTAGAATGTTATATGCAAGTGCATGCAATGATCTAGTTTTTAACTTGACAAATATGGCTCATGGGTTATTATTTGGGTGCTTCAAACTTGTGGTATGATTTCTCCTATGATTGATATGAAAATAGGGATGTAAGGTTAGAATAAATTAGTTGTGAAATTTAAAATTTAGTAGTATGTCTAATTTTGAGAGGTCATTGTCTGATATTTGCTAGATAAATAATAAGTAGGATTTTTACTTATATTTATACTAGCTCTTTTGAAATAATTCTCATATAATGGTTAATAACATTATTATACTAACCCATACACATCGAAAGATTAAAAAATGTTAGTTTTTTTAGGGTAAGTTTATTATTATTTTTGGATTCACAAGATAAACATACAGGTAATAAAGTTGTTTGAATGGAGTATTATAATATTTAGATTTTAACAATGTAATATAGTACTTTGATAATATAATTCATTTAAGCATGTGCAATAAATACATCAAGTAAAAATGATCTAGAGGTAGATTTAAAAAAGGTCTCAAATCAGATTAAAATTTACACCATCACATAGGTCCCATTAAGACCTTTCCAATGGTATGTGGAATGCAAAAAATGGAGCTCGTATGCTCCTTGTGTAGCTAGTCAAATTTCTAGTTGAATTGGTCAACATTGGTCAAAATAAAAAAAATGACCATTATGTAACAATTTTAAATTACTTCCATGGTTTATATCTCATCAAAAGCTTTCTAACACATTTTATGATTTGAAAAATGGAGTCTGTATGTACAAGTTATGGCTAGTTAAAGTTGTGGTCAAAGTTGGTCAACAAGATGATGTGGTAGAAACATGGACCAATTAAATGCTGACACATGGAAAAATCAGCATGGGACATGTGGGAAAATTTTAAAGTGACATGTGGCATATATGTGGAGTCATTTAAAATCTTTAAATATTAAAATGTGGAAATATTTCCACATGCACGTATAAAGATAAGTTTATCATCCCCTTTTATGTGGGATATGGATAAAGCACTAAAATGTTGCCTATGGGATTCAAACCCTACCAAATTTGGAAAAAATATAAGTTCCCAAAAATTGAACTCATGGGTCTCAAGAACTATATAAAGTGCATGAAATTGTATTTGAAGCAATGTATTTTTTGTGAAGCCAATGCAGGCTTAAGGACTAGTCTTCACTCTTCCTCAATTTTGAGGTATCGAAAGGCATTTTGAGACTTTAGAGTAAACTAGATATTTTTTATAGACTCAAATCTAGTTCCAACCATATATGTATTTTTATGATTTGAGGCCGTTTGTTTCAATTTTTAATGCCTCAAAGTGAAGCATTACAGATTCTATAATGTCCAATATAGAGACTAGTCTGCATATATTCCAAGTTTTGAGAGACTTGGAGAGGTTTTCACATCTTGGTGTAAACTAGGGGTTTTTCCCAGACTCCAAGAATATTTAAATTGTGTATTTAAATCCTATGATGATTTTTTAATACCATTTTATAAGTCTTTATTCGATACTTTTGGTGAAAAATCTACAAGATTGCGAGATTGTATTGTCAATAGAGGATTGGAAGATCTATTCATGGTCTAAAGTTTTCAAGATTTTAGATTTGTTTAAAAAATTATAATTAGTCTCAAAATATAAATTTGAAAATTGTGAGGGTAGACCATGTACTTAATTTTTAAGGAAATGGATTGGTTTGTACTATAAGCAAACCTGGAGATGTAGGCATTTACTGAACTCCGTAATCAACTCTTATGTAGTGTGGGGATGTGCTCGTCATGGTGTGTATTTAATTCAATTTAATTTATTTAAGTTGATTTATTTATGGATAATTTTTGGTATTTAATTAGTTACCTATAAGGATCTAAGGTAAACATTTGTCATGAATTAAATCAGTGTAGAGTTTATGGATCAAGAAAGTAGTTAAGTGATAAAAGAGAGCATATCTTGTTTGATGTTATATTCTAAAATATGACAATGATTAGGAATCATCATAAGGATTCCCTAAAGATATTGATCTTATTAATTTTGTATTATGAATATTTTTATCTACAAGATAGTAGTCTCAATTAGGGATAGTAACGTTGATGCTAGTGTCCACTTTTGATGCAGGTGTCCAATTAAGGATATGTATAACAATGGTTCTAAATTTATATCAAGCTTGAATTATGACCTATGTAAATATTTTACATCATCGGATGTGTCTTCTTGTATGTGTGATCTAGATAATAAGGAAAAACCCTAATTCCTTTGCATTGGACCTCCTGTAACTTAGTAAAAAGGGGTTAGTAAGTGAGTTGAGTTAGCCCTATCAACTCCATTTATTGCCAAGTGATGCCTACATATCCAATACTCTAAATAGGTCCTCAAAATCACATAAAGTTCTCCATCCTAGGCATGTATGTAAAATTGTAATAGTATGAATATATGCTCTTTCTCCTAGTAACCCTTGGTACAAGTGATGCAATAGTATATTTAACCTTTTGAATGCTTTATATATTTGATTAAATGTCATAGTGCAGTTTGATAGCTTGAAATAAATAATATTTTCCAATTAGATAGTTGCCTAATCAAATTGTTAGGTGTGTTAGATAATCTATAGCCTTTATAAATATAAGAATGTTACATCCCAATTTTTCACTAAGCTAATTTATCTAATTATCCATAGATTATTATGGTTGTTAAATTGATTTGTTACTTTTTAATTAAATTATAAGTCATATGTTGATATGGGACAGTTTTATGTTACTTGGATTTCATGATTTCATTATTATGAATTGGTTAATTATGAATTTTGTACATAATGATTATGTTACTTTTACTATTAACACATTGTTTATGATATATATATATATATCATGATGTATCTAGCTAACTACCTTTTTTTCATGAGTTGGATGCATGAGAGTTCATCCCTCATAGTATGATGGAGGGAGAGCATCATCAGAGAGGGTGACGTATATGGATATGATGAAGGATCATATATAAACTGCTAAAACCCATGCACACACCACTTTAAATTTTATATGTTTTATGCATTGTGTGTTTGGATTGTTAGAGTTAGTATGTTTATTGTAGTTAAATATTAGAATTTTCATGTTAGTGAATGTTAGTTTAAGTATCACATAATAATAATAATAATAATAATAATAATAATAATAATAATAATAATAATAATAATAATAATAATAATAATAATAATAATAAATCTTGTATGTGATTGCATTGTGTATATTTTACATAGAATTAGTGCATAATATTTCAAAATGATTATATTAGGTTACTCTAATTATATTTGTTTATGTTTATAGGAATGTAAATCCATGTAGATGATATCTAGCTACTATTATATATAGATTAAAAAAATGTCTTTACAATGTTTTAGAATGTTAAGCTTGCTATTATTGATATTCAAGAATATCAATATATGTCAAGCTATTAAAATAATGAAAGACATAGATAGCCTATATACACTAGTAATGCAACAAACAATTATCTTGTTATGATTGAAATAAATAATTGATTGGTCTATCATTTTGATATAAGATGATAATTGACATTGTGTTAGTCATATTACCACAAAAAGATAGGAGATAATTAACTTTTATAATTATTAAAGGAGGTTGAATTATCCTAAATACTATCTTAAGATCTAAGTCTAATTTTGTAAACATGCATGGACTATGTTAAGATTACAAGTATAGTTATCATTTTGTAAAATGATTAAAATTGAACTTTTGAGTAGTGTACTCAGGCATATAACATAGATTAACGTACACATATTTGAAATTATTTAAATAATGATTTAGAAAATGAGGAAAATTGAATAAAGTGAAATTAGGGATTTCTTAAGTATTGTTATTGGAAGCTTAACTAGTTTTAGTCATTGTTGAAATGGAAAACCATAGATTATGCATGGTGACTATGAGTTGGGAGAATTTGCATGCAAAACTTGAAGGGTGATTAGAATAGAATAAGAGATGAGATGAGAGGATAATGGGGTATGGTGAAGAAGAGAAGGAAAATAAAGATAAATAAGGAAAAATAATTCAAGTGCATTTTATCTCTGATTGGAAGTGACTTACAAGGTTGGTGAAGTGATTACTTTCATTTATTATAGATTTACTATTTATGGTTTGAATTATTAGGGCTTAAAAATGTATGAAAATTTGTTTTAGAACACAAGCTTAGCCCTATGGATGGATCGACCATCCACAAAACTAAACCAAATACCTTATAAATCTCTAAGACTACAAAATGGATTATTTTTGGGTGTTGAGTCGTTTGGGTAAATTGGATTTAATTTATGGAAATACAATGCCCTAGTTTAAATCAAAACCTTGAGTAGATGATATTGTAGTATATATATACATAATTGAGTTTTAAATCTTTAAAGATATATACATGGGTGTAATATATTTGAAAAAAAAATTGTGTAAAGGGATATATACAGGTCTAGAATGTTATATACTAACTAGGTCTGAGTTAAAATGGTCTTCAAATGGTTTAAAAAACAAGTTTGCATATTGTCATTACATATTTACTTATACATAATGAAGTTTATGTATGGATTGTCGACTTGATAATGATTGTGTAAAATTTGAAAAATAAAAATATGAACAAAATTAATATGAAAGAAGTCTTTACTATTTAAAATTAGTATATTTTTATGAAATTGGGTATTCAAAAAAAAATATAGACACAGGGTGCATCTATATATCTACATATATATATATATATATATATATATTCATATATGAACTATGTGTATATATGAATAGGACATATATCAATATATATGTATATATAAATATGTATATTTATTACACAAAATATAGAGCATAGATAATTATGTTGAAGCCATAATTATAAGTTTTTAACATTTAAAATAGACATATAATCAAACTGTGTAATACGTGATAGAATGAGTATAGATTTATACTTATATTGATTGTTTTTTTAAGGTTATGTATGGACAATGAATACATACATACATACATACATGCATGCATACACACATATTTATATATGTCAACTGTGTGTTTTTTAAGTTAGCTATAAATAATGAATATATATATATATATATATATATATATATATATATATATATATATGTATGTATGTATGTATGTATTGGCTATGTATTTTCTTTTGAAATATAGTATGATATGTAGACTATGTATTTATACATTCACAAAACTATGATATAAACTTGAATGAGCTAAAGATAAAAAAATATGTTTGAATAGGGTATATACATATATACCTATGACTGTGTATTTTTACTCAAAGAAGATCGATATAAATGTATATAGTTTGTATATAACAAATACAATAATTCAAGAGTTTTATGAATATATGTCTTTAGTTTCTTTTGTGCTTTTCCTGTGAATTTCTTCATTCAAGATTACACTAACAACATCCTCTACTTTTAAAATATTTGAAGTAGATGCAGTATTACTAACTGCCATTACCAAGCTATGCCAGCTTTCAGGCAAAGAACATAATATTAAAAGAGCCTTAATTTCATCATCAAACACTATTTTGACTGAATTTGATTGATTTACAATTCCATGGAAATCATTTAGATGATTAGATACAAATCCACCTTCCTACATTTGCAAATTAAATAACTGCTTCATAAGATATACCTTATTTGAAGCTGAGGGTTTTTCATATAAATTTGCTAAAGTAGTCATTAACTCTATCGTTGACTTTGCCTGTGATAAATTAGATATCACAGTAGACGCCAGACTCAATCTTATAGATCCAAGAGCCTTTCTATCAAGAACTTCCCATTCTTCATCATCCATGTCTTTGGGCTTCTTTGAAACCCCACCTAATGGTAAGTATAGATCTTTTTGATACAAATAATCCTCTATCTGAATTCTCCAATGTTGATAATTCTTGCCATTAAACTTCTCCATTCTCAGTTTACTTTCTTCTGCCATTGCTTCTCCCACTCAAACAAAAATCCATGTGAGTAACCTGTAATCAATACACACTAACCAGATTTGAAACACCTGTTAGTCAACCTGAGATCTGATACCACTTGTTGGGGATCAACCAACAATGTTGATTACACTGTGAAAGCAATAAATGTAGAATTAAACTAGAAAGATAAGTACCTAGAATCAGATAATAGCAAACAATAAGAGATACAAGAAACCACCCTAAAAACTTGTATTAAACTCTTTACAGAAAGAATACAATTGAAGAAACTTCTTTTCTTCCACACCTCTCTCAGATGTACAGATCTCTTTCTAGATCTCTTTCCCTCAAGAGCTCTCTCTCTCAATTACAATCAATTCCAACAACCTGGATTGATACATATATACAATTGTACTATCCAATTCAACATTACACACTAAGCTATGAAGAATTATCCCTATTATATAGAATTAGAGATCATGAGCAATGCAATTACAACCAATAGATGCACCTCCTAATCAAGGGCTCTAAACAGTCTTACTTAAAATAGAGATGCAGACTTAAGACTATCACTTAATCCTACCATGCAAACATTTTGTTCTGTCCATGGAAATAACATTCTAGATGCACAGGTGATCGACGTCGGTCCCTGCCTGTCTACCTGTGACTGACGTCGGCTGAACATAACCGACCCTGGCATCTCTTAGATGACTCCTGACCGACGTTGGTCACTCTTGACCGACGCCAGTGACTGTGTAACTCCTGCAACTTTCAAACTCACTCATTTGGTGAAGCTTTTAGCTCCACACCTCAATAATCTCCCACTTGGAGATAAACAGCTGCACCAGTACCTGTACAGCAACATCTTCTAGCTCCTCCATCTTTAAACTCAATCATGAAGACCAACAAAAGTTGAATGAAGATTCAACTTCTCATTTGTTACCGGCTTGGTTAACATATCAACAGGGTTCTTATTTGTATGGATCTTTTCCAGCTTCAACTCACCATCCTCCAATACCTGTCTAATGAAGTGGTACCTAAGTTGTATATGCTTTGTTCTTGAATGAAAGGCTGAATTCTTAGCCAAATGAATTGCACTTTGACTATCACTATATAATCTGCAACTCTCTTACTCCTTTCCTAGTTCTTCCATGAACCGTGTCATCCATATCATCTCTTTGCTAGCCTCTGTGATTGCAATATATTCTGCTTCTGTAGTTGACAAGGCAACAACCTTCTACAACTTTGATATCCAGCTAACTGCCATTTCACCAACAGTGAAAACATATCCTGTGGTGCTTCTTCTGCCATCTAAATCACCTGCCATATCTGAATCTACATAACCATGTAGAGAAGTATCTAAACCTTCATAGCACAAATGCCTACTGCTGGTTCCTCTCAGATATCTAAGGATCCATTAAACTGCTTTCCAGTGCTCCTTCCCTGGATTGGCCATATACTTACTTACAACTCCCACTGCTTGGGCAATATCCAGTCTAGTACATACCATTGCATACATTAAGCTCCCTACTGTGGAAGCATATGGAACTTTACTCATGTACTCTACCTCCTCATATGAATTAGGACACTGTTCTATACTCAATTTAAAATGTCCAGCCAAAGGTATGCTTACCGATTTTACATCCTGCATATTGAACCGTTTCAACACCTTGTTCACATAATCCTCTTGAGACAAAATCAACCTATGATTTTTCCTGTCTCTCTTAATGCTCATGCCAAGGATTTTCTTTTCTGCTCCCAAATCCTTCATGGCAAATGTGTGAGCTAATTTCACCTTAAGCTCAGAGATATCCTGCATGTGTGATCTCGCAACCAGCATATCATCTACATACAACAATAGAATAATATATTTACCATTATCCAATCTCTTAAAATAAACACAATGGTCAGATTGACACCTACTGTAGCCATGCTCAGTCATAAACCTGTCAAATCTCAAATACCATTGTCTAGGAGCTTGCTTGAGGCCATATAAGCTTTTCTTCAATCTGCACACTAACTTCTCCTTACCTTTGACCTCAAATCCTTCTAGTTGATCCATACATATTTCCTCATCCAAATCTCCATGAAGAAACACTGTCTTAACATCAAGCTGCTCAAGATGTAAATCCTCAATAGGAACCTAAGACAATACAGTCTGTATAGAAGTCATTTTAACTACAAGAGAAAAAATCTCACCAAAATCAATACCTGGTTTCTGTGCAAATCCTTTCACTACCAACCTGGCCTTATATCTCATCTGTCCATTCTCACCTTCTTTCAACCTATAGATCCATCTGTTCTTCAGTGTCTTCTTTCCCGCTGGCAACTCAACCAAATCCCATGTTTGGTTCTCTTTCAAGGAATCAATTTCCTCATTCATGCCTAGCTCCCACTGATTCTTGGATTCTACCTGTATTGCTTCATCAAAACTCTCTGGTTCTCCACCATTAGTAAGTAATAAATAGAATAATGAAGGGGAATATTGAATTGGAGGTTTACTTACCCTTTTTGACCTCTTGATGGGCGTCTGAGACTCATTCACAACATGCTGTCCACCCAAATTCTCTCACAGTGACTGACCTCGGTCACTTCTAGGCCTGTAACTGGCCGACGTCGGTTCCACCTGACCAACGTCGATTCCTTCCTAACTGATGTCGGTCATTGTATGACCAACATCGGTTCCTATATTGCTGACGTCGATTCCTTCCTGATCGATATTGGTCTCTGTGTTTTCCTGTCTGTGATTAATTTTTCTTGCGAGCTCATTTTGGACTGTCACCTCATCCAATTCTCCATTTCTCTACCCAAATTGATTCAGCTTCTTCAACTGATCACTATACATCACTTTTTCATTGAAAACAACATCACGGCTCCTAATTATCTTATTATTTCCTAGATTCCAAAACCTGAATCCAAAATCATCAGAGCCATAGCCAATAAATGTGCACCTCATAGACTTAGCATCCAGCTTCTTTCTACTTTCCTTATCAATGTGCACAAAGGCTTCACAACCAAAAACTTTGAAAAATAAGAGTTCTACCTTTTTACCTGTCCATGCCTCTTTTGGAATTCCACCATCCAAAGCTATAGAGGGTCCTCTGTTAATCAGGCACACTGCAGTATCCACAGCTTCTACCCAAAACTCTAAGGGCAAACTAGCATGCAATCTCATACACCTTACACGCTCCATTATTATTCTATTCATCCTTTCAACAACTCCATTTTGCTAAGGTGTCCTTGGAACCATCCTTTTCCTACAGATTCCATGCATATAACAATACCAGTTGAACTTGTGGCTGTAGAACTGACCACCATTGTCAGATCTTAGGCACTTCAATCTCCTGCCTATTTCATTCTCAACCATAGCTTTCTAAATCTTAAAAGTGTCAAAAACATCAAATTTATTCCTTATACAATAGACCCATACCTTTTTTGTAGCATCATCTATGAAAAAGACAAAGTAATGTGATCCTCCAATAGAAGTAACCTGAGCTGGTCCCCACACGTCTACATGAACAAGCTACAATTTGTGCTTCTTCTTTGTTGATCTAGTCTTGAGAAAACTTACTCTCTTCTATTTTCTAAAAACACAGTGCTCACAAAAATCTAGATTTATGCTTTTAAAATCTGAAAGCTTACCTTTTGACTTAAGAATGGACATTCTCTTCTCACTCATGTGGCTGAGCCTAGAGTGCCACAACATTGCATCCACATCTAAAGTAGATAATACAAAAGGAGAATTATCAGTAATACAATTACATAAATAGAGAGTACCTACTCTCTTACCTCTGGCCAATACAAGTGCTCCCTTGGTCACCTTCCAAGATTCAACTGTGAGAGTTACTGTACAACCCTCATCCCTTAACTTTCCTATAGAAATCAAATTCCTCTTCAAGCTGGGAACATGCATGACATCTCTCAACACCCATGTGTTGCCATTCTACATTTTTAGCTGCACTTTTCCTTTGCCAACAATTTTACAAGGCTCATCATCCCTTAAATACACTATTCCAAAATCTCCATGGACACAGTCACTAAAATATTCTCTATTAAGGGTAGCATGAAAAGAGGTACCAAAATCTAACACCCAAGATTCTATATTATTATGCAAAGAAAATATAAGAGCATCTTGTGCAATACCTACAACTTTTGCTTCTTCTTTACCTTCATGCTGATTGTTCTCTTTAGGTTTTGACTAGCACTCTTTGCTTATGTGCCCTATCTTTCCACAATTCCAGCATTGTGGCTTCCTGCCATTTCTAGATTTGGATTTACCTCTCACCTTTGACTTAGACCTTGATCTCCCTTTCTTTCTCTTCTCTTTTTGCCTTCCCCTACTCTCAAAACTTAAAGCATTCCCTGATGTTTCCTCTATGCTTTTTCTACAAATTTCTTCATTCAAGATTACACTAACAACATCCTCTACTTTTAAAATATTTGAAGTAGATGCAGTATTACTAACTACCATTACCAAGCTATGCCAACTTTCAGGCAAAGAACATAATATTAAAAGAGCCTTAATTTCATCATCAATCACTATTTTGACTAAATTTAATTGATTTACAATTCCATAGAAATCATTTAGATGATTAGATATAGATCCACCTTCTTGCATTTGGAAATTAAATAACTGTTTCATAAGATATACCTTATTTAAAGCTGAGGGTTTTTCATATAAATTTACTAAAGTAGTCATTAAATCTATTGTTGACTTTGCCTGTGATAAATTAGATATCACAGTAGATGCCAGACTCAATCTTATAGATCCAAGAGCCTTTCTATCAAGAACTTCCCATTCTTCATCATCCATGTCTTTGGGCTTCTTTGAAACCCCACCTAATGGTAAGTATAGATCTTTCTGATACAGATAATCCTCTATCTACATTCTCCAATGTTGATAATTCTTGCCATTAAACTTCTCTATTCTCAGTTTACTTTCTTCTGCCATTGCTTCTCTCACTCAAACAAAAATCCCTATGAGTAACCTGTAATCAATATACACTAACCAGATCTGAAACACCTATTAGTCAATCTGAGCTCTGATACCACTTGTTGGGGATCAACCAACAATGCTGATTACAATGTGAAAGCAATAAATGTAGAATTAAACCAGAAAGATAAGTAACTAGAATCAGATAATAGCAAACAATAAGAGATACAAGAAACCACCCTAAAAAATTGTATTAAACTCTTTAAAAAAGGAATACAATTGAAGAAACTTATTTTCTTCCACACCTCTCTCAGATGTACAGATCTCTTTCTATATCTCTTTCCCTCAAGAGCTCTCTCTCTCAATTACAATCAATTCCAACAACCTGGATTGATACACATATACAATTGTATTGTCCAATTCAACATTACACACTAAGCTATGAAGAATTATCCCTATTATATAGAATTAGGGATCATGAGAAATGCAATTACAACCAATAGATGCACCTCCTAATCAAGGGCTCTAAACAGTCTTACTTAAAATAGAGATGCAGACTTAAGACTATCACTTAATCCTACCATGCAAACATTTTTTTCTATCCACGGAAATAACATTTTGGATGCACAAGTGACTAACATCGGTCCTTGCCTATCTACTTGTGACCGACGTCGGCTGAACATAATCGACGCCGACATCTCTTAGATGACTCCTGACCAACATTGGTCGCTCTTGACCGACGTCGGTGACTGTGTAACTCCTGCAACTTTCAAACTCGCTCATTTGGTGAAGCTTTTAGCTGCACACCTCAACATTAAAATGGGTGTCTACATTTTCCCTCATTTAATCTAGTAATGCAAGAAAAACTAAAATTACTAGTTTAAAGGAAAAGAAAATGCATACAGTGGTCTAGACAATATACCTTATCTTTTCTTGAACTTTTATTGAATATTTCATTTAAACATTACCTAAAACTAAGAATATACTAATAGATTAATCAACATATAATAATTTGTATGTAATAAATATTAAAAACTATCATAAAGAAAGAGCATGGATAAAATACACCTATAAATGTGTCACGTAGTGAATGGTTCTGGAGTGTTAGAAACTAGAGAAGTAGAGAAGGGGATTGTAACCTCATCCATATTTTAGGAAGATGAGTGAGAATATAAGTGGTCAAGTGGGTTCCACCATGGTGGTTTTGTAAATGGAGTAGGGAGAGTTGGGAGATGATCATGTCCCCAACCTGGAATAGAAAGAATGGTGTTTTATCCATCGAGAGTATGATTTATCGACTAACATAACTTGAGTGCAAAATATATGTATATATATAAATTAGTATATGGTGAGTGATGTTCTAAATTTCACCAAAAATTTGGTGATATTGTATGATTTAATCCTTTAATTCACACTAAAAAGAAGAGCCAACCACTACAAATGGGTAAGGCTCAATATAGTTTGTAAAAGTTCAACTAGGGTATTAGTATGTAAAAGTCTATGATGTGGTAATAGTCTATAAAAGAGTTTTGGAATCTTAAAATAATTTGGATTTTGCAATATTAGGTTCAAATTGTATAGAATATGCACTTTGGATATGTCTCATACCAAAATTATGTATAATAAATGATACCAATGTATATAATTTTGCCACAATTATGAATCTAAATCATATATTATGTATTTTTGCCAATTTATAAATTGTTTAAATGTGAAGAACATGATTCCAAAGCATTAAAACACTATATATGGATAAATATTAAAACTAATATAAGTAATAATGTGGAGTAAATCTTTCCAAAACATGCCCCTACTATAATCTAGAGGTTCTGAATAGAGAATAAGGGTAAAGTCCATGCTTCCAAAGCATGCCCTCACTAAATCTAGATAATGTGCAAACTGTAGTCAATTATGTAGAGCATTATTATAAACATTCCCCTATTAAGATTACCCCCATTTTAGGATGAAGTGATATAGTTCTTGTTAGTCATCTCCTCTCAAAAAGAAAATTTATAGTGTGCTTGATATAATTTGCTTGATATTGTTCTAAAAGTATTATGGATAACAATTTGTAACATCATTTTTGGTTATATTTAGAATATAGTAATATATTTGTGATTCAAAAAAATTATTAATTTTTTTATAAATTTTGAAAATTTGGTATAATATGGATGATCTCATTTCATGGAATCCAACACAACTTGTGGTTTTAAAATTGGAAAAATGGTGCTCAAGATATGCATGTTTGAAGTTTATACAAAAGTTGTGTATTAGGTGAATTAAATAAAAATTTGGAATCATCTGAATTTAGAACCTATTTTAAATTTAAGATTTGATCTAGATAATAAACATACCATGTGGAATATCAACTTGACTGATGTGATTTGATGTACTCTATAGTGCCCTAGTCGACTAGGATTATTTTGAGTTGGTAAGTAGTTTTGATTGACAATGTGCTACTAATTTTAAATTTTTGATTTTTTTTTCATTTTGTGTGTAGTTTTGGGATTTTTAGTGGGATTGTGGACACATAAATCAACATCTTAGATGCTTACATTAGTAACATAATGCTAGTGTCTAGGGCCAGATATAAGCATCTAACATTTCTGTCTTGCATAGATGCTAACATCTAACACTTCTATCCTATGTGGATTCTAGTGTCCAACACTACCGTCTTACTAATTTTATGCATATTTAATTTAAATTTATGTATTATATCAATAAAACATAATTTATAATGATTTTTTATTGTTGTATTTTTGAGTGCAAAAAGATACACATATTTGAGAGTTTTGGCACAATTGGCATTATTGTATTTTGGTAGAGCTAGGTATAGATGCAACTGACTAGGCCATTATAAATTAGGTGGGGTTGGGTCATGTGGCCTATTTGGAATACATTCCCTATGATATCCACCTCCTCATATACCTAGTTGAGAGCTAAAATTTGGATACATGCACATTCTAACTCCCTATAGGTGAGATGATAGTCACTTTAGAGGATGTGGATCAGATTTTCTAGCTTTTAATTAGACGTGAGATAGTTTAGGTTACTAAAGATGGTAGCCCAAGATATATTCAATATTATCATGTATATTTCATAGGTTAGAGTGATCTAGATGAAAAGTTAAGTAGTATGATTCATTTTGATAGTATTATTAGAGGTGATGCTATGTGGTTGTATACGTTTATTTGCATTTTACTAGAGTCATTTGTGGTTATGGAGGGTCGTACAGTTGGTATATACCATGTAGTAAGACATATTGAGCTTTATCAGACTAGATATTCATGGGATCACATTGTACTGGCCCACTTATATAGGGATATTTATAAGTTTGCATTGGAGTGTCATGGTGGAGGTATTGGAGTTATAACTTTATTACATATTTAGGCCTATGAGCACATTACAATGGTATGATCAGTTAGGGGTCCCCTACCTAGATGGGCTCATCCATAAATGTCTCTAGATCATTTGGTATTTCCACATGGTAGGCTACATACCACGATGGGGTACCATGTTACTTTGGATAGGTTAACCCCATATCAAGTTGTATGGAATTCATACAAGACTTTTACTAGATGGCTTGAGGACAAACATGCGTTGCATAGGGTCTGTATTAGTATATGGTTAGTTGATCAGTTTATCGATGTTTATGAGTTTTTAAATATGATCACATTTTATGGTAATTTGGTTAGAGTAGGGAATACCCTTATCATCCTACCCCTAACATAAGATATCATGGAGTGGGCATAATCCCTATGATAGACTGACACTTACATCTATAGATTTAGCTCCACATCCAATTGATAAGCATGATCCCAAGGTTCCCTTAGCTAAAAGAGATGATGCAAGATGAATATATGGATATGTGTAATGGTGGGTGAGATTCTAATGGCTAATATTATTTCCTATTATAGTTTACCCTAGGTGCCATTCTTATGACACAAGAGGGTGTAAGAGGAGAGATAGGCAGGGAGGTAGGCGATGGTGATCTTATGGGACCAACACAGTGGATTAGTAAAACATTAGGGACACATGTGATTCATACCATAGTTTTAAAGTTTTGCATTTAATCTAGTTATAATAGTAGATAAATTATTTTATTTCATAGATGTAGCTAACTAGTATCGTATCTTTGATGTCTATAGGTAATCAAGGGTGGGAGATGATGGTGGACCCTCACACATAACATGCCCATGGATATAGTCAGAGATGACTTTATTGAGATTTTCATTGACATTTCAAGTTCTCATGCACCTTTATTTGACCTTTTAGTGAGATTTGTGGCAACATACTATCGTATATTCATAGAGTGTGAGATCTACGTGCTGAGTTGGATAGGTGTGACATCCCATAGTGAAGTGCCATATAGATCATGCATAATTTAATTGATTGATATGACACTTTGTGGTGAGATAATGAGGATATGGTATAATTGTTAGGATATTTTAAGGAGAGAGTATGTGTGTTATCTCATGAATGCAGGCCTCAGTTGGATCCTAATGTGTCTACATTTAGAGGTGCTAGGTTTGTGGATATTGATAGTGATAAGGAGTACACACCTGAGGATATACTCCAAATATATGATTGATGTGTTTATTTATATAAACATTGTATCATTTGATATATATATATATATATATATATATTACATTCCTCACATGGTTTCATTTTGTTGTAAATGGATGTGTATTGTTTAATTCTTTATTATTCAATATATAGTTTTAATATCATTTATTTCTATGGTGTATGTTAGTATTTGGTAAATTGTGTAGTAAATATTTTGATTTAAAAATTCTTATATTATATTAGTAATAAATAAATCATTGTATGCAATGAAATCTAGATGGAAATAAGAAGGCATGACTATAATGAACATGTGGTAATGGGAATGCTGATTTTGATTATGTAACTACCTTTGAAGTCTATGTAGAAATGTCCTATGAATATGTATGTAGTTGTTTAGGTACCCATATCTCCTACGTAGATTTTTCTTCTCCCCACATCTCTTTCTGAAGGACATGATTGACCAATGGTTCTTTGATAGGATCAATGTGGGTGAGATCAGTCCTGGGAGAGAGTACACTAGGATAAGGACTTCTATTAGTGGTCATCTTCAACCATGTGTTCCTCATAAGGAGTATCATAGGATGTATTGAACATCTTAGATGAGCCTCTAGGATAAGTATGTGGAATATGTCAAAATATGTCTTTTTGATATGTAATGATTCCTCAATCGATTAATTGTATAAGTTTTTTCTCAAGAAAAAAAACTCATTATCTCAATGTCCATTAGTACCATGGCAAGTGCAAAAGTGTTTCATATTGACTTCTCAAATCAGTTTGGTGGATAATGTGAATTAGGAGGAAGTGTGATCATTCATTTATCCAACAAGGTTCAAAATATGTCATGTGGTCTATCTCAATACCAATCAAATTAAAGAGGACACTATTTGGTAGAGGTATATGGTCTAATTATGGGAGATAATTTGTAAGCATGTTCCTTCCCTTTGTTCAACACCTTTATCATTTGGATTTTTACATATGTTATAGGTTATATAGAAGGTGTTTGAATTTTTTTATGATATTTTATGACATTTTTACTTGTTTTTAAAAGATGACTCTTATTATGTGTTATTTTTGGTGAAGAGATTGACAACTTGGTTTGAGTATTCATTAGAGAACATGCATATTTGTGCACATTTCAATATAAGGTCTCAAATGAAGCAACAAGCTTATGAAATTATCTTTATATGAGTGAAAAAAGAATACTTATACTACATATAAATTGTATTTCCAAATTTGAGTGTATATAAGTGAAAGAATACAAATCATCCTTAAATCGAATAACATAGTCTTGTATAAATTAATTTTATATTTGTGTTTGTGTTTGCAAATGTTCCAATGTTAATTTAGGTAAGGTATAAAAAATATGATAGAAAAACATATTTAAGTGTTTTGAAAGTTGATAATGAACCATTTGGAAGACTCTAAAACCAATCGATATCCCCTTGGGTTAAGCTATGATGAAAAGTCTTTAATAGAAAGCTTCTATTTTGGGCTCAATTTTCAAAAAAATGTATATATTATTTCAAATCAATAGCAAGGTCCCCTTGACCATTTAGTGAGCATAACTCAGGAATAATAAATTTGGAAGGATAAGGATGCTTGAATACACTCCTAGATATATGTTTCTTTGTTAGTGTATTCTCCTTAAGAATAACGTCATGAGAAGAAATCTATAGTTTAAGAGTTTTGACTTGTTACAAATATTCCATGGTAGTTATGATATATAACATATCATAAGAATAGGTTAAAGTTTTTTCTAATGGTTATAAATTACCATGCACATAAAACATAGGAATAATTGAATATTTTTCAATACCAAGGGGTGAATCCATAGATGTTTTTACTTCATGTTGTAAAGGGGTATCCATGGTTAAAGAGGTGAGTATATCACGTTGGATTTCATGATGGTTGGTACTATTGTCATTAAAAATCTCTTTAAATTGAATAGGAGTGGGGGGGAGGAGTTTTACTTGAAATAATTTGCTATTTTATATCATAAAGTTAAAAGGAGGGAGGGGAAGAAATTTTTTCTAATTTATTTACAACATTATGAGAGGGAAGAATGCAATGTTCACTTTCTATTTTACTTTCTAAAGGAGGGAGAGAATATGCAATTCTAGTTTTGATTCTCTTTGTCTTATATTTCTTGATCTTCATAAATGATACATGAAATATACTTGGGATCTTATTTGTGTCTTTAAATAATGCATGTTTTGTAAGTACTTCCGTATGATAGTTATATGCAATCTCATTTTTTCCTCAATCAAGATAATGGGAGGTGTATGACATGCATTTTTCTCATCATAAAATAAAGGGGAAGAGCAAATTTGGCTATTTGCATTTGAATTTTACAAATAGGAAAAATAATCTTCAATGTTAATATTACTTAGAGAGAAAGGCATATACTTGATTTCATCAACATTTTCATCATGAGAAATAGGGGAGGAAAATTCAATTTCTTTAATATTTGCATTATTATAAGGGAAGAAGCACACTCACTTTGTGAAGTAACTAAAGAAGGTATACATGAAATATTTTGATTTTTAACATTATGAATGCTAGAAGTTTGTGTATCTATTAAATCTTCATCATCATAAAATAAAGGAATAAGAATAATGTCATAGCCAAGAGGGATGTCATCGCATTCATACCTAAAAGTAGAAAGATCATAATCACTACTTTGGTCATTTACATTTGTTTTTTCATCATTTGTTTTTTGTTATCATAGTTGTAAGAAAAAGAGGTGTTATCCAATTTTTGGTGTTCTTCTAGGTATTCATATGCAATGAATTGATCATTAGGTGGATTAAAGTAGCTATCATAAAGTAACTTCCATGCATAACATTATATTAGAGATGCATAAGGTTTATAATGTTTAGGACAATTGTGAAGCACACAACCACTAAGGACAAAATAATAATGTAACTAAACATTTCTAAGCTATGCCCATATAAGTAAGAGAAATTTTTTATGAAAATAAAATATAGAAATATACAATGAACTTTTAAATAAGGTAAACACCCTAATATGGAAACTAGGGTTTTGGTTCAACAAATAGAGGTCAGGTTCACCAAATGTTTTAATTCTTTTTGGATTAATAAGAGAAACATACAAGCAATAAATTGATTTGAATGTAATATTATAATATTCCAAATTTTAGAAATGTAATACACTAATTTGACAATATAATTCATTTAAGCATATGCAATAGATATAATAAGTACAAAGTAGCTAAGGGATAAAAGAGAGCATATCTTGTTTGATGTTCTATTCTAAAATATGATAGTGATCAAGAATCATCACAAGGCTGCCCTAAATATCTTAACCTTTTTCATTTTGTATTCTAATTATTTTTGTCTACTGATTACTTACTTTGATCAGGGATAATAATGTCAATGCTAGTTTCTAATTATAATACAGGTGTCTAGTTAAGGATATGTGGCTCAAAATTTTCATCAAGCTTATGTTGTGACCTATGTAACTATTTTACATCACTAAATGTGTCTTCTTATATGTGTGATCTAGATAATAAGCAAAAATCCTAGTTAATTTGCATTATACCTCTTATAACTTGGTAAAAAGGGGTTAGTATGTGAGTTGAGCTAACCCTAACGACCCCATTTATTGCTAAGTACTACTTACATAGCCAATACTCCAATGAGGGCCTCATACTCATATGTAGTTCTCCCTCCTAGGCATGCATGTGAAATTATAATAGTGTGACTATATGATATTTCTCCTAGTAACCATTGGTATAAGTAATGCAATAGTATATTTGACCTTTTAAATGCTTCAGATATTTTATTCAATGTTGTAGTACAATTTGATAGCTTGAAATAAATAATAATTTCTAGTTAGATAATTGCCTAATCAAATTGTTAGGTGTGTTAATTAGACTCTAACATTTATATATATAGGAAAATTTTGATTTTGAATTAAAACCCAGTGACACATGAAAATTTGAAAATAGGATGGGAAAATAGGCCTAACAAAATGTTCACAAAGTGAAAGATACAAAATAGAATAAAAATACAAGCCTGGATAGTTATGTCATAGTTGGACACTAACATCGATGCTACTATCCTCAAAAGATGCAAGTGTATAGGGGATAAAAACATATATAAATAAGAAATAATATGTATGGATACCTAACATACATTGGATGAAGATAAATAACTTAACATACAAGCCCAAGGGGTAGGTAAATCAAGTTCAATAAGATGGAACCGAGGAGGTCCATAAGAGATCATGTCACTAGATGTATAGTTCTCAATGAAAAGGTATATACATACAAGGAGACTATAAATATGTGTACTTGTACCAAAATGGGTGTCTACAGTAAGGACACTTATGTTAGAGTAGGGATAGTAACACCAATGCTACTATCCTATATTGAAAATAGTTGTCTAGGATGTAGAAAAGTTGTTGAGGTTTCATAACTGATAGTGAAGGATATATATCAAATTTTAGGCATTATATGGTTATAGGTGATATAGATGATCAAATTAATCAAATTTGGAGTAATAAATAATTAATTATACTTAATGAGGTGGTGAATGTGAGATTTTTGTCTATAAGGAAGGTCAAATTGAAGGGTAGAGACCTATGATATATTTGTATAATGTACAAGACTCGTTTAACATAGAAATATAAAGTTAAGCATATACATACCCCAAACATATCAAAAACATTATGTAATATGGACACCATCATCAAATTATTAACAATAAGGATGGGTTTAAATGTCACCTTAGTAGCAACTGAGTTGGGCACCACCTATTCAAAAATATTAATCCAATTGGACACCTTCATCCCTTCAAAGGTAGTATGAGGATATTCTAATTAGTTATAGGATTAGGGATCACCACAAAGATAGGGATGCTATTAAGGTGGCTACCAAAATCATAGACATGGGAAAAAATTGTTATGAAATCCTATCACTTGTTATTTGGGTGGGGAGATGAGCCATATCACACAAAATTTCCCATGTAACCCCTTATGGGAAGCTTATGGCACTTATTGTAGAGGTGAAATGTAATGTAACATAGAAGATCACTTAGCACCAAATGAATCAAGGAAAGATAAAATAATGTGCAATGTTAATTTGGTGAGTACCTACCCAAAAAATCAAGCTTTTGTATAGGTTGTCACTAGAAACCAATAAAATAACAAGGCCTTTCTCCTCTAGGTATGCCTATAAAGAGTAACATCAAAAAGGCATGTGAAGATAGATATGTAGATTGTGTGAGGGAAAATGTCCTCATGAATGAATTAACCTAATTATTAAGGTCAATATAAAATAAGGATGTGAATGAAGGAGATACTATGATGACAAGGGCCTAAATGTATAGATAGATTGTGTGAATCATGTGATAAGATGGAGTGGTCATGGACCTGATAGACCTATTGAAATTTTTAAGTGACTTAAGTAATGAGGAAATATCTCAAAATATTTCAAATTTATTACATAATTTTTTAGAAGGGGCAGTAAAAAAATGAACAAAATGGTATAGTATTGGATGACTAAGATAGATGGGATATGTATGCAAGGATAGATATTGAAATCATAGGGTATGAGGTACCCAATGCTATATTTGACTTTATGAACACTGTGAACATGATTCCTAGATCTATTTAGGGTATCAAAAGGCCAATGTTAAGTTTACAACCCTATTACTTTGAGTTTAAAAGACCATGGTTATATTGATCCTATTGTAAGGCTTGAGGATGTGTAAATATATATGGTTGAGCTTACCTTGCAAGGTTATTTTGTGATAATTAAAATAAAAATAGATGAAACTCACTATTTCACATTTATTGGAAGCAAGTAGGCCTATGATAGTCACATGACTATTAATACAATGGAAAACCAACTAAAGGTGCACCAAGATGATGTTAATATTGCCATTGCACTAAATAAATTAGAAATCAAGCCATATATGATACCAAAAGAACCATATTCTCCATATGAACACATGGTATAAATATAGATTAAGGTGGACACAAATATTAAGAGGGAAGCAATGTGATACATAAATTTTCCCTATTTATTACAACCTAAAAATGAGGTACAAGGTTTCTAAGGTCTAAGTCAAACATAGAGCTAACTAGTCCAAATACCCCAGGTGCTCTAACAGTTTTGGAGGATGGGGTACAAGTAACCTTTAATGTGATCATTAACATAATAAAAAATTGAGGGTCACAACTGACCAATACCATATTATACATATTAGGGAAGGTGGAATACCATGAAAGTTAGCATCATCAGTCAAAGGATATTATAATGTTGATATGATAAATTGGATGCAAGGAAACCATGAAGATATACCTATATGAATGGTGTTTATAATATAAATGCCATATACATAAATATTTTAATATAAAGGACTTATTAGGGTTCATTCATAGACTAGAAGATCACATTGCACTCATAAAGACATAAGAGAGTACACACAATCATACACTAAAGGGAGTTACAACTAGTTTGTGGGTTATCCAGAATTCTAATGAGCTCAACTAGGAGGAAGCGTGAAAAATTATACATCACACCTTGTCTATAAAAAGATTATCTTAATTTTCATGTAGATAAATGTCTAAATATGTATGTGCATTGATGTGTCAACATGTGGAAGTCGCTACAAATTGAGCCCAAGTATTGGGTGGATATTTTTCAAGGAACCTTGACTTCTTTACCTAAGGCTTGGTACATAAATCAAGAGCATAGAATGGAAACCAAGGAATTGAACCATATTCAGTAATATTTCATTCAAAAATTTATCTTCAAACATGAAAAACTTATGGTGGACAAGGCTTTATAAAACATGAAAATATTACTATGTTATAGGGGAGTAAATGATATTATCTTTCCATAACAAAGAAAATGTCCTAAGTTGATGTTGATATGAGCATCCATGAAAATGTAAAAAAGTTTATCTATGCTTGGGAATAAAAGGTATTCATTATTAAGTCCTATAACAAAATATGGAACAATGCAAGAAACTCTGTGCACACAAAAATAAAGATGACATGCACTTAAAGGGACTTTTTGAAGTAGAAAAGAGTATGAAGCTGCCAACGAAAAGGACGTAGACAAGACCAAAGAAGATATGTTGAAATATTAAAATAAAAAAGAAACCAGGTAAAATATAAGTGGTTGATTTTATGAAGTTTGAATGTAGTAAAATATACTAAAGGCTAATGTGAAAGAGGATGAAGAACATAAGGATAAAATTAGTACCCAAAATGCCACCAATTATGAATTAGTGGACATAACAATATGTTTTAATGTTTGTATAATTACTATGAGACTATAAAGATGTATTTATCATAAAGTTTAGTGAAGGTAAGGGTGTAGACCTTTCATTAATTGAAATGCACATTGATCTTAGGGAGTGCATATGACCAATTTAGAAGCAACCATATAGGCTAAGTCCTGACATGAAGATGAAGGTGAAGGAGGGAATCAATCACATGGTGGAAAATATAATCATTTATTTAATTAAATAATCATATTTGGTAAGTCATATGGTGGTAAAACCTAAGAAGATATGGGAGATATGAGTGTGTGAGGACTATCTTACACTCAATAATGCATGTGACAATACCAATTTTCCTATCCCCTTTATTGATAAAGTGCTAAAATCTATCATAGGGCATGAAGTCTATTCATTCATTTATGGGTTTATTAGATATTATCAAATTTACATTATAAGAGAGGATCAAGAAAAAAAAACCTTCACAACTGAGTGGGGATCATTTACTTACAGGGTAATTCCTTTCAATTGAAAAATGCACCAGTTGTTTTCTCTAGACCATGGTCAATGCATTTAAGGAATTCATCCATGTTTTACTAGATGCATATTTGGATGATTGGGTATTTTATCTTTGTTAAAACACATTTATCCAAGCTATGATTAATGTTGGAAAGATTTTGAACACTAAAATTTATTTGAATATGAAAAAGTGCTTATTTTTAATTTTGTTTAGTTTGTTACTTGGACACATGGTATTTAAAAAGGAAGTTTAGTCTATTAGTTCAAAACTGTAGCCATAATAAGACTCAAGCCGCCAACTAATCTATTTGAGGTACGATATTTTGGATCACATTGGTTACTATCCCAAAATAATTTATGGATATAAAACCATCACAATACCTCTCAATAAGTTTATACGTAAGGACAACAAGTTTGAGTGAACTCTAAAATGCTAGAACACATTTAAAAAATTCAAGCAGTGATTGGTCATGGATTTGATTTTAATTTTTCCTACTTCGAGAAAGACATTATTTATGCATGTGGATGCATCTAGGTCAAAAATTGGAGTTATACTCACATAATGTGGAGGAGAATTAGACCATCTTGTCCACTTGAAAATTTGAAATTTGTCTACTACCAATAAAAACTATACCATAATAGAAAGAGAATCCCTAGTCATGGTATTTGCATTATATAAATTTTGAAATTACCTATTAGCTTCTCCCTTTGATTTTTTCATAGATCACTAGGCATTGTGATACTTGGTGAAAAAACCACTCTTTGGAGATAAGATTTTAAAATGGTTAGTGTTATTTTAGGATTACTAATTTAAAATTAATGTGAATCCAAGAAGGGAGAATGTAGGGCCATATCATCTCAATCATATTAAAACACACTATGAGCTAAACTAATTGTAAGATGATTCCCATCATGTGCACACATCCTATGTGAGTGATATTCTAGAATAATTGAGTTAAATTAAAAAATAAAATAAAATTAGGGTGTGTTTTTAGAGCACTATACAAAGAGGGATAAGAAATAACTAGTCATAAGGGCCTTACCCTTCAATATCATCAATGGATTTATATAAAAATTTGGGAAATATGATGTACTTCACAAAATGGATTTGGATCAAAAATTATCATAGGTGTTAGATGAAACCCATCAAGGGTTAGTAGGAGGACACTTTGCAAGTGAATTAGCTATGAGGAAGATTCTACAAAGTGGGTTATGGTGGCCTATGATGTTTTAGGATTCACAATAACTTGCAAATAATTGTGATGTTTGCCATTGCACTAGTAAAATAAATAAAATGGATAAGATGCCCCTAAATCTAATATATTAGATGCAATCTTTTGAGAAATTGGGGATTGACCTTGTAGGGCCTATCACTCCACTGTTTAAGTTTTACAATTCTAGACAAATCATAATTGTAATAGACTATTTTACCAAGTGGATTGAGTTAGTTTTGGCTCTTAGTCATAGCCTAAAAGATGTTTTGAAGTTATTCATATGAGAATATCATAACATGGTTTGGCTACCCATATAAGATAATATGTGATATGGGCATGCACTTTCTAAATAATACCATCAAAACCCTGACATAATAATTTTTAATATCACACCACGAGATCACATCCTATAATCCCAAAGATAATAGACAAGCATAATAATATATCAAGGTATTAGTGTTTTATTTGAATTTAGAATTAAATGGTGTATTAAATCTATTTAAGATAAAATTAATTGAAGGGTAACAAATGTTTTAAATGACTTACAATTATTAGCATGAAAGTAAAGTACTAAAGTGGACAAAACATGTATGAATTAAATAAGTAAACTATGAAAAACACAAAGAAGACTTAGATGATTTATACCCATTAGGTTAACCATGTGAGATTTCAAGATAACTGGGATGTTCAAATCAATCATGATTATGCATGTGCAACTAAAACATGAACTACCACTATTTTGGGTCAGAACTATCTAGAAACAATTAGTATTGACTACTGTGATTATCCTATGTGGGTTGAACTTGACCTATGTGGGAAAATAGGAATATAATGGCACAATCACATGTGCTATCTTTAAATATTACTATATGTGGAAATTTTAACTTTGGTTATGTGTGGATGACCTGAAAATTACAAGGATGAAACCTTACTAGAGTTTGTGATATCTAAAAATAGACAAAAATAAAGGGGGGAGTGTAATGGGATGAGATAAACCCAATCACCCTTATGATGATTTAACATTTACCATGTATCAATAGTACTCCAAAGTGTGAATCAATCCCATGTAATTATCCACATACAATGCTTAGTGTAATAATGCTCCTTTGCTACATGTATGCATCTACAGATGGCTTCAATACTTGATAATGATTTTCTTGACTAAGAATAGGCTTGTGACTTGGATAAGGGATGATTCAAGTGATTGGAATAAAATTTTAAAAGAATAAAGAAGCCTTGATCAATGTGCAATAGGATAAGTGTGCCTCAATAGTGAAAATGCAAAGTGGTAGAATATATGGCTTAAATGTGCATTTATAAAAATCTAAATGGGTTAAAAATCATGCTACCTATCCTAAAAATATATACCAAATTATAAAGGAGTATTTAAATTAAAAAAGATTCATTGTTAGGATAAAGGTTAAGATTAACCCATAAGGTCAAGATTGATTGTCAATCCTGACCTGTGTGGGTCAATTTTATCTTAGGGAAGGTGACTTATTTGAAATGTCCATATAGATGCCTAGATATATTTTTAGTGATTAAGAGATTTTTTTTAGTTATAAAAAACAAATTAGAAGGGATGGGCCCATACAAGTACTTAGGATAGAATAAGGTTGAGAAATATGACTAATTTAAGTGCTCATGTCAATTAAGGTATATGTGGGCCAAAAATGGCATTATCAAGTATTCATATCCAAATTTGAGCATCTACATTTTCCCTCCACCCAACTAAATTAAAAGGAAAGATATACTTGACTATGTATAACACACTCCAATGATGTAATATGTTCAATAGTGAATCCTGCAATGATGTGAAATTAGTTAATTTCCATATGTCAAATTAAAAATTGAACTATAACTTGAATTTGAAAATACTTTAAAGAATAAGGAAGGAGTAAACCTTTATGTGTGAAAGAATATTTTCTCATCTAACTTTGTTTGGAGATGATGCTTCCTTGAAGCATTTGAGAATTTATGATTCCCATGAAGCACTTGTAGAGATTAATTCCTTTATTGAACCATAAAAAATTAAGTATGATTAAGCCTCAAGTTGAAGTGAATGTGTATAGAAAATAAAATCCATCAAGGAATGAAAAAACCTCAATTTTTATTATTGGTATTTGTAATCCTAAGATGGAAATGGGTTGGAATCTATAATGGATTTGTAGGATATAAAGTTGGAGGGTGTTAAATATCCATTATGCACTATACACTTTAACTGAATCAACCACTAGAAATGACATATAGATTTAATTGTCACTTTGTTCCTTAGTTCATGTATGCATGTTCAAAAAATAATAGATATCATCCATGCTACTACCATGACCACACATAACAAACCAATAATTAAAGTATGGCATTAATATTTATCATGCTCCTTTAAACTTGAAATATAGTATAATGGGCATAAATTTGCATTATTCCCACATATGATACTATAATTGTATGAAAATATAAAATTTTTAATTTATTTTTGAAGGTTGTGTGCATATGCCCATGTATATGCACCTAAAAATGTATGGATCTGTAACATGTTCTTGTAATGTGAATGCATATGAATGGCATATACTCCCATACTCTATACCAATAACTAAATTTTGAACCATATTCAATTTTTTAAAACTATATTATATACCAAAAGCTAATTTTTACTCATCTAGGCATATCTTTGTATGAAAATCTTACTGAAATTCCCCCCTTTGAGGTGAGGGATGGTCTTAAAAGTCACTCATATCAAAATAAAAGTTAATTGTATCATGCATATCAAGATGTAATAATTGCATAGCCTAGAATATATGAAAATTTATGCCATGATAATAAGGTATATGTCATTCAAAGCATGTATGTAACATATGAGACAAGGCCTAAAGTATCAAATCTAGATAAATGTATCACATAAGCTCGTAGTAGTATTCATAATAGAAGAAATGTACACAATAGTTAGTGCATGATATGGATCATGAAACTCATCAAAATAAATAAAATAAATGATCACACTAACATAATAATCACACTGTCAAATAATAAGGCCAAGGGTTTCATACAAGGGACATGTTCAAATGTTACATAAACAAAGATTGCACACACAAGGTCAAGGGACACAAGTAATAGACATGTTCAAATGTTACACATACCAAGCAATGATTTAATAGAGATGCTCAATTAATTTTCATGTAAGGGAAAAGGGGCATACATAATAGACAAGTAAAGTATAATCCACTATGTATAAGTGATAGCATTAATGGAGCATATAAATAAGAATATAGTTGACACCATGTATATGTAATGTGATCATATAATAGAAAATAACATATCCATAAACATAATGTAAGAAAAAGATGTTAGTTACACATATGTAAATAATATTTAGCTCAAAATGGTATAAGAGTGATAAAATGGTAATGCCTAT
Organism: Torreya grandis; assembly: GCA_037957365.1. Classification (NCBI taxonomy): domain Eukaryota; kingdom Viridiplantae; phylum Streptophyta; class Pinopsida; order Cupressales; family Taxaceae; genus Torreya; species Torreya grandis. The sequence goes on from JARHVA010004940.1 coordinate 1,062,057, forward strand.
AAATATTGTAACCTTTAGATAAGATGACCCTAACATAACATGGCTAGTGGGTAAAGGCAAGTCCAACATCTTACTAGTCCATGTGAAATTTGTATGTCTTGCATAAAACTCAGAAATACCAGTGAAATGCATGTGAGATAGAAAAATATTATGTTATCTATAAATTATGAATAAATAATATATGATAATGATGTAAAATAGATGTCTAGTCATGCTCAAGTCTTGACTTTGGATTTTTAGAATATTTAAAATGTTTTCGTATTTTTAACATATTTGATTTTTTTGTACTCTTTTGAATTTTAAAACAAATACAATAGAGACTAGGAGAGAGAACATGAGTTTGAAAGTATAATATAGGGAAGGGATATGAACAATATGTAACATGTGTCAAGGTAAAGTATGCATTGAATATGATGGCATGGCCATGTATGATCAAGATGCCTCCACTATATATCTGAAGTGTAGTTGAAAGTCATGTGGGAGATATAATAGGGATGTAGAGGAATGATTTCACATCCTTGTATAATCAAATATACACTTATCAATGTATTTAATGTGCACATATGAATAATAATGTTGTGTAAACTAAAAATGAGTATAATATTAAAAAATTGGTAGTATCAAGGCTTTACTTACTCAATTTTAGATGTAACTGTGTGAAAAGCTATAGGTCAATATCAAATATTTCAAGATAATAATGGCAGTCGATCTTGACTATTTATAGTTGACATTATCTATGATGGAAAATATATTTTTTTCATTTTAGATTGCAAGGACAACTTGCTAAATGGGAAAAAGTGGTAGTATCAATTCATTGTTTTGGATTGTTTAGATTTAGAAAATGAAAAAGAAGATCCACGAGGCTAGAAATATAGAAAGATCCAAGGTCTAGAAGATTAGCTGAATCAATTTCATAAATAAAATGTAGAAGAAGAGAAATAATAAGCAATCAAGAAGCTATATACATTAATATTTTTAATTTTTTTAATTTTTTAATTTTTTGATTTTTTATAAGATTTGTTGTGATCAATTATTATCCTATAAGTCATCCTCTTCAGGATTGAAATCCTTAGATTTGTGCATATACATGGGATATTCCTATTCACCATTTGAATGTTCATATTCCATTCTATCTATGAAATTTGAAGAGGTTTTTTTTATCCTACTCATTTTGACCATCATGTGGTATGTGAATTATTCTTTCTTCATGTGAAAAAGTGATGTAGTGTTTAATAGTATCCACTGTTTCTTGCATTTGTTGTATCCACATGACCATACAAATATATATGGTACTCAATGTCCATAAGTTATAATACATATATGTGTATTGAAAACTTTTAGTCCACAAGCTATTGGGTATATGATATATCCAAGAGCTTCTTCCCAATCTACATTATGATATAATTCATTGATATTATGTCCCATTTGTTGTAATGTTCTAACACTACAAATAGTTTCCCATTTAGTAGTATCAATGTGATTGTGTTTGTAATAATACCCTTCTATGCATACTATAATGGTTAAATCCTCTTGCTGAGGATGCTTTCTATGTTTTTTATCTGTAGATAATGTCTTTTGAACTCTTAGAGTAAGTGATATTTTTTGATTCTGTATTAATTTGATAATGCCCCCATGCTTGTATTTATATATTTTATTTTGTAGTGTTTCAAAAATTTATGTACTATATCCTATAAGTCTATGGTAATCACCATATGCTTTACCTGATTTATGTGAAAAACATATTATTGATTGGTGTCTAGTAGTAGGTAATGTGATGAACTTATTATCCATTAACATTTACAATTTTTTGCTGGTGTATCTCGATGTTGCATTTTTTGTAACCATGTTGAGACCTTTGTACTAAATATTTCCACAATATTCACCAAATTTTTCACAAATTCCATATGAAATCTACTATTATAATAAGTGTTCATATTATCATCTAAGGCATACCTAATAGAGATTTATTCTCTGTATATGACTACTCTTTAATTATTAATTTTGAATCATCATAGTTTACCCTTGGACCAATAGGGGTGAATAAAGTTTGAGATAAATACTCATCTAAGGGGTTGAAGTTTAGGTTGTGTAATTGATCATCTATCTATTAACCATGTTGGGTTCATCATCATCACTATCATAATAATCTGAAACATTATCAGCTTGTACTTCTAAATTAACACTAAAGGAAGATCATGAATAGGCTTTGGTTGAACCAAATTATCTTGATGTTCATTTTATATGTTTTATTGTTCATTTTGTTCCTTATGTAACATTTCTCACTCTAATTGAAGCCTTTTTTATTAATTTTATATGTGGTCTTGTTGAAATTATTCCATTTTCAATCTTTAAATTTCTAATTGTTCATTTTATAATGGTTATTTATAAAATTTTAATTATTCCTCTCATAGTATTTGGCATTATATTTTTACCTTTACTTGTGCTATTTTTAATTTCTTGCATTTATTTTTTAATTTTATGTAACTCTTGTTGGTCCATTCATAACTTTTCTTATTTTGTTTGCTTGTTTCTAGTACTTGACTCTTCGATTTCATGTGTTTTTTGGTCCCAAACGATGACTTGAGTAGGAGGGATGATATATGGATCATCTAAATTTGATTGAGATGCCTTGATTTTAAAAAATATAAAAGGGTTATCATCTATATAAAATTAATATGATTACCCTACATGAATGAATTTAAGACACCTGTGAAATGTAAATGGTATTGTTGCCATCATATGTATTTAACCCTTTTAGAAATAAGAATTAAAGGAGATAATAGCCTAATCAAACAAGGAGTACTCTTTAAAGTAGACCAATTAATGGATTTAGATTATATAGATATTTTGATAAGAAATATTGAATCTAAGCATGTGCCAAATATAAAAAATATAACATTTAATATTATAATAATAGTAATATGAAGGAAAAATTGTACTTATCCTATACATTAATGCATAGGTAGATCTGAGTAAGGTAGGTGTATAAATAGATTATCTAAATACTATGATCTAGTCATCAAAATTTGAAAATTAAATTTTTGCCAGCATAAACACTTGTGTCACTTGGGGACACTTACATCAATGTTACTATCCATGCTTCAACATTTGTATTGTATGTAATATTGAATATTGACTAAAACTTCCACTTGGTTCTTTTTGAATTTTCTATCACCTTTTAGATTATGTGTTTAGATCATGTGCACATGTTTTCAATATTATAATATAAATCAAACCCTAGATCCTCCTTTTAGGTCTTGTTACCTTGCCAAAAATGGGTTAGTGGGATCACAAAGTTGAGTTTAAATCAAGGACCCCTCTTTCAATGAGCACTTCCTACATATCCAATATTTTGAAGAGGGCCTAAGACATGTATTTCTTCATATATGTTGGATTGCGTGTGCACAATGGTACAATATACTATATGCAAGTGCATGTAAATGATCTAGATTGTAATATGGAAAATATGGCCCATGGGATATTATTTGAATGATTCAGACCTATAATATGGCTTTTCATATGACTAATATAGAAATAGGGAATAATAAGGTAGTATAACTCAATATTGCAATTGATCAAATGATCTTGAATAGGTACTTGCTTGGTATTTTCTAGATGAATAATGAGTTGGATTTAATTTGATTTTATACCATGATTTTTGAAAATATTCCCATGGAAGGCTTAATGAAAATTATTAATATAACAAGTATATATCATAATATTCAAAAATTTGAGTGTTTAGAAGACAAAGACACTTGCGTTGGATATGGGGTGCAAGTTTGAACATTGATATCTAGGAATATGTAATGTTATTAGAGATATGTAACTGATATTAAATGATTTAAGTGTATTCTAAGCTATGTGTGATCTAGGTAAACACAATATCAGGGTTAAACTACAAGATAAGCATTTATGCCCAGTGGGATGGCAAAGACAAGCCTATTGGTTGTAAAGAATGTCTATAATTGAAGGGTAAAGCCTTGGTTAATATTTTTCAAGTGTATAAGACTATTTTAACATATAAATTCATATTTAATCATCTAAACCCCCCCATCCCCCACCTTAATCTAGTAATGCATATGGAGGAAATTACTAGTTTAAAGGAAAGACAATGTATACTGTGGTGTGTACAACACACCTCGCTTTGTGTGAGCCCAATTTAACTTTGTTGTATGTGTATGAAATATAAATAAAAGCATGTTATAGGTGTAAATAGTTCATATAATGTGAAAATAAATAATTGAAATTGATTAAAAGAAAAGAAAACAAGGAATACACCTATGTTTTGATTCAACCATGTTATCCCTTGATATTTTATTTTGATAATGATGCTTCCTTGATGAAACATTGGAAATAGTTTAAAAACTAAACCTTGGAGATTTGAAGAGTGAAATTGGAGGGTGATCATGCCCCTAATATGATATAAGGGTGAGTTTTTCCAAGTCCATTGAGAGATCAAAATCTCAATCACACAACTCAATGTAACATATTCTAGTCAATCTCACCCAATTCAAATGGTGTAACCATATCAACCCAAAATAGAAGTAGTACCAAGTCCATCAAGAGTATAATATAAATCAAACTAATCAAATAAGCTAACTATTGTAATTACTAAAATATCAAACAATGCATCTTGATAGGGTCAATGCATGAATATTGTTAAATTATGAATAATATATATGTAATTTGGTGCATTTGCATGTCATATGCACCTCAAAATGTGTATTATGATTAATTATATATAAAAATTTAACCCCTAATATATAACATGTGTATAATATGTATCAAAAATTTGAAAACTTTATCCCAAATATGTGCCAATTATATAGAATTTTGTCCCACATGTATATCTAAATCATATAAATTGAATCAAATTTTACCAAATTTGTTAACTATATGTATGTGGAATCTTGTATCTATAATGTGACCCGCCACCCCCGCCCCCCCCCACACACACACACACAATTTTGAGGTGAGGGGAATGAAAAAGTGATAGTCACATTATCTCAAAAGGATAAGATAACTAAGTTGTATCTGTGTGAATCATGTAGTAAAGAAGCATATAACAGTGTAATGGCAAAGTAGATATATCAATGAAGCTCATAGTATGCATACATAACAAGCCATAATATGCATTATGTGGATCATGACAATGTATAAAAGGTAACAAGATCAAAATACAATCAAGAATACACACAAAAACACTCAAAATTCATGAAAAGAGGGGTCTAAGGAGACTACAAACAAGGGGCATGTTCAAATACCTCACACTCAAGATGAGGACATATGAAAATGTCCACACACCAAATAAATAATTAACACTTAGGGAATAATGGCCAAAAAACATTAACATGTTTAAATTTTTCCACAAGCAAGACAAAGAATCAAAAAAGAAATACACTCAAGTAAGCCATGCGAATAGATGAAGTAAATGAAATGTAAAAGAAACTAGCATAGGTGTATCATATTATGTTATCAAAAAATGTCATGTAGATACATGACACATATCAAAGTACACTTTGTAATATAGTAACATGAGTATAGGAATGTGTAAATGTTAGTATATAATCTCAAATGGAAATGATCATAAAATAATAGAACCTATGTCAATCATGATCATATAGAAGCAAGATGCCCACAACTTAGTGTGTCACAAAGAAATATGAAAGGTCCAACATTTTCAAGAATATGTATCATGTATCTAATATATTCCTATATCAAACTCAAGTAATCGTGAAACATATATATGTAAATAAATAATATGCTATCTACTAACATAAAGTAAACAACATTAGCAAAAATCTAGCAAACATGTGAAATGCTAAATGTTTTTATATTTTTAATTTATTTGAATGTTTTTAAGAGAAAATATTTGATTTTTAAATTTTTTTGATATGTTTATAAAGAGAAATCTATCTGATGATCCCATTTAAGGGATGCTCATAAAGTTCTCTATATTTTATATATGATATAGTAAATTGGTCATCCTAATAAGGTTCATGTACATGTGCCAAATCTAGAATTAAAGAATCTATAACATTTTATGTATGTCATATGGGACTACATGGTCATGAGGTAGTAGTATAAGGTGTAGTGGTTTGTGTAACCCATTTTTAATTATTTATGAATTCCTTAGAGTAATATTGGGTATTTGTAACCATTTTAAAACATAGTACTCTAATATTGATAGTAGCTAGGCTATGGATGTGTAAATGAGAATATCAGAGAATCAACAGTAGATATCCGATGCATAGCCTCATAAGAATGAGGTTTTTGGGAAAGGGGATTTCATGTTTCTTACCTTTTCACACATGATTAACATTAGTAGGTTGTATAGTTATTTTTAATGAAACAAATTTTACCTGTTACAAAGGATATTCATATTAAATATTGAAAACTATAATTACCCTATTTCCATGAATATATCTAAGACACATGTGAACTATGGAAGTTATTGCACAAATTTTATAAATATAAGATTATCCAAATAATATATCAAAAACTCATGTATGTGGTATAACTAAAAACGTTATGGTCACATGTGCTGTACCAATGTGTAAAGCTAAATCAATCTCACTAAAAACCTATTGTGTATTTCTATACAATGATTTTACCATTTTATTCATAATAAATAAATCATCCTATGTGTATCCCAAATGTATGAGTAATGTCATGGTACACACATTATCATTATAATCATTATCAACCATAACACTGTGTATAGGCTAATGATCAATATGTGCTTTTATAAATATGGAATGAATATCCGAGCCATCATACACAATCTCATTGTCATCAAATGAAATAAAAATACTTTGAACCATAAGAGGTATCTCATGTACATGTGTACCAATAATCCCATCTAATGGGTACCCAGAATGTGGTGGAGGAGGATGTGAATGATATGCCATTTTCATTTCTAGTGTTTCCTTAAAGTCATCTTGTAATGGATTGTTGAATATCTTTTGGTTTTGATGATCATTGGGTTGTGATCCCAACTCTATTAAAGAATACTCAAAGGTGAGTATATTAATATCAATAAGATATTGTGCCTTGTGCTTAAATTTAAAAAATTTGTTCATAGAATGGCCCACCATTGGTTATAGTCATAATAAGCATTAACATCATATCCTTTTGGTAGAGGTTGACTCGTATTAATCACTATAAGAGGAGGGAGAGATTTGAGATGACACTCCAAAATATTCAAAAGTAGGGAAGTTGGAGCCTCAAGGAATCATGTAAATTATATCTTACATACATTGGATAAGCTAAGCCAATTATGTTGTTGTGACATTATATTAACTGTTATGATTGTTTCCTTTTTAGCCTAAGTGGGTTTGACATTATGGCTTGGTTTGATATGAAACTTTGTATTAGATGTAGTTGGTGTGTTTGATACATACTTAATCTTATTCAATGAAATAAGTTTTAGTTCTCTATCTTGAGAAATATAACATAAGTCATCAAAAGATTTGAAATTCTAGAAAACATTAGACTTGTGTAAGGGAACAAGCAAACTTTGTTTAAAGATATCTTGAAGCTCTTTGCCTACCATTGGATTTTTCAATTTTGGTAATGTTATATTATACCTCAATAAATATTCATTAATAGACTCACTAGTTCCTTTTTTTATCATGGAAACTTGTGCATATGACATATTTTTATTAATGTTGATTGAAAAATAAGATAAAAACTGATCCACCAAAGTCTTCAATGCTCTTACAAATTCTATTGGTAAATCATATAACCATCTCAAAGCATAGTCCTTTAGACTTCTTAGAAATAATTTGGTCAAAATTTTATCATTTTAAGCATAAAAAAGACATGTTGCATAGAAAGATTGAAAATGTTATTTAGGATTACCCTTGCCATCATAAAGTGTGAACTTGGATGCAAAAAAACTAGTTAGAAAAGGGTGAAAAGTTATTTCATGTGCTAGAGGATTATGTAATACATCTTTTGAATCAACAACATGAGTTGATTTCTTATCATTTTGCTCAATGTTGGTAGCCTTGGCTTCCAAATATTGCATAACTTGTAAAAGAGTGTGCATAGTAGACCTATTGGGATTTTGATTTGAGATTTGAGAAGTCACTAAAGGGGATGAAAACACCACTTGTGTTGATGTAGGGATTGAAATTGGTAATTGAGTTGAACTAATAATTGTTACCATGGAGGATGTAATAATAATGGATTGATCTTTGAGGAATAATGGTTTGAAAACATATCTCATGATCCCACTAGATGCATTATGCTATGTTGTGTTTGAGGGGAAGGAGATTGGAATGGTTGTATGTGTTGGGTGAATATTTTGTCACCAGCTAACTGATGAGACAAATAGGTGATTTCAACCATAGCATAAGGAGATTGGTCAGCCAAATGTGCAAGTTTACCACATCAAAAGGGGACAAATATCCCCTCTCATCAAGGGGAGGTTCCCTATAAATATGAGGCGCTATATACTATATATATATAAGTATAAAATAATACTCAAGGGTAGGACAACACCATCCATCTCTCTTTTTTTATAGATGATGTTAACAGACAAAGGAGAAATCTTGGGTGATTGCTAGAGGTATTTCTCTTTTTTCAGAAGTAATACTTAGTCAACAACCAAATTCCTTCCTAGGTAGTAAAAGTAACTGGAACAGGGCATAATAACTAATAGAATGAGGTGTAGCACAAAGTCTCCCCCTCAACTACCAAAGAGTGAAATACAAAGGATAATGGGGGCACAAAGTCATCCCAAGATCCTTTACATAGAAATAGAAAAACAAACACGCTAAAGATAATTGTGGCAACACAAAGTCTCTCCATAGTCAGCTTTAGGACACCTTCTGATTACTTCCACTAGTTCTGCTTGTTAAATTAAATGGACAAAAATGATTCTATAAAATAGACATAAGAAAAATTTCTTAAATAACACAAGCTATTCTAGCACAAAGTCTGAAAGGTCAATTGTTTTCTCATTCAAATAAATAAATATGATTAACAATATGAAATCAAAGCCTCAAGAATTGCCTTTTAATTTGGGTAGAGTTTTGCTTCTATAATAGAGGGATATCTTTTGCATAAAATAAGAGATTATAATATATAGCACTTCAAGAAAGACTTGGGTGCTTCATTTCATAAAATGGCCCATGCTACATTCAATGCCTTGAATGCATTTTTAGTTCTGTTAAGGGGCCATGTTGGAACAGGGCATTGACCTTAACAGTGGCATGTCAATTCATCCCAAATGTCTCCTTTTGAAGTATGGGCCACTTGATCCTTTTCCTAATATATGTGTAGCTGTCTAGTTCACCTTTACTCAATGGATAAAAATAAGTCGTGTCTTTGAGTGCTCGTGTTCTCTGATGTCCACCTGGTGGACTATTTCACCTACTGGAATAATTTTTGCATAGATATTTTTGGTCTTTCTACATCATTCCCTCTTTATTCACCACGTATTGTTGTATTTTTTCCTTTTCTTGGTGATCTGAGCTCTCAGGCTATCTTCTCACTTTCTGCTGGCTCTTTTGGCTTCTTCTTTGGCCAGTTGCTAAGTTTGTTTTTAGGTTCTGTGCCACATTTTCAAATCAATGGTTTTTTCATGACTTCTAAATTTGACGTCCATGAGGACGTTGGCTCTTTGGTTCAATTGATTCTTTGGTTCAATCACTTCCTTGGTTCAATCACTTCCTTGGTTTAATCACTTCTTTGGTTCAATCACTTCCTGGGTTCAATTGCTTCTTTTGTTCATCAGTTGAACCATCTCTTCGAAATTGTCTCTAGAATCTTTCGCTTCCTTCTTTTACTCAAAGCTTCCTTTTGAACTTTGAAATTCCTTGAACCTTTGAACCTTTGAACTTTGAACCATTTTTGTTCAAATTTTAACAGTTCATTCTCTTTCTTAGAATACTTTGGTCCTTTAAAGTTTTTGGATCCTTTTCTCTTCTGTTAAACTCATTAAACCTTTAAACTTTGAACCTTCCAAGGTTCAAGGTTTAATGGTTCAACCTTTCTTTCTTAGCTCTTCGAATCCTTTATTCTTCTAAGTCTCTTAAAATTTATTAAACTCATTGAACCTTTGAACTTTGAACTCTTTTGGTTCAAGGTTCAACAGTTCAATGGTTCAATCTTTCTTCTTTGAAGTCTACTTTTCTTTAAGTCATTCGAAGATGTTGAACTTTGAACTTGCCGAAGCACTTAACTCTTTGAAGTCTATCGATGTCGTTGAACCTTTAAACTCGTTAAACCTTTGAACCTTTAGAATTGGGGTTTAATGGTTCAATGGTTCAATATTTTGTTTGAAGCCCACTGATAAGTCTTTTAATTAAACTTTGGCATTGAACTAGCCTTGAAATTGCTTAAGTGTTGGGAACTTGTTTCTTTGCGAGAGCTCGCCTGTTGAAGTCATTGAACCTATTGAACCCATGAGTCCCTTAACTGAAAAAGTAAATACTCCAATAATGGAATGAACATTATTTCAAGTGAATATCCCCAATGAATATCGAAGGTGTGATTATTTTGTTCTCCATCTAGTAAAACTACAGACTCTGCAGGCTTATTTCTACAGACTCCACAGGCTTATTTCTACGGACTCTACAGGCTTGTTTCTATAGACTCTGTAGGCTTGTTTTTATGGACTCTATAGACTAGTTTTTATAGACTCCACAGGATTTTTTCTATAGACTTCATAGGCTTGTTTCTATGGACTCCATAGGCTTATTTCTATGGTCTCCATAGGCTTGTTTCTACGGACTATGCAGACTAGTTTCTATGAACTCCATAGGCTTGTTTCTATGGACTCTACGATGGTAGCTGCTACAGTGATGAGGGACAAAAATAGTTCATATATTTTCCCAAAAATGAGTAATAAATTTTGGGAATAATAGCTAGCTCTAATTTGGGAACTTCCATTGATTGTAAAAATAATCAAAGGGAGTAGAATCTAGAATCTCCAGTGCCTTTAAGTATGCCATTGGGCTACGGAGTCATGCTACCCAAAAAAAAAGGCAAAAAAAACAAACAAAAGTGAACAGCACAAAATAGAACTAAAGACTATATAAATATACATATGTACAATGTAATCTTATCTGATACTTTAATATTTGAAGTGCTTTAAATGTTACCCACTGTGAGGCAATGAAAATGGTGTTTCATCCTGATAAACTAGTAAGAAACCATTTTCTCCCCAGAATCGGTGATGGGCGAATGGAACTCTTCACCAGAAATAATTTTTTTTGTACATTCCTTTTGGTTCTCTCCTCTTACCCCACAGTAAGACTTGATTTCTAATCCATAAATCATGAATCCTTGTTCTCTTGCAGAAGATTTTCTTTACCTGATTTTGACATGCAATAGTATGGTCCATTACCATAATTTGCTATTCTTCTAGTTTAGTCCAGCACATGATTTGATTTTTAGCATCAAACACCTACCAATGGTTAGCTTTATCAAGCACACTTGGTCAAAAGATAAGTTTGATACTGTACCTATTATCTTTAAAGTCTTTGTGAGGAACCATGAGGGTTGCAGAGACAACCAATGAATCTGCATGATTATGAAGCTCTCTGGGCACTACAAAAATATTGAAAGCATCAAAACTTTCAATATAGTCCCATAAAAAATTATGGTAATGGCACAATATTTTGTTCTTGGTTTGACATAGGTTCCTCACCTGAAAAACCACCAGTTCAACATCTCTTTTTGCATGAAGGAGCTTGACACCTTTGTCTTGAGCAGCCTTCAACCCGAGTAACAGAGATTCATACTCGATAGTGTTGTTAGTGTTGCTGAACTACAACTTATAAGAAGAAGGAAAAATATCTCCTTGAGGAGATATTAACACAATCCCATCTCTTGAGCTGGTAGAAGAATTGCTACCATCAAATTCTAGGATCTAAACATCATCAAAACCACTCCTTTCTTAGATTTTCCTTCATTTGGAGGGGAGGGTCCTTCTGCACCTACGCTATGCTTTATTAATTCTTATACTATCTCATTTTAATCAAATCCTGGATTACTACCTATAGGACTTTCATCTATTGAAATATAAACATCTTCTATAGATAGGAAAAAGTTACCCATTCTTGAAGACTCAAACATAATTTGAGCTTCAAGCACTGATGTCTGAGTGACAATATATTTTACCTCCTTCTTAGGAAGCAGCCTCTGCATGACACCTTTGACTAAGATCTTGCTTTAGATAGGTCCATGCTTAATTCACCACTAACATCCTTACAAAAATTTCAGCCAAGAAGGATGCTATATGAGGCTAGGGCATCAGCCACCAGGACTATCATCTTGATTCTCTTATCTGGGAATGCTGAAAATGCAAATTAGGCATCCTTAATTTGTCTTAGTAGTGGCACTTGTTTATTCTCCATGGATAAACATCTCACAAATGTCTTTGTTAGTGTGAGACCAAGAGATTCTTTCACTTTGGTAGGCATGACATTGTCGGATGCACCTGAGTCTATGATGCAATTGTTTAGCTAGTGTCCATTTATCAACAGGAAGACATAAAATGGTTCAGTCCTTCTAGGAGCAGTAGGTGTAATGACAAGGTTATTCTAGGTGGATGTGGGAGTCACTTTTGGAATAGCTAGTCCTGCAAGGATGGTTTTATTCTTTACACATTCCACTAATCTATCTAACTGTTCAAGGTTGGATTGCAAGAATTCAAATTTAGACATTTGAATTTTGGTTTTCTTAACATGGTCGATTATGTCAAATGTCTGAAATGAATTAGGAATAGGGGAAGGAAGTTCATCCTTCTAGTATTTTGGGAGTGTAGGACTGATCTGTGAATTTGAATCAGAAGGTGCAAGAACATTTGGGGTACTTACTTTTTTAGTGATTATTGAGTCCTTTGATTAAAAAGGTAGAGTAGTCTCCCATTTAGCAATTGAATTTTCTAGTTGAGATCACTCCCCTAATTTTCCCTTATCAGATTGCTAGGTTGATTGGTTCTGGGACTAGGTGAATATAATGTATGATCCATCAAATGCTTCACCTTTACTTCTGGGTTCATCCTGGTAATTCAAGAAACCAATGTTAGAGTCACCAGTTGATTCTTTTTGGTCTGCTGCAAAAAGATGAGCATCATCTTCTAGGTTTAACTCAGTTTGGAAAGAGAAATTTGATTCAATTTCAAGATATCTAATAGCTGAGTTGGTTGGAGTTGCCTCAATATCAAGTTTCCCCTATGGGGGAGGAAGGCAATTTGGTTGCCCTTGATTTCTAGCAGGATTGCCTTGGTATGATTGGTTGGGAAATGTCCTCCTTGGTATATCTCAGTATGAAGGAGGGGTAGACATCCCTTATGCTATTTGCTTTTTTAGAGCTAGCGACTCATTTGCTAGCTTCGACACCATTAGATCAGTGGTGCCTATAGATGGATATTCAAAGGATGAATAAGATTTACCTCTGTTAGGATCTCTCCTTATCTTCTCTGCCAAGATGAGATCATCTTCCACCTCAGTGGCAAATCTTGAGTAGTAGTAAGGTCTATGTGGATAGCCCATCTCAATAGGATACTCAATTTAGGCAGTTATGAATTGATGAAGAAGCATTTGAGATTCTCAGCTATTGGTTGAGTAATTATAGGAATCTTATTCCTCAACTTATCAAACTTGGTAATGAAATCCCTCATAGGCTCATGAGGCTCCTTCTTCATCTATGTGAGCTTGGATAATAGGGCATGTGAATATTTTGTAGGCTTGAACCTGGCTTTGAATTTGGCTTTTAGGGTGTACCAATCTGTCACAGTCTGGGCATGCAGATGATAGAACTAGTCTATAGTAGCACCTTGTAATGTTTCTACAAACATCCTAACTGCTACGTCTTCATATTCCAAATCTATCACACCATAGGCTATGCTAAAGGCTGTAATATGTTCATCAAGATGAACTCTCTCATCACAAAAGAATTTGGGGAAATTCTTCCTTGAACTATGTGGTAGCTCATGTAGAGGTAAAGTAAGATTGAGTAGACCAAAAGAGTTACCCCAGGGGCCTTGAACTACCATTGTATGATTATGGAAAGTGGGAATAAAAAATTTGGGTGGAGGATGTATAGGCAAAGCTCTACTAGTAGAGGACAAAGAAGCTCTACCTTGTATTGGTGACCTGGTGTTGGTAGGAGGAAGACTCCTAGTTTGTTGAAGGTGAGGTTGTGGAGGAAACAACTTAAAATTGCTCTGCTACACCAACTCGAAAATAGGGTAAACAACACCTTTGGATCTTTAATTTCTTGTATATTGTGGAGCTACCAAATTGCAAATCTAAAATGGATAAGGATAGGGACTACTTCAATTTGAAGCTTGAGGCTTCAAACTACACAAAATGATCCCCAACAGAGTCACCAAAAACTTTTGGCATGGAGCTAGCAGAGAATTGACTTTTGAAATGAAACGCTCGATCTCTAGTGTCTCAGGTTTCATAGCTTAGAGTATATAATGGAAATGGATAAGGCTATAATGATAATGGATAAGACACATGTGATGCTTCAATCTAAAGCTAGAGGCCTCAAATTGTGTAAAATTGCTGTGTTCCCAGTGGAGAAAATAGATAAGGAAAAGAACTAAAATTGCTCATTCTTCCCCAGTGGAGTCACCAAAAACTATTGGCATGAAGCTGGTAGTGCTATTTCCTACTTCACGTCATTCCTCAACAATATGAAATGCTTCAATTTGAATATACTAGAAAAGGATTGGAAATGCTCATTCGATCCCTAGAAAAGTCACCAAAAACTGTTGGCATGAAGGTGGAGGAAAATGGTAATGGAATAGGACTTAGAATAGTGAAGAACAATAATAAGGAAAAAAACTAAAATTGTTCATTCTTCCCCAGTGGAGTCACCAAAAATTGTTGGCATGAAGCTAGCAGTGTTCTTTCTTACTTCACGTTGTTTCCCAGCAATATGAAATGCTTCAATTTAAATAGACTGGAAAAGGAATAGAAATGCTCATTCGATCCCCAGTGGAGTCACCAAAAAATATTGGCATGAAGGTGGAGGAAAATGGTAATGGAAAAGGACTTGGAACAGTGAAGAAAATGGATAAGGAAAAAAACTAAAAGTATTCGTTCTTTCCTAGTGGAGTCACCAAAAAATTGTTGGGTGAATATTTTGTCACTAGCTAACTGATGAGAAAAATAGGTGATTTCAACCACAACATAGGGAGATTAGTCAGCCAAATGTGCAGGTTTACCACATCAAAAGGGGACAAATCTCTCCTCTCATCAGGGAGAGGTTCCCTATAAATATGAAGTGCTATATACTATATATATAAGCAAAAAATAACACTCAAGGGTAGGACAACACCATCCATCTCTCTTTTTTCAGAGATGATGTTCACAGACAAAGGAGAAATCTTGGGTGATTGTTAGAGGTACTTCTCTTTTTTTAGAAGTAATACTCAATCAACAGCCATATTCCTTTTTGGGTAGTAAAAGTAACTAGAATAAGGTGTAATAACCAGCAGAATGAGGTGTAGCACAAAGTCTCCCCCTCAACTGCCAAAGAGTGAAATACGAAGGATAATGGGGGCAGAAAGTTGTCCCAAGATCCTTTACACAAAAATAGAAAAACAAACACGCTAAAGACAATTATGGCAGCATAAAGTCTCTCCACATTCGGCTTTAGGACACCTTCCTGATTACTTCCACTAGTTCTGCTTGTTAAATTAAATGGACAAGAATGCTTCTAGGAAATAGACATAAGAAAAATTTCCTAAATAACACAAGCTATTCTAGCATAAAGTCTAAAAGGTCACTTGTTTTCTCATTTAAACAAAGAAATATGATTAACAATTTGAGCTCAAAGTCTTAGGAAATGCCTTTCAATTTGGGCAGATTTTGCTTCTATAATAGAGAGATCTCTTTTGCATAAAATAAGAGATTACAATATATAACACTCCAAGAAAGACTTGGATGCTTCATTTCATAAAATGGCCCATGCTGCATTCAATGCCTTGAATGCATTTTCAGTTCTATCAAGGGGCCATGCTGGAACAAGGCATCGACCTTAACTATGGCATGTCAATTCATCCCAAATGTCTCCTTTTGAAGTATGGGCAACTTGGTCATTTTCTTGATATATGCATAGCTATCCACTTCACCTTTACTTGATGGATAAAAATAGGCTGTCTTTGAGTACTCACGCTCTCTAATGTCCACCTGGTGGACTATTTCACCTACTAGAATAACTTTTACGCAGATATTTCTAGTCTTTCTACATCGTTCCCTCTTTCCTCACCATGTCTTGTTGTGTTTTTTCCTTTTCTTGGAGATCTGAGCTCTCAGGATATCTTCTCACTTTTTTCTAGCTCCTTTGGCTTCTTCTTTATTCGGTCACTGAGTTTGTTTTTAGGTTCCGTGCCACATTTAAAAATTAATAGTTTTTTCATGACTTCTGAATTTGACGTCCATAGGGACATCAGCTCCTTGGTTTAATGGATTCCTTGGTTCAATCACTTCCTTGGTTCAATCACTTCTTTGGTTCAATCGCTTCTTTGGTTCATCGATTGAACTATCTCTTCAAACTTGTCTCTGGAATCTTTTGCTTCCTTCCTTTACTCAAAACTTCCTTTCAAACTTTGAAATTCCTTGAACCTTTAAACCTTTTTTCAGGATGCGAAACACTAGAAGCACATAGTTGATTACCAAACCAAGCAACTTAATATGTGGAAATAAACCAGATTCAACAAGTAACTAGAATTTAGAATAACACAGAATATGAGAGACAATACACAACTTGTATTAATAACTCTTACAGAAAAGAATACAATAAAAAAGATGCCACTTCTTCTCCACCATCTCTTCAGAGGTTTCCCACATCTCAAGTGAACAGTAATTCTCTCCTCAAAGCTCTCTCTACTAGGTCCCAACACCCAACTCAAACATAGAGTTGGTGTTCACCTTACACCTGTGCTCCACGCACTCCACAAGTGCTCCACGCACTCCACAAGTACTCAAGGTACTTCAAGTAGATATCCCATGAACCTGCAACAACCTGCAATTCAACAAACCATACTTATGGAAGGAACTACCTTACCTTCCTCTTAGCTCTCCATGTACTCCACGTACATACCAATGAGTACACACTGTACTCCAAGTAGATCCTGCCTAATTTTGCTCCCTATTGTGTTGCTGTCCTATCTGATCTCCAACCTACAGATCAATACTAGTTTTGCACACCTATGAACCTTGACCTTGCACACACACACACACACACCTACAGATCAATGATCTTACTTGCCATGTAGATCTCCTATAAGGGCCATGCTCACCTGATGACCAAGATCATACATACCTGAAAAATCCAGCTGACTCTCCAATCCAGCACCCACACACCTGGTACTGTGGCACTAGGAGGAACGCACCATTGCTCTACCTCTCTCTGAAGGAGCTTATAATTATGCTCTCTTACTCCCTAGCACTGATTTACAATACAACCATGAGTCTATTATATAGAACTCATCCAAACAATAATTAGACATCTAATTACAATAATTAGATCCGCAGCTATGAGTCTAAAATTAGCACTCATCATGCAAAAACTTGGTTCGTTAGCTAACTGCCCGTAATAGACTCACAGTCAAACCACACAAGCGATTGACGTCGGTCCCTATCCACCTAGAGGTGATCGATGTCGGCCGATCCCTGACCGACGTCAGTTGCTTCCCTTCAGTATCCTGCCAACATCAGCTGATCAGACCAATGTCAGTTGCTCTGTAACTCAGCAACCCTCAGCAACCTCCTCTCCTATTTACATCAGTGAAGCTTTTAGTTACACAACCTAATAATCTCCCACTTGGAGATAAACAATTGCACTGTACCTGTACTTGTACTCCATCTAATCTGTTTCCTAGTTTGTATCCCTCTTCAAGATCTCACTTGAAGACTAACCACCACACATCCCGTGGTGCACCTCCTATCATCCGAGTACCTTGCCACATCTAAACCTACAAACACATATAGTGAAGTCTTGACCCTGCATGTATACCTGTTGCTGGTCCCTCTCAAAATCCCTGAGAACCCACTTCCCCGAATTGGCTCCTAACTCTCTGACAATTCCCACTGCATGGGAATACTCAGGTCTATACCAAACCTCATGTGATTTCAGACACTGTACCTATCTAGCCCTTAGTGTGCTGCAGCTCTGCATCCTACGTAATGAACCTCACCAACACCTGATTCACATCAACTCCCACTGAAGATAAAATCTACCTGTGATCTCCATGTCTCCCATGTTAAAGAATTTCACTGCTCCAAACTCCTCATGACATGCCACCAAACTAATCTTACCCTTAGCTCAGTAAAACCCTGTATGTACACCCCTGTTAGCTAGCATACTATCCACATACAACAACAAAATGATGTTGCAATCATCATCCCCCTGGTAAGTCAAACCACAGTAGTTACCTTGACATTGACTGAAGCCATGCTTCGTCCTCCACCTGTCAAAAACCTGTACCACTGTCCTGCAGCTTCCTCAAGACCATATGCCTAGTCTTTCATCTCACATATCCGTTCACTCTATTCTTCAACTAAGGAATCCATTTATCTCTGTGCTTTCGCACTGGCTGGCAACCCTACCAAAACTCCCATTTGGTTCTGCATCATATCCCTGCCATGCTCCCACCTGTTTCCTAGATCCTTCCTACTCTACAATCAGCAACAAGTATAAAGAAGAGGAACAATGAATTTGAGGGCCTACTTACATCTTCAGTCCTCTGTATGGGTGTTTGAGACTCCTTGACAGCACGCTGTCCACCCAAAATCCGTTACAGTGACCGACCTCGGTCACTCCATAGTCTGCATCCGACCGACATCGGTTCCCATGCATCTATCCCTAACTACCAACCTACTAACATCGGTGTCCTTTTTGCCAACGTCGGTCCTCCTGACCGATGTCGGTCTTACCTACTGCCGATGTCGGTCCTTCTGACTGACGTCAGTCTTACCCTGCCCGACATCACTGGCTTTGGTTTGCACATGACTGACATCGGCACCTGTCTGTTCGACGTCAGTTCTTCTTGACTGACACTGGTATCTGTGTTCACCTATGAGTGATGACTTTTTACCCGCGAGCTCCTTTGAATCAATATCCATGTCCAAACTACCCTGCTCAGAAGTATCTAGCACCATCCATTGGTTTCTATCTGCCATCTCCTCTAAGAACACCAAGGCTTTCCAGTTCTTAAGCCTATCAAATATATCTGTCTTTCACTTAAGAACATGCATCTCCTTCCTGCTCATGTGACCAAGCCTATGAAGCCATGTCTCTGCAATAGAAGAAGAATCAATAATATAAACAAGTAGATAAAGGGTACCTATTTTCTTACCACCAGCTAATTCAAGTGCACCCGCTGTGAGAGTTCTTGTGCATCTCTCATCACCCAATCTTTCTAAAGAAATTAGCCATATCTCCAAACCTGGGACCTGCATGACCTTCATCAACACCTGTGTGTTGGCCGCCTGTAATTTCAGCTTCACTTTCCCTTTGCCAATTCTTTGGCAAGGCTCACTAGCTCCTCTACCTAGGGCTGCATGGAAAGAGGCAACTGAATCTTTTATCCAAGATTCAACTTTATCCAAGAAACCTCCCAGAGCTTCCTGTGCAACATCACCTGCAACATCTGCTTCTTCAGTTTCTT
Source organism: Torreya grandis (assembly GCA_037957365.1). Taxonomy (NCBI): domain Eukaryota; kingdom Viridiplantae; phylum Streptophyta; class Pinopsida; order Cupressales; family Taxaceae; genus Torreya; species Torreya grandis. Next base: position 1,081,702 of record JARHVA010004940.1, read on the forward strand.
CATGCTGATCTTCCACCAACCAACAATATTCTTTTACCTGCTCTTTCTTTCCATGGGACCTTAAGTGACCATCTGTGCTTTTCAACTCCTCCATTCTTAACTTACTTTCATCTGTCATTGCTCTGCTCTCACTCAATTAGAAACCCCTGAGAGTGACCTATAACCAAACACAAAACTTGCTCCCTGCAACCTTAGCTCTAATACCACTTGTCAGGATACGAAACACCAGAAGCACACAGTTGATTACCAAACCAAGCAACTTAATATGCAGAAATAAACTAGATTCAACAAGTAACTAGAATTCAGAATAACACAGAATATGAGAGACAATACACAACTTGTATTAATAACTCTTATAGAAAAGAATACAATAAAGAAGATGCCACTTCTTCTCCACCACCTCTTCAGAGGTTTCCCACACCTCAAGTGAACAATAATTCTCTCCTCAAAGCTCTCTCTACTAGGTCCCAACACCCAACTCAAACACAGAGTTGGTGTTCACCTTACACCTGTGCTCCCTGCACTCCACAAGTGCTCCATGCACTCCACAAGTACTCAAGGTACTTCAAGTAGATCTCTCATGAACCTGCAACAACCTACAATTCAACAGACCATACTTATGGAAGGAACTGCCTTGCCTTCCTCTTAGCTCTCCATGTACTCCAGGTACATACCAATGAGTACACACTGTACTCCAAGTAGATCTTGCCTGATTCTGCTCCCTGTTGTGTTGCTGTCCTATCTGATCTCCAACCTACAAATCAATACTGGTTCTACACACCTGTGAACCTTGACCTTGCACACACACACACATCTACAGATCAACGATCTTACTTGCCATGTAGATCTCCTATAAGGGCCATGCTCACTTGATGACCAAGATCATACATACCTAAAGAATCCAACTGACTCTCCAATCTAGCACCCACACACCTGGTACTGTGGCACTAGGAGGAACGCACCATTGCTCTACCTCTCTCTGAAGGAGCTTATAATTATGCTCTCTTACTCCCTAGCACTGATTTATAATACAACCATGAGTCTATTATATAGAACTCATCCAAACAATAATTAGACATCTAATTACAATAATTAGATCCACAGCTATGAGTCTAAAATTAGCACTCATCATGCAAACACTTGGTTCGTTAGCTAACTGCCCGTAATAGACTCGCAGTTGAACCACACAGGCGACCAACATCGGTCCGTATCCACCTAGAGGTGACCGACGCTGGCTGATCCCTGACCGATGTTGGTTGCTTCCCTTCAGTATCTTGCTGATGTCAGCTGATCAGACCGATGCTAGTTGCTCTGTAACTCAGCAACCCTTAGCAACCTCCTCTCCTGTTTGCATCAGTGAAGCTTTTAGCTCCACAACCTAACACCTTTAAACTTTAAACCATTTTAGTTTAAATTTCAATGGTTCATTCTCTTTCTCAAAATCCTTTGGTCCTTTGAGGTTTCTACATCCTTTTCTCTTTTGTTGAACTCATTGAACCTTTGAACTTTGAATCTTCCAAGGTTCAAGGTTCAACGGTTCAACCTTTCTTTCTTAGCTCTTCGAATCCTTTATTCTTCTAAGTCTCTTGAACTTTATTTAACTTGTTGAACCTTTTAACTTTTAACTCTTTTGGTTCAAGGTTAAACGGTTAAACGGTTCAATCTTTCTTCTTTGAAGTCTACTTTTCTTTAAGTCCTTCGAAGACGTTGAACTTTGAACTTGCTGAAGTGCTTAACTCTTTGAAGTCTGTCGATGTCATTGAACCTTTGAACCTATTAAACCTTTGAACCTTTAGAGGCAAGGTTCAATGGTTTAATATTTTGTTTGAAGTCCGCTGATAAGTCTTTTGATTGAACTTCGGCATTGAACTAGCCTTGAAATTGCCTAAGTGTTGGGAACTTGTTTCTTTGTGAGAGCTCACCTATTGAAGTCATTGAACCTGTTGAACCCATGGGTCCCTTAACTAAAAAAGTAAATACTTCAGTAATGGAATGAACATTATTTCAAGCAAATATCCTCAATGAATATCGAAGGTGTGATCATTTTGTTCTCCGTTCAACAGAACTACAGACTCTACAGGCTTGTTTTTATAGACTCTGTAGGCTTGTTTCTATGGACTCTGAAGATTGGTTTCTATGGAATCTATAGGCTTGTTTCTATGGAATTTATAGGCTTGTTTCTATAGACTCTATAGACTAGTTTTTATGGACTCCATATTCTTGTCTCTACAGACTCCACAGATGGCGGTTGCTACAGTGACGAGGGACCAAAATAGTTCATATGTTGTCCCAAAAAATGAGTAACAGTATGATAGACATATCAAGTAACTCCAATATTTATATTAATAAAGAGAAATGGTTGTTCACTAACACCTTTTAATTTTTTATCTTCTAATATAGTATTAAGGATCTTGTTGAGATCTTTGAGATTTTTAGGAATACATTCTCAAAATAATGCAATAGATTTAACTCTCTCTTGTTCTAATTATTCATGCTTATTTTTTGATGTGTTTATTTACATGATTAGATTCATCTTTTATAAGATTTTTTTCATTATTTTTCTCATTGTGATTATTGACACTCACATTATTAGCAGGATTTGATATAATATTATCTTGAGACATTTTAGGTGGCCCAAGGGGTAGCTCAAGATATTTAATAGGAACACCACCTAATATAGGACTATGCCTAGCTTTCATGATAACGATAGAACACATATGAATAAATCTAACAAGAAGAAACATTAGAAGGCTGAAAATCCTAGACAAAACTCATAGTTGTATGAGAAGACTTAGATGTAAGGTTCACTAAATGTTTAACCCTTTTTAGAAATAAATATTAAATAATAGAGTAGCATAATCTAATAAGGAATAAGCTATTATTTAAAATTAGGCCAATTAATATAATTAAACTCTATATATATTCAGATAAGAAATACTCAATCTAAACACGTGCTAAATAGAGAAAGTACAACATTTAATATTCTAATAATAGTAATACAAAGGAGAAATTGTATTTAGCTTATACATTGATGTAGAAACAAATCTGAATAAGGCAGATATAGAAATAAATTATCTAAAGATTATAATCCAATTATCAAATTTTGAAAATTTAATTTTTTTCCAATATAGACACTTGTGTTGCCTTTAGAACACTTACATCTATGCTATGATGTATCTATCCTATATAAAATATATACTATTGACTAAAAATTCTACCTACTTATTTCAAGGTTCTATGTCACCTTTCAAATTATGTGTTTAGATCATGTGCATAGGCTTTTGATATCAGAATATATCTCAAATCCTAGATCCTCCTCTTAGGTCTTGTCAACTTACTAAAAATGAGCTAGTGAGATAATAAATTTGAGATGGCCTCAAGGGACCCTCTATTAATGAGCACTACTTACATAGCCAATACTTTGAAGAGGGTCTTAGACATATGTAATTCTACTCTATGTGTTAGATTGTGTGTGCACAAGGGTGAAATATATTATATGCAAGTACATGTAAATGATATATCTTGTAACTTGATAAATATAACCCATGGGTTGCTATTTGAATGCTTCATACCTATAATGGAAATAAGGAAGAATGGGGTAATATAATTAAATTGTGTAATTGATTGAATGAGCTTGAATAGGTGCTTGTTTGGTATTTTTTATATGAATAACGAGTTAGATTTATTTTGTATTTATACCACACCTTTTAAAAATATTCCCATAGAAGGGTTAATTAAACTTATTTGGCTGACTCCTACATAGCATAATATTTGTAAATTTGAGTGTTTAGAAGGTAAAGAACTTGTGTTGGATCTAGAGAGTAGCATCAACACTACTCTTCGAGTCTCAACACAATTGTCTAGGAAGATGGAAGGTTATTAGATATCCGTAATTGAAAATGAAGGATATATATCATAATTCAAGCATATTTTAGGCTATAGGTGATCTAAGAAATTAGAATATCAGTGTTGCAATAAAAGATAAGCATTTAGGCTCACTGGGATGGTGAAGTAAAGTTTATTGACTGAAGGAAGGTCTAGAATTGAAGTGTAGAGTCTTGAGTGATATTCATCAATAATTCATGACTAGTTTAACATATACATCTAGATTTGAGCATCTAAAGTATGTATCTAAGGTTACCCCAATAGTAAATTATGATGTAAATGATTGGGAATAACATGGAATAAGGTAGACATGTTTTTAGGTCCCAATCTTACATTTAAAGATATCATTCCAAGTACTTGTCATGAAAATTCATTGAACACTTTTATAGTTTGATCTATTTTTTGGATATTTTTAAAGTTAATACCCAATTATTGTAAGATAGGACTATTTTAGATGTTCACTCTAGAACCAACATCAATCAATACTCATTTTATTCCTTTATTTTTTAATTAAAATTGAATAAAGAGTGGAACATTTTGTGAAACTACATGTTGTCTTGGCAATTCTTCTTCCTCAAAAGTGATAATATTTTCAGGGTCCTTAAAGATGTCCATCATGGAAGCAAAAGTGATAGGTTGTGTATCACTAGAAATATTATTCTCTCACAATGTGACATATACAATATGTTCATGGATTAATAAAATATTTTGTAACTCTAAAATAAAAAAATTAGCATAATTATTTTTTAGTTGATCCATGATATCATACCCTTTGGGTTAATTTTCTTACCTTGTGGGAGGTGGAGGGGGTTGAGGAGGAACATGTTGACTTCCTCCATGATGTGGTGGCCTACCTCTTAAGGTGTTAACAACATGGAATACATATTTTAGTATATGTTTTGGATGAATAATGGGAGTGGGATGGTAGCTTTGACAACCTTGAGTTCTAGGAGGCGGAGTAATGAAAGGAGTCATACATACTAATTTTCATCTACTAAAAACTAGTAGAATGTCAAATTTATTATTGAAACAATAAGAATTGAGTAAGAATTTGGGGTGTAGAGTAATCCTTATAGCATCTTGAATGTATGACTACTCTTATTCCCATGTCTTACTTGACTTTACAAAAAATGCATTAATGTTGCTTGTGTCTTTGCAACAGATTTGGTATGTTTTATTATATTATTTTTAATGATGTTACTTATTAGGGGAAGATAACATTTAATGAAAAAAAGGAAAACTTTAATAAATAAAATATCATCCAATATAGCCTTATATTTTTTTCAAAGTGAGAAGAAAGTAACAAAAGCTAGAATTTAGGTCCTAAAAAAATGAATTTTTGTGTATGGAAATTAGGAATTTCCCCTAAAATTTGAGGTCAAAATAAAGTAATTTCAATGTCAGATATCAAATCCAAGGTGAAAAGAAAGTGATTTTAGTATTAAATATTGAATCCAAGGTTGAAATAAAATTATTTTAGTGTCAAATATTAGATCTAAAGTTGAAATAAACTTCTTTTAGTGTTAGATATTCAAGGAATAATCTATACCCTGAAACAAACAAATTAAGTAGTGATACATTAAAATGTGCAAGCTCAACAATATGTTCTATTATAAGTTGTAATTAATTTATGCATTAAATCTAATTAAAATAAAATGAATCGATGGGTAGAAAATGTTATAAATGACTTATAACTAGTAGATTAAAATTAAAGTATTGAAGTGGAAAAAGCATGAATGAATGAAATAATTGAAGTGTGGAAAATGAATAAGACTTAGCCAATTTATGCCTGCTAGCTTAATTATGTGTAATTTTAAGATACCTTTAATGATTAAATTAGACTTTATTATGCACAACAATTGAAATAAGAATTGTCAGTGTTCTAGGTCAGAACTGACTAGAAATAATTAGGATCCATTACCATTACTATCCTCTATGGGTAGATCTTTAATTATGAGGGAAAATAGGAATATGATGGCACAATCACATGTGCATGCTTGAATCATGATTGTTTTTAGAAATTTGACTTTTAGTTATGCACAAATGACTTGAAAATGACCTCTTCAAGGTTGAAGCCTTATTAGGGTTTGTGATAGTTTCAAATATCCAAAAATAAAAGGGGAAGTGTAATGGATTGATATAACCCAAATCATCGACATGATGATTAAACATTACCTATGTATCCAAATTAATTCAAAAAGGGAATAAAGTCTGTGGAGTTCTTCCACCAAGAATGCTTAGTGTAATAGTGTTCCTTTACTACATGTATGCATATAGACATGAATTGAATACTTAATAATGCTTGTCTTGACTCATATAGATGAGGCTTGTGTCTTGGATAAGGGTTGATTCAAGAGGAAAGAAAAAAATATAGAAAGAATAGGGAATCTTTATTGCTTAGTGTGTAATAGTATAAATGTGCCTCATTAGTGAAAATGGCAAGTGGTATAATAGTTGGATTAGATTTGAATTTATAGTAATAAAAATGGGTGAAACCTTATGCTACATATCCTAAAAATATATACCAACCTATAAAGGAGGGCATAAATTTGAAAAAGAGTCATTTTTAGGGTAAAAGTCAGCATCAACTATCAGTCCTGATTTGTGAAGGTTAATTTTATCTTGGGGAAGGTGACATATTTAAAATTTCCATACAAATTCTTGGAGATGTTTTTAAAAAATTAAGAGTATTTTTGTAGGTGTAAAACAAAAAATTATAATGGAGGGGCCAATAAAATAACTTAGGATAAAGGAAGGTGGCAAAATAGGACTAATTTAAGTGTTCAATTTAATTAAGGTAAATGTGGGCCAAAACTAACATTATCAAACATGCATGACCAAGTTTGAATATCTATAACTTGAGAAATTACTAATGAAGATGTTTAATGTTTAGTGATATGATTAAAAATATCAAATCCCAATAATATTATGTGTATACATAACTAACTACAAATGTGTGACATGGTACATTATTCCAAATGGTATACTGAATGGAAGCCATCATGCCTATGGAGTATCTCATACCTAGCTCATGAATTGAAATGATTATACAATTTGGAAACAAAGAGTCCTTTAAAATTTATTAAATGAATTAAATCACATGGAAAAAATAAGGTAGATGGAAAATTAGAATTAATAAGTACATAAGTGTTTTTTGAAGGCATGACACATTCACAACTTTAAATGCAAGGAAGTCTATATAGATTAGATGGTCATACTATATGAAATTAAGTTAAAATCACACTAGGGAGGTTTTTAACTTGGTGTAAAGGCTCCTATATAATCCATAATTTAATAGGGAAATGCATAATTGTGTAATGATATGTTTAGGGTAATATTATTCTAGGAAGGATAAATGGTAGTAGTCTCAATCCTTATCACACATGAGTTCACAATGAGGCAAATAAAAATGCACAAATAAGTGTTATATGACACAATTATATTAATATTTTGATTTTGTTTTATTTTTTTCATGTGTGGTAGTGTATCATAGTATTAGAAGTTAAAACAATGAGAGTGAAACATCACAAAAATAGTAATGGAAAAAAGGTTAACAAAGATATAGGTTTAGTAACTTAATCAATGGAAAAGATGGATCAAGTTCATGAGAGGAATTTAAAAAATGTCACAAATAATTTAAGTTCAATAACAACGTGCAAGTAATAGAAAAAATAAAGAGATTAAAGACAAAAATGATAACTTGTGGAAAAAATAAAGAAGCTAATTACTAAAGAAGATAAAAATAATTCCACATAGATTTTAAAAAGACAAATAATCTGATCGAGTAGTTAATGTATAAATTGTAAAATATTCAAAAAGAAAATGGTGGTAAGTCACATCACATAAATTAATAAGGAAATAGTAATAAAATGGCATTGAGTAACAACATATAATATAATTAAATCACACATGAGTTTGCATGTAAAGTAGTTCAATGGTTCTACACAAGATGAAATGAATTTTTCTATAAAAAGGAGATAGGTTGAAGCACATCACAATTTTATTACATCATGAACTCAAAAATGTATCCTTTATGCCAAGCATATATTGTGATTGGAAGAGCGAGAGTGTGTAGAATCATATAACAATGTGTAAGACCATGGAGGAAATCAACATACATAAAATTAAAATGGTTGTAAATCTAGTCATTATTACTCTTAATGATGCTAAAAAGGAGGAGATGGGAATATGACTTATTATGACAAACTTGATGGAATGATAAAAAACCATTTTGAGTGCATTTATGCCACTAACAAAGAATGGTTTATGAAACCACAACCATAAGGGAAAACTAAAAATTCATTAGGAGTTGTTATCCTCCCTTATCCACTACAAGGGTCTAATGCAAATTGACTCATTAGGCTACCAACATTTGGGTATAATGACAAACTAATGATGATGATTTTTAATCACTATAATGAAGGATCCATTTTATTTTCTCCACTATTTATCACTCACATCAACACCATCATGATTATGTATTCCATAATACTAATAGTGAGGGGAACAAGACTCCAAATTTACAAGTCAATAAATACATGTTTCTATTAGGATACCAAGTAGAGACACACAATATCAACACAAGGCATCCCCATCAAGCAAGTCATGGATGCTATGTTCATTTTATGTCAAAATTCATCATGAATAGATACTAAAAAACCACCAAGGGGGCCAACAAGGTAACATAAGGAGTAATTAATATTACTGATAGGATAGTGTAATTACATGAAAAATTCAACTATCTATATTTCCCAGCATTTGAATTCAAAACCAATGTTAAAAATGTTTTATTAGGAAAATCACAATCATTATAGTAATTATTTTTGGTAGTTATGATCTATTTCAAAAAATGAAAGTCCCCTAAGGGGAAGTAGAAATCAAAAAATACTTCTATTTAGAACAAGACTTTATTAAATTGGTATGGATAAGGTTAGGAAACCCATACTAGTAAGTGTATAAATTTTATAGTTAGCTATTACAAATTCAAGGCTTAATCTCTATCAATTTGTGCATTCCCCAATATGTTATGGATTATCTATCCCCATTCTTAATGGTGATAAAGCTTTATGAGGAAATCATGGTGCACATAAATGAGCTCCCCTTACAACCACAAATTCCCCTCCAATTTTCCATCAACATGGTGAAAGTGAAAATGGAAGACATTTATTAATGAAATATAGTTTCACATAATGTCTAACCACTACAATTAGTCCAACCAAGAACCTCAATATTAAAATAAAGACTATAAGCATCAACCTTATAATCATTAAAAATGCCAACAAAACATAAGAAAACATCTACATAACCCACCCAACCAATGTTAAAGAAGACTAAAAATCAATAAAATGACTAAGTGATCCTCATGTGCCCATTAATGTAGAAAAAATAACTGGATGCATTAGGCATTTCATCAATGGATATAAAAAAGTTATTAATAGAGAACATCACAAACATGCCCTATGATGAATATGAGGAAAAATAATGTTTTCCTAAAACATTATATAAACAATACAAGTTTTTAACATAGTTACACATGTCCTCCTCATCAAAATCACATCTTTACCAAAGTCCATCAACATAGACACGATTTTAGAAGAAGAAAAAATAAGGCACATGGTGTAAGATTTATTTTTAGTGGAGGTTTCTAGCTCATAAACTCAACCACAAGTTGACATAGTCACACAAAATTCCATTGTGATTGCAAAGCAATCACAGGGGATCAAATATAAGTAAAAGGACCCAATTTTACCCCTTATCATGGAAAGCAGTAAATGTGAGGTCAATGCATTAATAAGTCCATTCAATTCACTAGTATATAATTCATGCACACTAGGAGCTATGCAATCACATACTTATATTAGAGGGAAAATGGAAACATTTTTATTACCCATAGTCACAACTAAAGAGATGTAAGAATAAGCATTGAAAAGGGAAACTTAATTAAAGACTCGAGATCAAAAGAAACAAAGGTTGATTTGATTAGTTATGATACTAAAGGAAATTATGTGACAAAAATAGACCATACCTTCCACCCAATCCATTCCTCCATATTACCCATTTGAAATCAGGGTATTGTTACCCTATTCTATCATAAATGCAAAATAGACCCCTACAATGTGTCCTTCATCACACAAGTGATTATCACATAATATAATAATAGACCCATATCTAATATATATTTTTTGGACACTCTCATTTTTATTAATAAAACACTTGGTCAAACCCATATATACCAACCTTACCCACAAATCATAACTAAAGTGTAGTTAGTTATATAGACTATAGCATTACGACCAACATAGACAAAAAGGTAGAGGAAAATGTTACATGGAGAAAGAAGAAATGATTGAGTGGAAAAAGAAAGAAACTATACATGGAAAAAAGGTTAAATCATTTTAGGAAAAAATAATAAGAGAGAAAAAAGGATAAAATAAAACAATCAATAAAATAAGACCAAGAAAAAGGCTAAAATAGAACAATCATTAAACAAGACCAAGGAAAACAGGCTAGAATTCCTATGCAATAATGAGGAAGCTAAAAAAGTGCCACAAAAAATGAACAATAGTTGAAAAAGTTGTGAACAATAAGGAAAAAGTGAATAAGAAGTTGAAGGAAGAAAAGGATATGAAGCTGAAGGAAATAGAAAAAATGAGATAGAAAGAAGAGGAAGAAGAAAATAATAAAAAGGAGGACAATATGCTGTGAGCCAAAATTATGCCTAAAACTATGGACCCAATGAAGGGGACATCAAACTATGTTATCAAAGAACTAATACATCAAGTTCATGGGTCCAATACAAAGTTAAATGACTCATGTTCTAAACCTATAATCACCACAATGAGATCCAGTTCAAAAAAGGCTAGTTCATATGAGGAAGGGTAAAAATATATATATGATACAATAGGGTCTTGGTGGTTGAAGATCCAGGCGCTAAATACTAGATGCACAACCTTCATAATGCCTATGATATAATTGTTTTACACACCAAAAACACCCCTAAATCTAGAAACACACATTTATTTATAAATTATAGCCAATCATGTTACTCTAGATATTGCACAACTTCCCCTTGAAAAATAGATTGAAGGTGTAAGTGTTTTTCACACCTATATCAATCAAATGAAAACCTATCAAAAATAGGACAAGGAACAACTTCAATAATATAATTATGATCCCCAAAATTACTTTTCTAAGGCCAAAAATATAATTAATGACACCTGCCCTACTCTAGTGCAATAAGCTCTAGGCGACCAAGTGATGTCCAATTCATTAAAACTCATAACTTTAATAACCAATATTGTGTAAGGTTGGGTAGTTGTAAAATACCTAAATTAAATTAAAATATAAGTACAAAGGCTTTACAATGAAGTTGATGGTAATTTTGAGCTCTTAGAAGAGTATGGGTACATCATTGATACAACTATGATGTAAGAAAAAAACTCATGCCATCTATTGGAATAGAAATCACATTTGCATGATGCCTTATAAGAATGTAATGATAGCCTGACCAATGTTGATCAATCAAAGATAATAATGGTAGGGTAGAAACAATGACCCAAATTAATTCTACTCTTTAAGAGTCACTTCTATACATGGATAATGTGAAGAGCCTACTAAGAGTTTAGGAGCTCGAAATGCTAAGAAGTACATTTAAGGTGTTCATATGTAAGAATATGTGGATATAATAGATCAAATAATTTAGGTGATTAAGAAGAATTTTGCACTCTATTGTATAGTTATTAATACTGCAAGTAAAGTTAATGTCTAGGGTATCATGCAAATCCTTGCACACCTACGAATTCTCTTTATAATGGTGAGGGAAGCAATATGGAACTAGACCAAATATAAATAAGGCTTGGTCAACATATTAAGTTCAATCAAGGACATCATAGAAGAAATTGAGTACATTTCCCCTATCAATATCCTTAAGATGTTCTAAGTAATGAATATTACTCAAGCTTAACAACCATAATAACTCCTTCCTATAGATATTACATTTTGGTATTAGACACTTCTCAATGTCAATATTGACTTAAATTCTTATTACATGAATTTTGGATACACACATGGCTCTTACACACCCTTCTCTCACATATACATGTTTTTTATGTGTTTGACTATTTTGAATCACAATTAATCACCTACAATAATTCCTTAACTATTTCTAACCTATTCAAGATTAGATTCAAATTATATCCATATCATCATATCAATATTATTTCCTTATATATGAATCTATTATACTTAGGCACATGTGGAATTCCATATATATCCAACTCTAATAAACTCATCCCCATGCCAAACAATGGTCAATTTTCAAATTCATACTATCTTCATGGGTTGGCCCATAGGTTTCACATGTAAATGACATGAAAAAGTACCTAAAGAGTTATATATAAATACACAATAGGTATACGCCTATTACCTATCAATAAACCATCTAACATTGTTAATAAAGCCTATTCTAACACTTGGATATTCAAAGGGACTACCCCATACTTCAAAATTTAACCATTAGTCATAATGAAGATGTCATAGACAAATTCTTAGGCACTAAAGCCAAGCCAAAGTTACCATTTTCAAAGTGTTAAAAGTTATATTATAGGTTACATTCATTAAAGGAGAATAATTTTAGACATACACCTAATATTGAGAACTACAATGGTTTGACTTCATTTTTCAGAGTATTAGATATGTAGGCAATGCTTATCCATTCATTGGGGAGTGTTAGGGCCAAATAAATCCATTGTTATTCACCCTTTTAGGTTTAAACATAGTGTCAAAAGTGAACCCAGAGTTTGAAATAAAAGGATATAGTTTTCTAGGCATTGTGCACATAATTAGCCATTTATCGCACATAAAAAGGGATTACAAGAAAGATGTAGGCACCCAAATTTGGTTAATCAAACACAAATATTATGTCTTCTTCCAAAATTTTATTTAGAGGCTCCTAGTGTTGGATCCAAATCCCATTATCATGTGTTGTCTTGGTTATATTTATTTTATGTTATTCTTTCACACTAATGTTTCACTATATTTGTGTAGATTTCACTCTTCCATGTCACTTCCTATTTGAGTCACATGGATCCCTGGTCTTATTTCTCATTCATCTTAATGTCTTCTTATTTTTAGACAATACCACCCTATTTAGACTACCACACTTTTCTAGGTTGTCTTATTTCTCATTCATCCTAATGTCTTCTTATTTTCAAACAAGACCACCCTATTTGGACTATCACACTTTGCTAGGTTGTCTGAAAGGGGCAGTCTTGTCCAACACATGTTTCAAGAATTTTTACAAAGTATGTCTCTTTTGGGTCTATTTTATGACTATTTTACCCTTCTTTGATTCTATTGGCACATCAATGGGTTTTTTAAATTTAAAATTAGGAGTCTTATATTTATAAGTTTCTCTAAGGCATTTTACAACTAACACTTATCTATATTAGAACTAGCATATAAATAAAATACACAATATATAAAGTTCAAAACATATATTTTATCTGAAGTTCATACTATTACATCTATATTACATGTTTAGACCAATAAGAGGGCCTAGGTGAAGAACATTTAGATTCACATTTGCATATGATTCTAGTCCCACACACATGGTAGAGGGAAAACTACATCGGCACAAGGTCTTTATTTTTTGGGAAATGTAGGAAACACTTAGTTCAAAGGGGTTCTTAGGCCAACCTGACCATTCCCACTTCCCTGTTCCCACCAATTTTAAATTTGATCTTTATTTGGATTGCTTGTAAGGTGTTTTTAGGAGTTTTTAAGAAGATAAGGATGAACTATATGACCACACATTCATGACAGGATGAAACACATTTATTGGTAGATACATACAAATCATTAGATTATAATTTTATTTTAGGAGTATTTTAGACAATAACACTCTATAAAGACAACATAACATGGTGCCATAGTCTAGATCCACCAGTCTTGTCCCAAAGAGTCTCAACAACCACATAAACATATCTAAAATTATCTCAATTAGCCTTATAGTTAACCATAATTGACTACAATTTATATTTTATAAAAACATATAAGTTTCCCATCCCTCTATGTACATGTTAGTCAAAAATCCAAATTTATTATATCATAATTTTTTACAAGTAGGTGTGTTTGAATGTTCATTTGATTATTCATATACTTCACTCAACTATTTTATCTAATTTTGTTAAATTGCTTTAGTCACAAATTTGATAAAACATATTAGTGAACCCTTTTTACTTGTTGAACATTGCAATCCCTACTTTTATCCCTAAGTTTTCCTTTATAAAATTTCCCTCCTGGGGTTTCAAATTATATTCTTATTCCTTCTTATGTTGGATTGTGTGTTAGCATTAGTTTCTATTTCATATCTTGTTCTCATTTTAGTTTTTGGAAAAATTAAAATGGATAACAAGGAATCTCTCCCTGATCATCTACTTGATGCATTCTTAGGTATTACTTACAATTATAATAAGGAATAGACATTATAAATATTGTGTGGTAGATACTAATAACAAACATGATTATCTATATAATGATGATGATTACTATTAAGATGGTTATGAATAATATTATGTAAGTGATGATCAAGGTATTTAAAAAAGTAATGTGGATGCATGCTTTTCCCCTACTCATTCCATTGTATCTCTATCAAATCAAGTGAAAGAAATTAACAATATAATTCCAAAGGAACCTCTTATTGGTGATGCATTATTTGATAATACTCCTAGGTTATCGATTTTTTTTGCTATGTCTCTTTTCCAAATTTCAAAATATAAATCAAAGAAGATTAGAATTTAATTTCTTGAGGAAAATGATAATTATGTATCTCAAGTCTTTCATTCTAGTTATATCAGTCTCCCTTTCTCATATGATAATGATATGACTAAAATAAAAAAATGCAAATGCATCTGCTATCCTATGTTCTTGTAATAATGAATATATTGATATTTCAAATGTTGCTACTGAAAAAGAAAATAATATTCCTTTTGAAAGAAATAATGCTTTGAATAAGGTAGAAAATATAACTATTTCTCCTTCTTTCTCCCCTTCTCAAATCAGGATGTTTCAATTTTCAATGTTGATAATGAAAGTAAAAAATTGTATTCCAATTACATGTGTAGATACTTTAAATGAAATTAAAAATATAAATACATTTCCCACACTCTCCTCTTGTGAAATTATTTCCAATGTTTATTCTATAAGGGAAAAAGATAGTGATCATGATGAAAATTGGAATGGTGATGATTATTATGTATATGGTTAGGAGGAAATATTTCTACTAACTCTAGTATAAATTATTCTTTACCTTACCCTCATGTTGATGATGATTGCACATTACATGATAAGTTAAATGATAGTTTTCTTAGTGATAATGTTATTATAAATCATGATGATGTTCTTAGTTCTCCTTTGAAAGATAAGTTATGTGAACATGTTGATTGTAGTGATGAAAATAATAGTGTTATTTATTTTATTTAAATAGAATATGCCTTTTCAAACTCATGATATATTGAATACCAATGAACCTCCCAAGCCTACCATTCATAAGTAATAATATATTACTAACTCTCATAATATTTAAAATAACATACCAATGGCTATAATTAATAATAAAATTCAATTATTAAATGAGCCCCTTAATAATATTAATGTATACACAATAATTTTCACTTTATTAGATATTGATGTTTTATCTTGTAGAAACCTATCGAGCTTTAATCTCCTTGAGTGCATGCCTCTAAGGGTGCACCATGAAAGGGGTGGTTAGGTTATGTAGGAATTTAGTTCTTTATAAGATATGTTTCTATCTATGTCATGATCATATCATTCTTGTTTCTAGTTCAGCTTCCTCAAAATTTTCTTCCTACCTACCTCCTCCCATCTTATTCCATAAATTTTTACTAGTTTCCTCATTTCCTATGACATAGTTAGGATGATACCATCTATTTAATTCATGTTCCATAATTTTACTATATAATTTTGTCTAATGTAGTTTTGAGTGTGTCTTTATGGCATTTATGCTGCTTTAACTTCATTGACATAGTTTAATGTTAGCCCACTCCTCATAACTACACCGAACTAGTTGAAGCCATCATATTAATTTGGTTTTACGTATTTAAGTACTCTACATACAAGACATATTTAATTACAAAAATATTAATACATTATTTCAAACTTATTTTATTTTATTTCACTCTCACATATGCCCTAATCACATTTAGAGGAGTTATAGGTAGAATCTTATCTTGAAAGAAGCTTGTCTTGTAGAAGTCTTGGAGATTCATAAGGAGGATTCCTTTTATCCTAGATCTTGATTCATACTTTGAGGTCTTCACAAACACAATAATATATTGAAAATTACCATTTTCCAATGGAGATATTGAGGCTCGATAGGTTACCATCAAGATATTTATTTCTAACCTTATAATAGTTTCTTTATTTCATTTAGTATATAGATTTTGTTTATTATTTAGTAGATAAATGAATATGTATGTATCCTTGTCTAATTTATCTCTAAACTTATACTTGGTGTGGTTATAGGATTACTTAGACTTATCATTTATACATTATTAGGTATCTTAGACCCCTATTTGTCAACCATGGGTCCTTACCCTTTTTTATTATTTTTAACCCTCCCCCTTAGTTTAGTTTACTTTACTTGCATAATTACTTACATTACATTTGGAAATCCTTTAATTTTATCATTAGAGGTTTAGTTAGAGATATTTACTTATGTTATAGGCCTATAGGCTTTGAAACCCTTCCCTTTGACTTTAGTGAGTAGGTACCCCTCCTTCTAGGTATGTACATCCACATTTAGTCATGACCCAAAAATTAGGTATCATGAGCTCTTTGATTAACCTTATTTGAGTCTAGATATATTGAGATAGATAGTTGTATGTGAATCCTAGATTGCACATACATTCTAGTGAACCTAATGTGAAACTTATCATTACCTTCACTCTCTTAGGTAGTCATCCAACTGAATATAATTTTATTTCAATTTTCCCTTTTAACCAACTATATTAGCTAGCTTGATACAATTCTATTTCAATAATATCTCTTAACCAACTACATCGACCAACTTGGTATAGCTCCTTTTTAGTTTTCCCTTTCAACCAAATGCATCAAACAACCTGATATAGTCCTATTTTAAGTTTATTTTTCCAACCAACTATATCCTCCAACTTGATATAGTTTTCTCCATACTTATAAATAACCTTGACCTGTTGGTTTCATTTTATGTTTACACATATTACATCAGCTATATCAATACAATTCTATTGCATTTACATCAACAATCACTAATATAGTCCTATTTGTTCAATTTTCAACATAATTTAGTTTATAATTATTAATTGCCTATTTATTTCAATTCATAAAATGATACAAATTAGTTTTCAAATTTGATATTTAAACTTTATTTTCTATTTGTTTAGTTTTCCATAGAAATTATGTTTCAAAAATTTTCAAAATAATTAGTGATTGTCATGTAGGGATACATGTTTTATTTACATTGCATCATGGCATGCGGGTCTTTCCCTAATACTCATATCCATAGCACATCACTAAATACAAATTTTAGTTTATCTATGCCTCACTCTATATCATAAATGCCTATGATTACATTTTTATTGAACCTTATGAAACCAACCATAATTTATTTTTTGGTGTACCTGAGAGGAGTGTGTCACCTAGGGAAGTTACTATCACCATACCCTCAAAATTGGGTTAGTGGGATACAAAAATGTTTAGCCTCTATAGTTAGTTCTTTGAAATATTAGGTCAACATTAATCAATGAATGAGTAAGAATATTTGAGAGCCCACACTATCAATAAAATTCATTGAGTACATCTACCTGGTCTCATTTTCAAATAATTAGTAAGTGTTAATTTATTATGTGAATTATTTGTTGTATCATAGATTGCATCAACCAAGCTTGATATAGCTCCTTATTTTTGCTTCCTAACTACATTAACTAAATTGATACAATATCATTATCCACCATCCCTTTAACATGACTACACTAGATAACTTGATACAATTTTATTTTTTTGATATATGTCAGCTTGACTGCATCAACTATCTTGATATAACATGCCATTCCTAACTCCTATCTACTTGATTACATTAGTGATCTTGTTACAATATGTCATTCCTAACTCATGTATACTTGATTAGATTAGTTAGCTTGATATAGTCTACTTTTTATAGTATCAATTTACTTGACCACATTAACCACCTAGATATAGTCTTTTTTCCCCATTATCTATTTGGTTGATTGCATTGA
The DNA here is from genome assembly GCA_037957365.1 of Torreya grandis. NCBI lineage: Eukaryota > Viridiplantae > Streptophyta > Pinopsida > Cupressales > Taxaceae > Torreya > Torreya grandis. Next base: position 1,099,881 of record JARHVA010004940.1, read on the forward strand.
CTAACTCGATATAGTTTACTATTTTGAGATTTTTTTTGCTTAATGACATCAGCCAAATGGATACTAATTTTTCTTGATATTTAGGTTGATACATCAGAAAAAATTATAAAATATATTATATCATCTATCATTATCACCACATTTTATTTTTGTACTACGTCAACCATCTTAATACACTCTTTCTTGTTAAACCCAAAAACCAACTGCATCAGTTTAGATGATATTATCTATTTACTATGACTAGTCAACTTTTATTATAAAATTTATGGCCCATTTTAGCATCATGATGTCACCCCTTAAAATCTTTCTTACCATCCTCAACCCATCTAGATTTTACATGGGTTTTTATTTTCTTCCTACCTTGACCACCATTGAATACAACTTTTCATGGTACAAGTTTTCCCAAAATCACTCTAAATCTATCATACGTAGCATGATTGAAATTAACTAAACTAATGATCTAGATGATTCTCACATTTTCAGGTATCTTGATGATAATATTATTTATATCCCACTTAATAATGGTGGTTTTAAACAAATTCATTCATCTTATACCATAAGTGAGGAAACTAAAACTAATGTTGGGAACATCACTCCTAATCCTAATATTGGTAAACCCCATCCTAATATCTCTGATCAAAATCCATCTATTTATACAATCCAAGTTATTTAAAAAATGGTTCAACAAATGAACATTATGCAAGCATCCAATATCTCCCAAATTCTCCAAATGCAAAACCACATTTTATAAATGGCTAGTCAACAACCTCAAGTCATCATGACTTAACTAAATTAGATTTTTATCCCTCCTCCACTTTGAGATGCCGATGGAAATATCCCCTCAAACTCTTATGCATAACAAAATTATTTAACATCTTCAAAATGAACATTTCGCTTATTTCATTATATCCATATACATTGGGAAGAACTATCCAACTATCACATCTAACAAAATTAAGGATCCTACTTTCTTCCTTAAATCTTTTATAAATATTTATAAGGAATGGGTTCAAACTAGTACCTTTGGTACTAACAAACTTCTAGCTAAAACCTTCACTAGATAATTAATAGAATGGTATAAAAAACTACCTAGAAATTCCATTAGAAACTATAGGATTAAGTAAATTATCTAGTTAAGGAATTCCAACATAATGATCTTCCTTAAAAAAACCTTAGCCATTTCAATAGTGACAAACAATCTCCTATAGAATCATCTCAAGCTTTCATCAAATGATGGAAATATTTAACTCACAAATTAGACCATAACATGAGTGATCATAATCTCTTCAAACTATTTATTACCACTCTTAAATCCCCTCTTCAATATAATATTAGGACTCTTTATCCTCACACCTTAGAAGAGGCCATTGACCAAGCTAAAAGGCAAGATTTTCTTATGGACCAATTTGAACCTTCTCAAATTGCCAAAAAAGAGTATTTACATAATAAAACTAATGCAATCACCACTACTACTCAAACCAAAGTAGGAGCATCTACCTTAGATAATCAACTTTGTTCCCATCCTTCCTTTAGTGTGCAGTAAATGAAGAAGTTATTATCTCCATCTAAATCATTTGTTTATAGTAATACTACACCTCCACCATGGTATGACCCCAATGATTTTTATTGGTTCCATGTTGACATTGGTCACTCTCATAAGACATGTCATAACCTTCAAAATATTTTAGACACCCTCATGTTTAGAGAAAATTTTGACTATGATGTTATGATCAAAGAATGTCATAATGAATATCAACAAGATTTTTAAAAGCGAACTTATAATTCTAAATATTACAATTATAAGTCTCAAAAATCTTCTCAATTATTGGATTCTAATACGCAACATTCCAGTGCAAATGTTTGTGATATTGATGTTGTTTACAACAAATACTAAACTAGTTCTCAATATGTGAATGCAGTAAATGTTAACTACCATCTTAAGCCCACTCATAAAGATCATATCAACAAAACTAAGAAGCCTTATAATGAATAAAATATTCTTAAAGATACCATAAAAAATACTAAGTGATGAGCAAACTCCACCATCAAAGCCTCAACTTAGTTCTACCAATCTCATTATTACTAAATCTATTCCTATTAATCAACCTAAGCCTCATTTGGGCTATATGTATAAACCATAATGGAATTTTATAAATGAACTCAACTCTATGCCTTGAAAAATCCTTCTAATGGAATTAATGAGAACATTACCTTATCATTGTAAGTTTCTCATGTAATAATTACAAGACATCAAAGAACCCCTATCTAGTGAATTTAAAATGCCTATTCGACCCTAAAAATGTCTTGCACCTATGGAAGTTTATGCTATTGAAACCATTTCTCAATCTTATTCAAAACCCTCCATAGATTTTCCTAAAGAGTACACGATTAATAATGAAATCCTTTTTCAAAAAGATGAGCCACCCCTCTTTATTAATATTATGATTAATAATAACTTAATAATAAAGGTATTGGTGGATGAAGTATCCAAAGTTAATCTTACATCCCTTTGTTTAATCTAACAACTTGGATACTCCAAATATAATCTCAAGCACACTAGACTTAATTGTCATGGATTTGATAAATATAATTAAAAGCCTCTAGATTACATTTGGATCCCCCTACTATCAAACCCAAAATAATCTATGCTAAGCTTATGGTTTTAGATCTTCCACTTTCCTAAAACATGTTTATAAGTTGTCCATGGACTCATCACACCTTCTAATAGACAATGCATAAAGTTCATCTATAATGGAAAGTGTTACAAAATTGATGTAGATCCCAACCCTTAGAGCTTTTATCTTACTAATCGTAAATCTCAATATCACATCCTCACTATTTCTCATATTAACATTCTACCTCTCCCTAAGTTTGTCAACATAAATCCCAATCTACATGTTATTCTTGTGAATTCAAATGATGTGAACTTAATGAGCTAAAAAACACTTGTAACAACACTAGATTATCTCCTTATATCTTAGAATAGCTCCCCCCTCCTCTCCTTCCATGAGATAGGACCATTCCTTTAGTTGATGATGAAACTAAAAATCAACTCTCATTCAATGCTAATGAATCCATTGCACAAAACATGACTTTATTTTAAATGACTATTGGGTGGCCAAATTATTTGAGGACCCTTTAGTAATGTCCCCTTGCACTTTTAGTAAAATAAGTGTCTCCAATAAAGACACTTCCACTAAAAATGTTCAACCAACTTCCCATGATTGTAACATTTCTCCATCTTATGATGATTCCTAAATTATGTCCCAAGCCTATTCATGAGATTGGGATGTAATTCATTATCAAAAGATGATTTCCAAAATACATGCTTTCAACTAAGACGTTCATGTGGTTTACCTATTTTATGGTTTTAGTGACACTAAAATAGAACCTTAATGTCATTTTCTTCCTACCAACCCACCATTAATATACACTCCATGGTTTGTTTAATAAATTCTCCCCATTCACACATCTAAAGGAATCACCCAACTTGATACTATTCAACCAATCTTGCATAGTGATAACACTATCAACTAGCTCAATACTTTCCACTTTAATTTTCATCCTTTAGACTATATCGAGATGATGAATATAATCTAACCTCCAGTCATAGATTGCATTAGACATAAATCATCTAATGTTTGTATAATACTCTTAGCTTTCCCACCTTTAGTCGATGGCCAACCTGATGCAATCAAAATTGTTCATGTTATTACTGATTGTATTGGCCAACCTGATGTAGTTTATTATATATATTTTATACCTAAATGCATCAACCAATCCAATGTAGTTCATTATATCTTTTCTATAATAGATTGTATCAACTAGGCTGATACCATCTAGTCTAGTTCTTTACCTTCTACTTCACTTTCTTAAATTACTTAGATGCTAGGGTTATTTATATAAGATAAATACATTATAAGTTTGACAATAATGGTAATTATATTGTAGACCTTGAAGTATATTTCAAATTATATAGACCTTTACCTATGCTTCCTATTGATGAATCTATATTATAATTCGTTCATGCTAGAGAGCCTCATATTCCTTTCCAACATTATAAGCTTGGAGATTTTTAGAAAATGGTTCCTTGCTTCAATAATTTTGTTGCTAGCACAAACCCCAAAACCCATCCTATTTTACTTCTTCCTCCAATTCCATACCATTTACAACATGGAAATTCCATGATCATTGAGGAAAATTTTGTTATTAACTATGGCACAACTGCCTCTCCAAAACTAATTCTTGTCTCAAAGGAACTTTGTCCTAAGAGAAAGATAGTTTCAACATTTTTTTTGACAAATATCATGAAGACTTTAATTGGTCATACAAATACATGACCAACATTAAAACCAACATAGTTGTCCATAACATCATCACATATCCAAATGTGAAACCTATATGCTAAAAAAACACAAGTTTCATCTTAATATTTATACCTTATGTCACAAATAAATTATCACACTCGTAGATGCTAAAGTAATCAAACATATAGATAATTATGAATAGTTCTTCAACATTATTCCCATTCATATAAAATTCTCTATGCTCATTCACATCTACATTAAATTTCATAATATCAACTTAGTATGAACTAATTTAATTTTCCTCTATCATCTATCAATGCTATTATTGATTATATATCTGGCTATGGGATGCTTTCCATCATGGATGGTTTTTTGGCTATAATAAAATTCATATTTCTCTTGAATATCAACATAAATCTACCTTTATTATTTAATGGGGAACCTATTTCTATGTTAAGATTCCCTTCGGTCTCAAAAACACTAGAACAACTTATCAATCTGCAATGACCGATATATTTCATGATCTTATCCATAAAAAAAACAAAACTTATGTGGATTATATTACTTCTAAATCCAAGAATTGTGAAAACCATATTCATTATTTTTATAACATCTTGGATTGTCTCATCAAATACAAAGTTTGAATCAATCCTTTTTAGTGTTACTTCTAAAAAAATCTTAGGATTCTTAGTTTCTTTATAAGGTATTGATGTAGATCCCATAAATATAAATTCTATTATCAACATTCCTATACCTTGATCTATTCCCAACATCCATACGTATCTTAGGAAACTTTGGGTAATCTATCACTTTGTCCCCAAGATGGATTATCACATCTATTCTATAAACTCACTCTTTAAGAAATCTAATACTATTGAATAGATTGATGCATGGAAAAAATATTTCAAAATATTAAGGAATCATTACTTCACCCTCCTACTCTTTGACCACCTTCTTGTGATCTCCTTGTCATCTTGTATACATCATCTACCCCATATTAGTTAGGGAAATCATTTCATAATAAAACAAGTTAGGAAAACAATATGTTATTTATTACATCAATAATTCTTTGATATATTACCAAAACCATTACACAAAAGTGGAATATGACTTCCTAATAATTTTATTTGTAGCTAAAATAATCTAGCATTATATGTTTTATTAGACTATTTACGTCATCATCCATTATAATCCCATTCATCACTTTTTATCCAAAGATTTCTTACCTAGAGATAGAATTGGAAAATGGATGGTGTTTTTAATGGAATTTGATATAAGATTTTTTTCCCACAAATCAATCAAATTCCAAGTGATTTTTGATCAAAGTTTCATCACTCCCATCCTAGTTATGAGTAACCTTTATGACACTATTCTCGATGAAGAGATCTTTTTTATAGAAATTATTAACCAAGTTATTTGTCTCAAAGACTAATTTCAAAAATTCATGGTTGATATCAAGGCACATACCCTCAAAGGGTCTAAAATATAAATTTATAAACCTAAACCCAAATTCATCATATAAGAATGACCTAAAGTTACAATTAAATTGAATGAAGATACTTGGACACCTCACTTTGATAGAGCCAATTACCTTCAAAGAGCTAGGGTAGGTTGCATCTTAGATGACCCCATGGAAAAATCATCCCTCTAGCTTTATAATTCAACTTCAAAGTCACTAATAATATATCTGAATATGAATCTCTCATCCTTGGAATGTAAGCAACCATCCATTTAAATATTCCATATTTACATCCCTTAAGAGATTTATAGCTTATATGTCTCCAAGTTAGTGGCAAATATCAATGAAAAAGTTAAAATCCCATCTCATAGCATAAATTCATTTCTAATATTTCAAAAGATTTTGCATCTTTCACCTTCAAAGCAATCCCATGAAAACAAAATGCTATAGCCTATTCTCTTGCTTCATTAGCTCCTCTTTTTCATCCTCATTAGGAATTACATGACTCACAGTTCCTCATCCACATAAGGAAATTTATATATACTTTACAATACATGGGTGATTCTCTCATTTACTACATTGAAGTTATTAATACTCAACAAAGCCCATGGTACAAAAACATCATCCAATTTATCAAACATCATACCTATCCTCTACAGGTTGATTTTCATGAAAATACTGGACTCTATAAGCAAGCTTAAAAATATGTATTTCAACATGACATTATTTATTATCACAAAAAAAAGGTACCTTGATCCATTATGTTACTTTATATGAAGTTACTTATCTTATTGAGCAACCACATGGGGGAATTTAAGGTTACCACTATATTGAACATGCTACCACTTGCAAATGCCTATGAATGGGATACTTTTGGGTTAATCTCAAAAATACACCAAATAAATTTACTAAAAGTGTAATACTTGTAAATTACATGATAATATAATTCAATCCTCTATGATTGATATTTAAACCTTGGAGTCTCGTTGGGCATTCTCTATGTGAGGATTATATCTCATTGGAAAGTACCTAGATCACAATATGGCCATGTATTCATCATTATCACCACATAGTTCTTTACCAAGTGGTAAAAATTATGCCCCTTATTAATGTCATTAGTATCACCATTTAAAAATTATTTATTAATCAAATCATATTTCATTTTGGGATTACTCACACCATCTTATTTGACAATGATGGAAATTTTAAAAATAAAGACATGAAACAAATATGTGTAAAATTTAAAATTACACACAAATTTTCCACACGTTATCACCCTCAATATAATGGTCAAGATGAAGCCACAAAAAAAATAATTAAAAAAATATTGTAAAAGATTATTAGAGATTCATGTTCTAACTATAATCTCAATCTATATCCCACACTATCAGCTTATTGCATTAGTATCCATACTACCACTGGGGCAATTCCATTCTCTTTAGTTTATGACATTAAAGCCATATTATCATTAGAATTATTGTTACCCTCTTTATGAATTTATCTTCAAGACATCATTCCTAATGATGAGCTTTATGAAGCCCGTATTCATGAATTATATCTCCTTGATGAGTGACATATGAGTGTTTTACAACATAATCACCAATACAAAGCTCACATAGCTAAACAACATAATAAAAAATTCAAAGTCTATATTATTGATGTTGGATAATTAGTGCTAAATTTAGATTACATACATGAAAAAGAGGGAAAATACACCCAAAAATGGTGGGGTCCCTACTTAGTTAAAGACATCCTTGGACCTAATACTTATAGACTATAAACTAATGAAGGACGTTTGATACTTAGTGCTAAATTTAGATTACATACATGAAGAAGAGGGAAAATACACCCAAAAGTGGTGGGGTCCATACTTAGTTAAATAATTCCTTGGACCTAATACTTATATATTATAAACCAATGAAGGACACTTTATATGGAAAGGGAAATACAATTAATCTATAAATCAATCCTAGCTCTGATAAGATAAATCCTACTTACACTTTTGATTGTCAATACATTAGATATTCATGGTCATGACTAAGATGGATATAATAGACCTAGCCAATGGATCTCTTACCACAAAAAAATCACTAGGGAGGGTTCTAAATCCTCTAGTCAAATAAAAGTATATAACCCTAACTAGGTCCTATATTTTCATATTCACTAAAGTAATAATAAGTAAAGTAAAATTTTAATCTAGTGTTGACCAAAGCTTGTGGTATAAAGTGGGGGTTATTAAACATAAAAGTAAACATGCATAAGAGAATACTAATTAAGTTATGTATAGTAAAACCCAAATACATGGAGAGAGGAATATATTCAAAAGCCATTATTTATGCTACTTCTATCTACTAATAGAGAGGAATAAAATTTGAGATACTTAACTTGAAGTTGAATCCATCGAGACTAAATATCTCCCTTAGAGAAAGGTGCCTCAAAAGAGGTTATTATGGTTTATAAGGATCACTAAAAAAGGAAAAAACATCCAAGAATTTCCACAAGACTAGATTCTTCTCCAAGTAGAAACCCTAAGCTATGACTCAAGTAGAATGGCATAGGATCATATTGTAAGGAAGTGAAAATGAATAATTAACTCTTTCTATCTCTTTAAGAATTGATGAAATGGATGTGTTTATATAGATAAATCTAACCCTAGTCATTTCTAAAATTTTAGTTGATAAATTTGGCTTAATCGACTTTGTATCCTTATTGAAAAAATAAAATTAGGTCTTGGTCTAGGTTGGCCAAGGGCTGACCTATACTATAAATGAGTTTTATCAATTAAAGTACAAGGTTGATGGGTTTGACAGTGTATCATAAATCATCAAAAAATATTTTAGGCTAGGGAAGGGCTAAGAAAGGCATAAACTAACTAAAGGGGGTGAAAAATAGGAGACAAAGATTAGGGAAATGTTTTTTAGAGATGGTTGGATTGATAACAAGTGGTAGTATATGGAAAATAATCTTGTGAATCATTAATGGTCTACCCACCCCTTTCTCTATACACACCTTAAGGCATGCACTCAAAGATATTGAGACTCGATGGGTTCTTACAAGATAAAAAGCATCAGTAATTGATAAAGTTTGAAAATATTATGTGTATACATATGCCCACTTGAAGCTCATCACATGTTATTCAGGTGCAACAAGGGATGGTGCTTCAAGAAAATAACATAGTAACACATAATGTTGAAGTTAAAAAAATGTAGTATTTTAAAGCAAAAATAACTAAAAGTCAAATGAAATAAATGAAAATAACTAAAAATAAAAGTAATGCGTACCTTGAATTACATTTATCACTAGATGGTTGTCTGTTGTGTTTTTATTTTTGATCATGGAGGGCATAAATGCTGCTTTCAACAAACCCAATGATATAAAACTAAAGAGCAAAAAAACAAACAAACACAAGAAATCCAAGATAAATGATGCTATGTAGATGAGATGTACCTGGAAATTTGGCAAGCTGGGGTGAAAAATGCTAAGTTAAAACAAATTACCAAGTCAAAATTTAAATTAAATTGGGTAAACTAAAATAAAAATCCATTAAAAACCAAAAAACTCAAACAAGTAAACCTTAAATAAGAAAGAAAACTGACTAAGTCAAACTAAGGATACATGTCAAAAATAGTAATCAAACATCAATGTAAAAGCAATAAAAATCCTTAATTAAATAAAAATGGGCAAGCAAAATGGTCAAAAAACATTGATGAGTGATTAGTAAGAATCCTTAATCATCAATGGAAAAAGTACATGAAAGTATAAATGGACTCAGGTGTCCAAAAAAAAGGGTTGTACAACAATAAAAAAAGGTAAAAAAAATTAAGCTATAGCTAGAGATGTAGATTCATGGTATAAATAAAATAATTCATAGTCACTTAGACATATTGTTTAGTTCTAAAGATAGATAAAATTGAAATAAAGTAGTGTTAGCATGTTTTTAAGATGTGAAAAAGAGGGAAAACATAGTTAGAATCATAATTGCTTGTGAAGGGGGGAAATGAAATGGGTAGAGGGGAAAATGAAGGAAAAACTAAGGTAGAGGAAATCTTTATGGAGTTCAAGACAATCAAATTAGGTTTGTAAAAATAAGAGGACTTTTGATATTAAATACTTTGAAGAACTTCTCTTAGCCACACAAATCTTAAGTAAAAAAATGAAGTATGTAGATCATCCCATAAAGGCTAGATGCATGAAAAGTAAAATGGACCTACCTTCCCACAATGTATTCCCCATTTTTTAGGACCTCTTATAGATCTGTTGGTCTACTATGATGATTAGGTACTTGCATGAAAAATTAGGTAGCGATATATAGATTGTTTAATTATCCCATTCCAATCTATTGGCCTACTTCACCCTTATGGACCTCGACTCTATCATGAGGTAAACTATGGATTTTTAGATTTTATTAGAGATAGGAGATGTGCTTTTAATCATGTATTTTGGTGTGATTTTGAAATTTGAAATTTATATGTTGTATTTTGTATATCATTGCCTTTTATTTCAAATGATTTGGCTTTTTTGAACTTTATTTATAGCTTTTTCTATTCCTCCTCCATACAAATTTGAAGAACCAAACATGGGTGCTAAAGATGACTATCATTTTAAGACTTTGGATTGGGTTGCTAAGAAGGAAAATTAAGAGAGAATGTTATGTAAAAGTCTCATTAATCCATATGAAATAAAAGTTATACCTTGACTTTGACCTTGGTTTATCCAATGTGGAGTGAAAGGAAAGGAAATCAAGAGGAATGAGTCATGAAACAATTTGAATTAGTTTAAATCACAAAAAAAGTGACAAAGGGTGAAAGAGGGATATAATGATAGTAAAAGTGTGATACATTATCATAAGAATGAGGGAAGTGTAGGAAAACATGATAACATAGTTTGTTATACAAATTGTATCTATAAAAGAAGAAAAATCCAAAGTGGAGAACAAGGATCAAAAACTCAAGACCATTGTTAAACACATTCTAAAAAAGGAATACTAAATTAAATATGGTGATTTTATGAGGAAGGTATGTTCCTATCCATGGTCTTACACTACAACTCATAAAAGAGAAACCTAATAGGGTGCACAAAACATGATGAAGATGGTATTTTGTAAGGAAAGCTAAGTCCTATCCATGGTCTTACAATGTAACTCTTAAAATGGAAAACCCAAGAGGGTGAAAAAATTATTGTAAAGTAAGGAAATAATGATAAAAGGAAAATCATGAGGAAGACTAGGTCTTATTCCTAGTTTTACAATGAAACTCATGAGAAAAGAGAAACCTAAGGACTAAAAGGAGGGACTAAGGTTTATGGAAAGAGAGAACTACTGTAGAGGGTGAGACCCATGTAAATATCCTATAAAAAGTGTTATTAAGAAAGAGATAATTGTGTCTCTTTAAAAATTATGCATTGGTGGGCTCTTTAAAAATATGGACTTCATTAGTTTGAAGGTGATAGGTACTAAGATCGAGAATGTATTTGACTAAATAAGGGCCCCACCATTTTTGAGGAGATTTAAATTATTTATCATGTGTGTATTCTAATTTAAGGATAAGATCACCAATATTAAAAGTGTAGACTTTGACTCTTTTGTTATGTTGTTTGGTAATGCGGCCCTTGTATTGGTGATTGTGTTGCAAAGTAGAAAAATGTGTTTATCAAGAAGATAAATAGCATGAAGGTGAGATTCACACAATTATTCATTGGGTATGATACCATGAAAATATATACAAAGAGAAGGGAGATTAAATTCTAATGGGAGAACTGATTAAGAACCATAGACTAGTGAAAATAGTGTTGCCCTAGTAGCAGTGCATATGCTAGTATAATAAGCCCAAAGAATAGGATATAGATGAAGATGCCAATCTGTGCAAGTTTTATGAATTATATTTTGGAGAATTTTATTAAGGATTTATTGGTAGCCTCAACTTGGCCATTGCATTAGGGATGATAAGGTGTGGAAAATTTGTGATTGATTTTGAATTTAGCACAGAGCTGTTTGACATTTTTAGTTTTAAAATTACCACCATTATCTAAAATGATAGTATGAGGAATGCCAAAGTGGTAAATGATTTGATCGAGGATAAATTTGGAAATGGTGGTACTAGTGACATTGATGAGAGGCATAGCCTTGACCCATTTGGTAAAATATTTGGTCACTGTAATAATAAAGACATGTCCATCTTGAGATCTATGTAATTTACCTATGAGATCTAATCCCCACATGAAGAATGGCCAAGGAGACTTCATGGTCTGAAGCTTAGTTAGAGGTGAATGAATTATATCATCATGAATTGGCAAGGAATACACTTTTTGGAAAATTTTGTGGCATCCTTTTCAAGAGTGGGCCAAAAGTATCCCATATGTAAGCATTTGTGGGCTATAATATGTCTGCTACAATGGCCACCGTAAATGCCCTATTGTGCTTATTCAATGAGAGGAGGAACTTATTATTTCATAACATAATAGATTAGGGTACCTTAAGCATTATGATAATAAAGTATGTTATATCTAAAGACATACTTGAAAGCTTGTGAATATGAGTCTTTTCATGGGATTCAATGTTTAGAGGATAGGTTTGATATTTTAGGAATTGAATGATGTCTTTGTACCATGGGATTTATTGAATGTTGACAACTTCAATGTGGTAGATAAGTGAATATTCTGGATGAATAGATTATGGTTACTTTCTTATTTGGATAAGAAAAGTGAAATCGGTAATAAATTGGTGTGGATGAAAAAGAGATGTCAAAGAAGCAAGTGAATCAACAATAGAATCTTGATTTTGAGGGATAGGGTCAATGGTAAAAAAAGTGAATTCTTTCGCAAGAGTAGTTACTATTTGATGAAAATCAATGATATTTTTTATTTTTAATTGATAATCACCATTAACCTGGTAGCAGATGAGTTGGGAGTCACCTAAAGTGTGTAGATATATGATGTCTAAATCAAGGGCTACTCTCATGCCTAGGATTAAAGCTTCATATCATGCCATATTGTTAGTGACATTAAAGGTAAGGAAAAATTCCAAAGGGATAATTTTAACAAGAGGAATAGTGAGGATGAAACCTAACCCATCTCCTTGAAGGCATTTAACACCATGAAAATGAAGGGACCAAGTATCTTCATGTAAATCAATAGTAATTTATAGAATTTACTCAATAAAAACTTTTAGTTTAGTAGTATCAAGGAAAATAGAGAACTCTTCAAGATGATTTGCTTTTAAATCATAAGTGAAATTATGGAAATAATATTTAAGATATATGGCTTGATTAACACCTTCAATATAGAGAATATTATCATTAGGGAAATTATATTGAAGGTGTTCAGTAGCTAGGATAAGAGCTACTATGAGTTGATCAACAATGATTTGTCCTTTGATAGTGTTTTGTGTAATAATTTAGAGATCAAATTTCATGACAAGGACCATTCACTTGCAAATTTTATCACCAAGAAGAAAGGATTTAGAGAAGAAGTGATAGAATAGATCATAATGAATGACAGCATAAGTAGTTTGATTAAGCATATAATGTAAGATCTTTTTAACAATAAAATATATGGCAAGGCAATCATGTTCTAATTTTGTATAAGATTTATCATAGTCTATGAGGCCTCAAATGATATAATAGATGGCATACTCTCTTTTGGTATCATTATGTTGGGCAAGAAATGCCCCAAATGATATGGGTGTGGAAGAAGTTTATTATATTAAAGGATGATAGTTAGAAGGCAAATGAAGAGTGGGTGGGTGAAGTAAATATTATTTCATATTGTCAAATGTTTTTTTTACAAAGGTCTATCCATTCTAGGGCATTGCCTTTCTTGAGAAGACAAAATAGATACAATAATCCATTTTAGGGATAAACCATCTAATTAACCCAAGTTTTTAAAGGCAAGTGTAAATAATGGGGATGGACTGAGGGATAGACATGTTGATAATAATGTTGATATTTGATGGATCTACATAAATACCACAAAAAATACTAAGAATCCTATAAATTTGCTAGATGTGACATCAAAAACACATTTTGTAGGGATTTAATCTAACTTTATATTTAATGAGGTAATCAAATATGATATAAATATTAGAGAGATGATTTTTACAGATTTTATACTTGACAATGAGGTTGTCCACATAGGCTTCAGAAATTTTATGGAGAAGATCATGAAAAATGTGGGTCATTGCCCGTTGATAGGTAGCACTAGTATTTTTTAGGCTAAAAGGCAATTTAATGTAAGAATAGGTTCCCCATTTCATGGTGAAATTTGTCTTATGTTGGTATTTAGGGGAAATGTTAATTTGATTATAACCTAAAAAACCATAAGGGATAACATTTCATAACTGGTAGTGGAATCGATGATGGCATTTATGGAAGGTAAAGGGAAATTATCCTTGCAATAATCAAGATTAAGAATACAAAAGTCAATGCAAATGCAAATGACCATGGTGAATTTCTTCAAAATAGGGATAATGTTGAAGACCCATTATGAATAGTCCTAAGGCTTGATAAACTTATCATCAAGAAGTTTAATGGTTACTTTATGGAAAAATTAAAAAATTCTAGTAGAATTTTCTATTGCTTTTATTACACGAGCTTGATGTCAAGATATTTAATGATGTTGTGCACCATGATATAAGGGTCAATACCAGGCATGTCCTTATAGGAACAATTGAAAGTATCATGATATTTATTAAATAATAAGCCAAAGTTATCATGTTTAGTTGGTGTGAATTTGTGAGAGACTATAATTGGTTGAGGGCATGATGGGGCACCATATTTGATTTGAGTAGTTTCCTTGATAAGCATAGAATTTTCATCTTGGAAATGATACGGTGCATTAGGTAAAGAATAAATGGGATTTGATTTAGGATAAATGCTAAAAATAAAGTTGTTGAAATAAGGGGCTTTCTTTTCAAAATTCTTGAGTTTGTGATGCTGTTGAGGTAGTTGAAGTTTTTAGAGATGAAGTAATTCAATAATGTCTTCATCACTAGGTGAGGTGAGAAGAAGACCATAATACTCAACAACTACTTCGACATCAATGATCTTGTTACCGTGACGATCATATTTAAAGTGTATTTAATGTACATTTGTGGCCTTAACATCTAATGTATTCTCAAGAGTAGGAATATATGGGGAGGATTGATAGGATTTGATAGTGTCATTGACAAAGGAAGAGTTGGAGGTAAAGATTGGTTTTGTAGGTGGTATAAAAGATGTAAGAATTTTTGGAGGTTTAGAAGGTTATTTTATTCAACCACCCAAGGGGTATAAAGGAGGGGAGAATTAGTAGGAGGTATATGACCTTTAGGTGCTAAATAAAATTTAGTAGAAATGGTATGAACATCATGATTAAAAGCATGTATATGAGTTAGATTTTTTTGGTAATGTTGACCATCCAAGTCTCATGATTGAATTTGGGCCATGATGTAATTATCATTATAGGTTGGAGAAATTATACATGCTTGAGATTTGAGAGGAATTTTGAAAGGGGAAATGCCTAAATCAATGAATTTATATGGAGACATGATTAAAAGATCATGAAATAATTTATCCCCTCTATAATCATTACATGTGAATTTATCTTTGGTATAAGAGGCTTCGTGAGTATTGCATAGAGGGGGAAAATAATTGATCTCATCAATGAAGGTAATAAAGAAGGGAGAAGACACTTTGATATATAAGAAGGTAGTTTAGAGGTATGAAAAATATTTTGTAGGTCATTAGGTTCATCATCATCTAAATCAACAAGAGTAACTTATAAATCCAGATTCATATTGATGAATTTGGGTAAGGGAGCACTATTGATCATTGGAATGGTGGGAATGTGATATTGAGATTTAGGATTTAGAAGTTGAATACTCCAAGGGTTGGAATCAGTTTCATGTTTATAAGTTTTACCATTATGAAGGAACTTGATACATTGGATACTAGATGAGGCAATATCCCTCATTCTATGAGTCCATGGTCATCTTAGGAGTATATTGTAAGATAAGGGTAAATTTGGTATCATAATCTTAGTTTGAATAGTCTTAGGTATGATTGTAAGAGGGAGAAAAATACAACCAAGTAGATTTTGATTAGTTTTTTTTAATCCATGACATGTTAGGTAGGTTTTCTTGGGATGATATTTATTATAACCAAGTTGTTGGATGAGCCACAAAGATGTCACATTAATACTGAACCCTTCTATTGATACCAAAAAGTGTATCATAGGTGGTTCTTAGTGTTTAAGAAACACTACTCATTTATAAATTCATAAAATCTAATTCATGAGTTATAGGTTGTGATAATCCTATTATCTTTGGTGCAATAGAGGCAGAACAAGTGGAATGTTTCACAAATTTATATTAGTTGGTGGTTGGAAGCCACCATGGCCTAATTGTTGATCTTTGATTTTGAGGGTGATCTATGTTATTTAAAATGAATTATGATTAAACTTATGTCTAAAGCTAAACTAAGATGAGTATTCAAGATAAATCTAATATAATGTGAATTGATAAAAAAAGAGCAAAATAAAGGGTAAGGTAGAGAATAAATTTGTTGCTAATCTTTAACCTAAACATTATGACAAAGTTAAAGTTTCATCTAAACATGCATTTAACCAATATTTGACATTAAGTAGCATAAGCTCAAATCATACCACACATTAGGGAAACATCTAAGGATAGTATGAAATAGTGTAAATAAGGACCAGGTTCACTTTAAAGATTTACCTCTTCAAGCAAACAACATTAGCACATATGCAAGAAAAGTGAAGAAATGAAGTAAACCTTAGAACTTTCAACTAATATAGCATTAGTATAAATCAAGAAATCTGCACTCAAAGATGCACATAAAAAATTCATAAGGACCATTCAAATCTGAGATATAGAACAAATACATGAAAGAGAAGCCATGATAGCAATTGACACAAGCAAATGTGGACAAACTTTGTAGAATTCCTTTCTTATATTAATTTTCTCAAAAGTTATAAATAGTGTTGGCTCAAAAAATTCTCTCCTTTTACAATGGACAATACCGATTTATATAGACAATTCATGAGGTATGTTGATTAGTCATGTCAAATATTAAGGAAAACTATCCTTTTAAAATCTTTTGAGAACCCTTTTAGACATTCTAAAATGATTAACCTAAAGGCAATGTGCTTTACAATTTGAACATGACTTTATAAAGAGAATATTATATTTTCAAATATTATACAATGTTCCTACATAATAGAATATCATAAGTCAATTGGCTTGAATTTTAGACCCTTATGCTACTATAGTCTTTTGCCTTCTCTACAAGATCTTCATCCTATAATGTTGTTCATTAATAAGCTGGGTGTTGACAATAGGTTGTTAGGTTATGGAGCTAAAAGCTTCAATGATGCAGACATAGAGGAGGTTATTGAGAGGTTGCTAAGTTACAGAGCAACTGACGTCAGTCTGATCAACCAACATCGGTCATATCTAGTGAGTAGAGCAACCAACATCAGTCAGGTATCGGCTGATGTCAATCATCTCCAACCAGACAGGGATTGATGTCAGTCGCCTGTGCAGTTCCAAAATTGCTAGTTGACAAATAGTTAGTTAACAAACCAATTGTTTGCATGTTAAAAGGCTAATTTTAGTCTTGAGCTACGGATCTAATTATTGTAATTGGATGTCTAATTATTGTTTGCATGAGATCTATATAATAGACTCATGGGCTATATTGTAATTTGTGCTAGTTGAGTAAGAGCAAGGTTAGCTCCTTCAGAGTGAAGAGAGCAAGGTGTGTTCCTCCTAGTTCCACAAGGGTGCCGAGTGTGTATGATTAGGTAGAGCTACAGGTTGTGCAAGTTTTGATAGAATATCCACAGGGTTACTAGTTTGGAGAATCAAAAAGGTTCTTCATGTGTGTATGATCTTGGTTGGTAGGTGTGTAAGGCCAGGTTTGGAGATCTACATGTGTAAGTAAGGTCGATTGATCTGTAGGTGTGTGTGTGTGCGCGAGATCTAGGTTTGCAAGTGTGCAGAACTAGGTTGATTTGCAGGTGTGCAAGATCAAGGAGGTCAGCAACACAACAAGTAGCAAGATCAGGTGAGATCTACTTGGAGTATGTTATGTACTTGGAGTATGGTGTGTACTCAGTCATGGAGTACGTGGAGTACTTGTGAACTGGTAGTAGTGATACTGACTGGTGGTACTGGCAGTAGTGATACTAACTGGTTGGAGGTGAACACCAACTCTTTGTTTGAGTTGTGTGTTGAGATCGTAATTGAGAGAGTGAGCTCTTGAAGAGATTTACTATTTATGCCCTAGAGGTGTGGGAGCCCTAGAGGTATGTAAGGAAGAAGACTGTGGCATCTTCTTTATTGTATTTCCTTCTAGAAGAGTATTAATACAATTGGGTATTGTCTCTCATATTCTATGTTATTTTTGAATTCTAGTTACTTATTACTTCTGGTTAATTCCACATGTTTAGTTGCTTGGTAATCAATTATTCTTCTGGGTCCTAACAGTTGGTATCAGAGCATTTATGTTCTAGATTTTTGACAAGTGGTATCAGAGCTAAGGATGCAGGGAGCAAGTTTGTGTTTGGTTACAGGTCACTCTCAGGGGTTTCTAATTGAGTGGGAGTATAGCAATGGTAGAAGAAAGTACACTAAGAATGGAGGAATTCAAAGGCACAAATGGTCAATTACGGTGTTATGGAAAGAAAGAGTAGGTAAATAAATATTGTTGGTTGGTAGAAGATTAGCATGAAGGAACTAAAGAAGCAGATGTTTCAAGGGTTGTTGTACAAGATGCTCTGGGATGTTCCTTGGATAAAATAGAATCTTGTTTTATAGATTCTGTTGCCTCTTTCCATGTAGCCCCAAATAGAGGGGTTAGTGAGCCTTGTCAAAGTTTTGGCAAAGGGGAAGTGTGGCTGAAATTGTAGACGGCCAACACATGGGTGTTGAGGAAGGTCATGCAGGTCCCAGTCCTAGAGATGCGGCTAATTTATATAGGAAAGTTGGGTGATGAGAGATGCACAGTAACTCTCATAATGGATTCTTAGAATGTTACCAAGGATGCACTTGAATTAACATGTGGTAAGAAAGTAGGTACTCTTTATCTACTTGCTTGTATTACTGATTCTTCTTTTGTTGTAAAGACGTGGCTTTGTAGGCTTGGTCACATGAGCAAAAAGAAGATGCATGTTATTAAGAGGAAGTCACATGTCTTTGACAAACTTAAGAACTAGAAAGCCTTGGTGTTCATGGAGGAGATGACGGATAGAGATCAGTGGAGAAGGTTGAGTAACTCTAAGTAGGGTAGTTTGGACAGGGTTTTGATTCAAAGTAACCTCATGGGTAAAAAGTCATCACTCACAAGAAAACATAGGTACTAATGTTAGTTATGAGAAATTGGCATCGAATAGATAGGCACTGACATCAGTCATGTGCAGACAGGCAAAGTCAGTGGTGTTAGGCAGGTGGCGACTGACGTCGATAGGATAACTGGCATCGATGACCAGGTCCGTCTCATGGAATTGATGTCGATCAGATGCAGACTGGGTGGTGACCAACATCGGTCACTGAAATAGATTTTGGGTAGACAATAAGCTGTCAAGGAGTCTCAAATGCCCATGTGGAGGACTGAAAGGGTAAGTAAGCCTCAAATTCGTTATTCCTCTTCTTTATACTATTTATTGCTCACTATAGAGTAGGAAGGATCTAGGAAATAGTGGGAGCATGGCATGAATTCTTTAGAGAAGAACCAAATGGGAGATTTGGTAGAGTTTCTAGTTAGGATAAAAGCACTGAGAGATGAATGGATTCTTTGGTTAAAGAATAGAGAGAATGGACACGTGAGATGGAAGGCCAGGTCATATGGTCTTGAGGAAGCTACAAGATAGTGGTACAAGTTTGACAGGTGTATGACAAAGTAGGGCTTTAGTCAATGTCAGTGTAACCATTGTGTTTGTCTTACCAGGGTGGATAATGGTCGTGACATTATCTTGTTACTGTATGTGGATGGTATGCTTGCTGTAGGTTCAGACATACAAGATTTTACTGAGCTAAAGGTAAGGTTAGTTTAGTGGTGTGCCATGAATAATTTGGGAGCAGTGAAATTCTTTGGCATGAGTAATCCTAGAGACAGGGAAGGTCACAAGTTGATGTTGTCACAAGATGATTGTGTGAAGGTTGTGTAAGATGCAGTATGGCAAGCGCACTTATGGATGAACAGTTCACAGAACAGGGTCCCCAATCACATGATGAGGTTGAGTACATGTATACTCCTTGATGTTGCCCCAGTAGTGGGAGTTGTTAGCAGGTTTGTAGTCAATCTGGGAAGGAAGCACTGGAAAGCAGTTCAGTGGGTTCTTAGGTATCTGAGAGGGACCAACAGCAGGGATTCTTGTTATGTAGGGTCAGGCACTTCAGATATGGTAGGTTACTTGGATGACAGGTGTTGCACCATAAGATGTGTGGTGGTTGGTCTTCAAGATTGAGCTTGAAGAGGGATACAAACTAGGAAATAGATTAGACGGTGTATAGGTATAGGTACAGTGCAGTTATTTATCTCCAAGTGGGAGATTGTTAAGTTGTGGAGCTAAAGGCTTTACTGATGTAGACATGGAGGAGGTTGTTGAGAGGTTGCTGAGTTACAGAGCAATCAACGTCAGTCTAATCAACTGATGTCGATCATATCCAGTGAGCAGAGAAACCAACATCGGTCAGGTATTGGCCAACATCAGTCATCTCCAACTAGACAGGGACTAACGTCAGTCGCATGTGCAGTTCTAGAACTACTAGTTGATGAATAATTAGTTAATGAACTAGTTATTTGCATGTTAAAAGGCTAATTTTAGTCTTGAGCTATGACTCTAATTATTGTAATTAGATGTCTAATTATTATTTGCATGAGATATATATAATAGACTCATGGGTTGTATTGTAATTCATGCTAGTTGAGTAAGAACAAGGTTAGCTCCTTCAGAGTGAAGAGAGCAAGGTGTGTTCCTCCTAGTTCCACAGGGGTGCCAAGTGTGTATGATCAGGTAGAGTTGCAGGTTGTGTAAGTTCTGATAGAAGATCCACAAGGGTGCTGGTTTGGAGAATTAGAAGGGTTCTTCATGTGTGTATGATCTTGGTTGGCAAGTGTGCAAGGCCAAGTTTGGAGATCTACATGTGTAAGTAAGGTCAGTTGATCTACAGGTGTGTGTGTGTGTGTGTGTGAGATCTAGGTTTGTAGGTGTGCAAAACTAGGTTGATTTGTAGGTGTGTAAGATTAGGGAGGTCTACAATCAGGTGAGATCTACTTGGAGTACATTGTGTACTTGGAATACGGTGTGTACTCGATCATAGAGTACATGGAGTACTTGTGAACTAGTAGTAGTGATACTGACTGGTGGTACTGGCAGTAGTGATACTGATTGGTTGGAGGTGAACACCAACTCTGTGTTTGAGTTGTGTGTTGGGACCGTAATTGAGAGAGTGAGCTCTTGAAGAGATTTACTATTTATGCCCTAGAGGTGTGGGAGCCCTAGAGGTGTGTAAGGAAGAAGACTATGGCATCTTCTTTGTTGTATTTCTTTTTGGAAGAGTATTAATACAATTGGGTATTATCTCTCATATTTTGTGTTATTTATAAATTCTAGTTACTTATTACTTCTGGTTAATTCCACATGTTTAGTTGCTTGGTAATCAATTGTGCTTCTGGGTCCTAACAGTTGGTATTAGAGCATTTATGTTCTAGATTCCTGACATAGGTCTCATGAAGAGTTATTTTTCTTGATCCTTCAGGCTCCTGAGATCCTTTTTAACTCTTTACAATGCTTGCTTGATGCTACATACATCCCCTACCTTCTCTTTAGATGATAAAATTAAGCCCATAATATTCTTATTATCAACCCCTATCTTCCCTTGTCCTTGATTTCTCACTTCCTATATGAATTGAGTAGTTCTATGCTTGAACTCCTCATCAGTGATAAGACCTAATGGGTTGAGTGTGGTGGGATCTTTGATCAGGGTATCTAATATGTGAAAAATCTTGTCTTCTTATTACTTGAGATCTTTAGAAATGCCCTCCATTTGCTTAGACCAATTACTTAGGGCCTTGATCTTATCCATAAATATATCTATAATCATATTTAAGTGGGATAGACTGACTATTCTAGAGTTAGGGATTTGATTCTTGGTTAGGGATTTGATCAAATATTTCACTTGATAACTTTAATCCTTCCTTTGGCCAACTTGGCCTTTAGCCATGGAAATTTATTTACCTACTACATCTTGTCTGGCCCTAAATGATTTTAAATAACTGAACAAATCATTCATGGTGTGCTCAAATTATTTAAACCTATCTTCTGGGATTGATAAGACAACGTATCCTTATAAATTATTCTATTATTATTGTATGCCTTTGAGGGTAGCTTACAATTGTTATGCTTGTGCTTGGGCTAATTCAAGCACATTCTCTTTAATTATTTTGTTTTTTCTAGGTCTCTATCCTCCAATTGGAGTCAAACCAATGAATGGCTCTACTTTATGATAGGTGATATCTTCACCTCCTATCATGAATGTTTTCTATGACCCTTTTCAAATTGGTAGTTGTTGGGTCAAGCTTGACACCAATTGATGATTGTGTTACCTTTAGATTTGGGGTCTCCATTTGTGCTCCACTTGATTTTCCTAAATTAGCCATTATTTATTCATCTTCCTTTTATAGAGCCAAGATCCATGGCTTGACCTCCTCATGCACTAGGATATTGATGGCCTTTATCATTGTCAAAAGGTGTTGTGTAGTAGGTACTTTTTGAAATTTACCATAGATGAACCATTTTGGAATGACTGGACCATGAATCAAATTTTCTTCACTAAAAATATTAACTTCACTCAAAGGATGAGTGAAAGTCACCTTGGTATTCTTGATCTTCACTATAATAATGGCCATCTTAGCTTTTATTTTGGGGGGATCCACATGAACTAGATATAACACTTACTTCCCCTTTTCTTCCTTTATTTCTTCCATTTCTTCATCATCTGACTCATAGGCTAGTGATAGCATTTTTAAATCATCTTCAATTGTTTCACCAGGGTCTAATGCTACCATATGAACCTCCTCCACTAGTGATCCTTATTCCTCTACTTGAACAAAATATGTAATTTTATTAGACCTCCTCTCTTCTAGGCTATGTTCAACTTGTGTCTCTATTTGGGCACTAACTGATTGAGCTATTGGAGGTCTAGAAGGTGCACCACTCAACAATTACCATATGTCATCTCCTCCCTTTTACTCCCTCTGCATCTTATATTCTAGATTGATGTTGTGATTTTTCAATCTAATGGTGACCTTAGAGTATGAAGCAGATTTTATGTATATGGGGTCAAAAGGACCAGGTTGGTGATCATAAATTACATTTATTCTTTTGGCCTTCAAATGTTATTTAACTCTTCTATGTGGATCCCATTGCCTTAGCTCATAAATTTGAATATTTTAGGAGGTCTTGTGTTTGAATAAGCTTCAACGTTGTCCCATAATGCAAACATAGTTCTACCAATGGTTATGGGGAGGGTGTGGAGCAGTCCCTTCCTTTTGGTCTTGTTAAGACCATTTATTCCATTACATATTTGATAATCCACTTCTTGCTTTGCTAACTTGATGGGTACATGGATATGTAATCTGAGTGGAGTGCATTGGGTCCCTTCAATATTGATGATTGTATAATTAGGATATAACCATATATCACCCATGACTTTAATAGTCTTATTTATTAGTGGGTTGATCCTTATCATTGGGATCCTTATGATGGACTCATTAAGGGTAGGATAGACACAATCACACATGAATTGTATGTGATTCCTATACTTAAAGATATTTAACTTTGAGTAATACTATGAGATAGTTTATGTCTCATAAGGTGACCATTCCCTTAGGTTGGGAATCTTGTTTATAGAGAGAAGGGCATCCAAAAGGTATGACATCATGTGGAATTGAGTTTTACTCTTTTTCTTGATTGTAGAAAACTATCTACTTAAAGAAATGTTGATTACTTCACCTATAAGAGGGGTGACCTATTTCTCAAACATGAATTAGACCAAGGGGACCCAAATCTTGTCTACATATTTAGTGGCTACATTTACACATAATCTATTCATCGTTGTCATGGTCATTCTTATTCCAGGTTTGAATTGACCAATAGGGATGTTATTATTGAAATTAGAAAACACATGGTTCTTAGAATACAACGACAAGGAAAGGATGTTATTTAAATTAAATATTTGGCCCAGTTGTTGATTATGGTTAGGTGGGGCTTAATATTTTTTTAATAATTTTCAAAAGCTATGGGAGAGATGTAAACAATCTTCTTGAAACTACCCTCATGAATAATCATGCCCTTATCTATTTTTCCATCTTTAAAAATTGGAGTAAGGATATCTATGCAATGTAGTACCTCAGGTTTAGCTGCTACATAGTGTAGGCCTATCATCTAGATGGTGACTATGTTATAGTACCTTCTTTTTTTAGACATGTTCTTCTCATATTCTCTTGTGATGGGCTATTAGTTCTCAATGGTCTAAAACAAGCTCACCCAATTATTTTCCCCTATATTTAGAGATAAGGCATCAAATTGTGTGTCCTTGAAAATCCTCCCTTTTACATCTACAGTTAAATATAACTCCACATCTTCTATAAAAACACCTTTTTGAGCTATCATGGCTATAAAATTCATTAAATTACTCACTAGTGGTCTGTACTTCAGCTATCGATTGAATTATTATCACATAGATGATAATTTAACTTTCCTTGGCTTGGTCACAATGAGCACATGGTATAATTAGGGTTTTCTTACTTATTAAGGTTTTTTATAAAGGTATTCTCAATGATTTAATGGTGGCTATGAGTTTAATTTACAAGTTTCATGCCTTAGATCTCAATTGGATTGCATATTTATACCTTGCATTTCCTAGGTCCACAAAATCTTTAACTTGACATATTATGCTTATGTGGATTTGATGTGGAATCACCATGACATCTTGTTCATTAATATTTAAAATATTATCATTTGTCACTTTTGTACATGTATCAATATTTTATTAGTTGTGGGCCCTTTGAAAATTCTTCCTTGTCTCACACTATTGGATCTATTTGCATAGATAATTTTAGTTCATTGATCTCAATCTAGGAAATCAAATGCCATTGGATGTTTTGATATATTACCCATCATTATGACACTTATCACTTCTACATTCATCCTGACCTTTTTTGAAATGTAAACATTAATCTTGCATTATCAGATCATCCTCACCTAGATGAATGTGCTCCATTGATCTTGAATGATTGGATCATTTTCTTTTATCTATGAGCCATTGATCAAAATGTGTACATAAAATACATACCATTGATATTCAAAATGTGCTTAGGATTTAATCCATGGCATATGGTTATACTACATGTCATCTCCATGTTAGCTTTAATTTATTTTCAATTGTCAATGTTGATCTCACACCATCAAATCATCTTCAACTGATCAATCGTGCTCTATTGGATCATATTTTATTGCATACCATTGGATATTTGGTAGGGTTCCCATAATGGTGAGACTTGTCACCCTCTCACTTGTTTTGGGGCTTTATTAAAGTCTTGATTTAACACATACTATTAAATCAATCTTGCCTAATAAAATACATACCATTGATCTTGTGGTCAATAAAATAAAACTAATTTAGGCTCAGGGAATATAGGGAACTTAGGTTAAATACATTAGACTAAGGTTTTATTCACGTTGATAAACATGATAAAAACTTAGGATAAATTTTTTAGGCTAAGTTCTAAAACATAATAAAGGGGACTCCGTGAATGATAAAAGACATGTCATAAAGTCTTAGCCTAGGGTTTTCATTGTATTAATAAATATAATTAAAACTTTTAGGATACGATTTTAGGCTAAGTTTGGAATATAACAAAAGGGACCTTGTATTAGTTAGACCACATCGATATAAAAGGCTAATGGGATTTGGGACATAAAGGACCATGTGTAAATTTTTAGACTAAGGTTTGGTCATGCTGATAAACATGATTAAACCTTATGATAAACAATTAAACTAAGTCTATGGCTCAATTAATTATTCCCACACAAATTATTCCCACATAAATTTGAATTCAATTCATAAGGACATGACCTAGGGTAATTAGACTAAGGGTTTTAATGTGGTTCAAATGTAGATTCAATTATTTTTGATAGATCAAAGGTTAGTAAAAGATTGATTAATATTGAATCACAAAACCCTAGGAATGTTCATTCCTAAATGAGATTCCATTGAACCTAAAATATATAAACACATACACAAATCATTAGAAATAATAGAAGTGGTAAAATAATGATCATTTGAAAATGTGTTAATTAATCCAAATGAGAACCATGTGTGGATGATCTTTAAATAAATATAATGTGCAAACATGCTAATGGTACTTTGATCAATTGATTATTCAACTTTAAGGTACAAATTTGCATAATTTAAAACAAGGGTCCCCATTTTTTAGAAATGGGGGTATGTTGACCTCAACACCTTTATATACCAATGATTTATGAATGTAGGTAGTATTAATGGCTATTTTAATGAATAGGGGTGGATCATCTGTGCGAAAATGTATATCATAATTAATTATGTCTTCTTTAAGGAATTCTATGGAGGGTTTCAAAGAAGGACAAATGGATTCAATGATATGCACATCGATTGGTGGAGGCTCATGAGAAGGTGGTTCTACTTCAATAGAAGATGGATCTTCAATTTATTATAATTTTTGTATGAGGATTTTATGATTATAAGGAGAGGTATGAGATAAATCCATAAAGGGAATCTTACAAGGCATGGATTTGTGTTCTTTTAAGAAGTTCTAATGGGTCTTATAAGAAGAACCATCATGAGGTTTATAAGGTAAGTTAGATTTTGGAAGAATAAGAGTGGTTGATGGTTTAGAAGAAGGAGATGGTTCTATATTAGATTCCAAAACTCAGTGAGTGGTTGTAGTATCTTTGAGGAGTTGTTCTTCCAAATATGGTTTCTTAGGTTTAGTGATAAGATATTTGTGATCTAGTTTTTGGTGATAATTGACCTTAGCTTCTTTAACATATTGAGAATTATTATAATATTGGTTATAATTAGCATCAATGGCACAAATATCCTTGTTATATTATCGAGCATTATATGTGGATTTTTTTGGTTATTAGAAGAAGAAGCTTTATGAGCTCGTCATTTGTGAGAAGTAGTATTGTACTCTTAATGATAGAGTTGAATCATGGCTTCATGATTGAATGAATCACCAAGTATATAAGAGATAACAAATTTGGTAAGCCATTTAAAAGTTTAATGAGAGTGATCAATGTCAGTGTGGATCTAAAAAAATTGATTAGGGTCATACCATTTGGGAAGATGATTGGGATAAGTAAATGGTTTAGAGGGCACTAAAAATTATTTCATTTGCTACACAATTAAAGGTATGTGAGAAGATGGGGGATTATCAGCTTTGGAAACTCCTAGCTTGGTTTGAGGAGTATTGATGGTGATTTCATTAGTGGAATATTGAGAAGAGCCTTTGAGAAATTTGTTATTAGGTTCAAACTATTTTATTAAGAAGTCTTGATGCTTGGTTTGGTCAAGAGCTTCATTAAGTGTTTAAGGGGCAAAAGTTCAAACCTTATATTAAAGAGGAGTTAAGGTATTTATAAATATTTTAAATAGATTATAATCATTCATGTCATGGTCAGCCTTGTGGGACAAAGATTTACATAACTTGAAAAAATCATGAGTTGATTCAGTGGGAGATCACTTAGCATTAATAAAATGGCTAAGGAAATTTTTGGTAAGATCATTGTGTTAAAACTCTTTAACTAAGGGATTGACTAAATACTCTAGTTCCCATATGGAATGTTGGGGGATTTTATTGTATACTTCCAATACATTGCTAGCAAATGTTTTAACCAAAATTTTAGTTGTGGTAAAAGTATTAGTTTGAATCCATTCCTTGTAAAGATTTTTGTATGACTTAAGAAAGGGTCTTTAGTCCCATCATACTTGATAGTTGGATATATGTTACCAATATCAAAGGAAACAATTAAAGGAGTAGGAGGTCCATTTTTTATATTTTAAGTCATCTTATTATTAATGATAAGTTGGGGAATGACATTTCTTGTGGCATTTATAAGAGGTGGAGGAATAAAATTTTGGTTATTTTGAGGAAGGAGAATAGGAGATTAATTAGCCATATTGATCAAATGATGTTGTAGTTGCATCATTTGGGAGGTGTTTTATGTTTTCATTATGTTCATTTGTTACACTATCTATGCAAAAATTTAGGTTGTATCAATTGGTGGGTTGGTTTTTGTAGGAAGGCTCCCCAAATCAGCGTTAGGGGGAGGATTGTTAGGAGGTGGACTACTAATAGGATTGTTACATGACTTGTGTCAATCACTCCCACATTATGATGGGATTATTTAAGATTGGAATTGTTTTGATAGATATAAAAAGGATATGATTCACCTACTTCATCTTGAGGCATGATTTGAACCATGCTGTAATCCAAAGATGAGGGAGGTGAATAAGTAATATAAGAGTGAGGATTCTCTTGGGAGGTAAATAAAGGAAGAAAATAACACCCCATATAGTGTCTAAATAGATTTGGATTGTCTAAAAATATTTTTATATGGGATTTCATGATTCTTTATGAGAGAAATAAAACTTAAGAAAGAAGAAAAATTAGTGATAGAGTCATCTAGACATAGAACAAAGTCAGTCAGATAATGAATGGGGTTGGCCAGATAGAGAAAAAAATTAGCCAGACAAAGAATGAGGTTGACCAATAGGTATAAAATTGAATAGGTTGATAGATTAATTATAAGATACATGATAAAAAGAATACACAATCATATGGGTCAAATATGTACTACTATATAGGGGATAAAATAGAGAGATAGGAAGATAAAGTCATGCAGGTCAACTGTGTACTATTGATAGGAAGGTGGAATTGTAAAAGACTATATCAACTAAGAAAAAAATGTCAAGGAAAATTATTATAATATAGTTTTGAATCAATAATGAATGAAACCACACAAACAATTGGATCAATGTGATCGATCTAATTGGGGCACATAGTACAAACCTTACACCAATGCTAGCCAATGTAAGTTTTGTAATACAACACATACTAATCAAAGATTAAGAAATGAAATAAAATTAAATGATAACTAATTAGTCACCCTAAGTGTTATTATATATTTAGAATTTTTTTATTTTAATGTGATAGGAAAGTTAGCTGAAATAAGGAAATAGAAAGCATTCTAAAGTTGGTTTTAGGATATATGGGTTGAAAGAGATCTATATTGGCAATGGTACTAGCTTGGTATTATCCCCCCCCACCTCACTTCACAATTAGACCATGATAAGGGTCTTAGGTACTTTGAAAATATATACCATTAACCATGTATTTATGTTTGTCTAGAAAACCAAGTCAGCTTCCCCCTTAGAGATGAAATACAAGTAGGTAGGCCTTGGGAAGATAAATGTTTAAATGATTTTTGAATGTTAAGTGATTTGGTCATGTGTGAAAAAGAGTAAAATAGTGTAACTAAAATGGTACTTTTGAAAAAACCACATAATTAGACTATGTGAGTTACTCTAAACATGCAAATAACTAAAAAGGAAATGTGAGTTAATTACTATCAAATAAATGTTAATTTTTTTATTAAGAATAATACAAAGTTAATTTAGATGACACTGTATTCAAAAAATATAGAACAAAGTTGAATGAGTCACTATTTATCTATAGAATTAGGGTCTTTAAGAATAGAGACAAGGAAGTAAACTATGTCTCACAAATAGAAGATAGACTACAAATTTAAGTTGACCAAGTCAACCTTGTTTGCTATAGGATTATACTTTTAAAGACTACTAAATTATGAAAAATATAATTGAAGGAAATACTAAAATGATAGAGAGAGAACATAAAGGAACCTTAGTGGCCTTGAAAATGATTTTATATTATAAAGTTTATGTCATAGTACTTTAGTTACTACTTTATAATTATGCAACATGGGTCGACTAGTTCTACCACGTTCTAAAAAACCTTGTATGTTGAAGAAGAATAAGGAATAGGGTTGACCTATTTGATAGTGTTCATTGACCTGTATGTTGGAAAAAATAATTAATGGATATAGTCAACCTATTCGATGGTGTATGCTAATATGGAATTGTATAAAAATATTTTATTGAACTATTTGATCCATTAACTTGTAGTTGATGAAGACCTTCACAGACAAAATAGAGTTATTTTGAAATGATTATGTGTTAAACTTGTGCGTAAAAAGTTATAACTATAGTGAATGGTTTGATACAATACTATAAATATGGAAAAATATTATAAAATGATAGAAATGGTAGTGTGAAATAAAACATGTAAGAGTTAGATTCACATCAAGTTCACCAAAATGTGTGCAAAGGGAAATGCAATTGATCTATAAATCAATCATAGATCAGAGAAGATAAATCCTACTTACACTTCTAATTATTGATGCATTAGATATTATGGGTCATAACCAAGATGGATCCACTAGACCTAGCCAAGGGATCTCTTACCATAAAAAAATCACTAGGGAGGGTTCCAAAGCCTCCAGTCAAACAAAACTATGTAATAACCTTAACAAGGTCATATGTTTTCATATTCACTAAAATAATAACAATTAAAAGTTTAATCTAGTGCTCACCAAAGATTATGGCACAAAGTGGGGGTTAGTAAATATAAAAGTAAACATGAATAATATGATTGTAATTATGCTATGTATAGGTAAAACCCTAATGCATGGAGAGAGCAATAGATTCAAAATCCATTACTTATTATACTTCTATCTACTAAAAGAAAGGAGAAAATTTAGAGATACTTACCTTGAAGATGAACCCATCAAGACTCAATCTCTCTATTGGCTAAAGGTTATTCACAAGAGGTTGTTGTGATTTGTAAGAATCATTAAGAAAGACCAAAACATCCAAGACTTTTTCACAAGACTAGATTCTTCTCCAAGTATAAACCCTAAGCTATGACTCCTCAAGTATAATGGTAGAATAAAAGATTGTAAATAAGTGCACATGAATAATGAACTCTTTGCATCTCTCTAAGAATTTATGAAATGGATGTGTTTATATAGCTGAATCTAACCCTAGTCATTTTTAAAAGTTTAGCCAATAGAGTTATCCCAATTAACTCTATATCATTATTAAAAAAATCAAATTAGGTCCTATAGTCTAGGTCAACCAAGGGTCGATCTAGACCCTAAATGAGTTTTATCAATTAGATTATAAGGTCGATGGGTTTGATAGTGTATCATAAACCATCAAAAAGCATTTTAGGCTAGGGAAGGGAAAAGAAGGTGGAAAATGACTAGAAAAGGGTGCAAAATAGAAGGAAAAGCTTAGGGGATTTTTTTAAGGAGATGATTAGATTGACAACAAGTGATAGTATAGGGATAACAATCCTAGAAAACACCAATGGTCTGTCCACCCCTTTATGGTGCACCCCTTAAGGTGTGAACTTAGATAAATTGAGACTCGATGGGTTCCTATAAGAGAAAGCATTATTAATTGATAAAGTTTGAAAATATTATGTGCATATATAGTTCTTCAAATAATTGACCAAATCTCACTTTTTGAATAAATATTTTGCTTAGTTATATGTTTATTTTAGCTTTAATTTTCTCCATTACTTTTAATTTTTAGTAGTTATCACAAACATATATATTTTTGATTTTATCTATATATAGTGGAGTTAACATATCGTACAGATTCAATTTTCATTTACATACCTCTGGGTTCCCCTTTTACACATTAGCCCTAAATCCTATATTAGGACATTGGGTATTTTATCTTTACTTACACCTTTTGGTTTCTCAATTTATAAGTTTCTTTGTAAGACCTTGGATAGAACTAGGCCTTACTCACAAAACACCTACTCATCCTTATCTTTTTTAACAACTTTTGTTTTTTAATCTTGGATCCTTGGCTTTATCCTCATTTTTCATACCCCTTTTTAGGTCCTTTACTTATGAGTCTAGGTTTTTTAGTTTGTGGGTTGCATTACAAGACCTTGGATAAGATCAAGGATTCCTCATAAACACCCATCAGTTCATTTGATATATTTATTTTTCTCTAAACCTAGTTAGTAATCTTCCTTGAAAGATAAGGCAATGATTGAGAGTAGTGTTTTCCCTCACTTAGAATCAATTATATTATTCCATGGTAAAACTCTAACAGTCTACCTTCATGTCTCCATTCACATTATATAATTTATCATGATGATGATTGATGCCTACCTATCATTGTATCATTTTCCATTACACATTTTTTGTGCTTAGGGTAACCCAATCATTTATGATCATTTTCATTTCCCCCTATATTTCACTATCCCTCTAGGCTCACCAAGATTATTTTTGAGATTTCACCCTCTTCTAACATGCAAGTCTAAGACTCTTAGATACCATGATATTTAAGATCTCTTTTCTAGCCATTAAGTATAATATCTCTTGTGATAGTCATCTTTAGCAGCCATGTTTAGATTTATAAATCCATCTGGAATAAGAACAAAAATTACAAAAGATTTAAAATCCATATCATAAAAAAGCCAAATGTTAAAAGGAAAATTATATCTTAACAATCAAATCACACCAAAACACATGAATTTATTTGGCATATCTCCTATCCTAGTCAAAGCTCAAACTCCATAGTTGAACTCATGATAGAATTTAGGTCCATTAGGATGTAGTAAGCCAATATAATAGGGTGTGAGGTCTCATTATATCATTATATATTTCTCTATTTCAATGCCACCTATCTTCTCACATAAGTAATCAATGTTTGTAGTAGATTGATGAATTTGTAAGGGATCCTGAGGAGTGGGGAACATGTTTTCATAAGATTAAATCCTTTTACTTTTCATGGATACTAGCCTTCATGGGATTATATATATATATACTTCACTAGTTATCCCAAGCTTATATTGTGAGGTAGTGTTCTTTAAGGCCATTGATACTAAAACCCCTAGTTTTGATAAATTTGATTTGAGTGTATTATTTCCACTTAAGATTATGTTTTCACCTTGGTACCACATTTTCTTACCCCACTACCCATTTCATGTCCTAAATGATAGGTAGGTTTGTTTCTAAATCTTCTCTAATTTTTGTAATTCTTATTCTCCATATCTTCAAACATGGTAAGAATACACCAGTTTTAGTTTATCCATGCTTAGAATAGAATATGCATAATTAAATTACTGCAATATACTCTCTTGGATATTTAATTATCTTTATATGACTTATATTAGTTAGGTTTTTGGATTGTGAGTCTTATATTCACTTTTTTAGGCCATTAGGTTCCAATTTTCCAATTTTACGCTTTTCCATATCATTTTCCCATCTTTATTCAAGTATGACCTTTTACTTCTCTTACATCGATGTTGTTAGAATTCATCATTTCATGTTTTTATGTATTTTTACTTATCTTACATTAATGTTGATACATTTATTTAGTTCCATGTGTCCCTTATTTGATTTGGAGTGTCACTTATCTTACATTGGATGCATTTTTGGGTTCTTTGGTCATAAGTATTTTTGGATTTTTGGTTTACTGATTTATACCTTAGTGATTATTAATTTTCCTTGCTATTTTAGTTATAATCTCCCCTTTTCATCCTAGTTTGATAATTTTCCAAGTGATTTATTTAGTTTGAGAGTTTTCCATTTAATTTGGCCTTCATGCATTTGTTTGCTTCACTCTCTAGCCTTCTATCCCTAGGGTTTTCCTAATTTAGTTACTATTCCCTCCATGATTGAGACTATAATTTTTGAATACAATAATTCAATGATAAACCTAAGTAAGGTATGCATATGGAACTTTCAATTATTCATTTATCAACACTTATTTCTACATTTCATTTTAGTTAGCTCAGTTATTGTGTTAATATGTTCTTTCTCGAAGAACCATGCATGTTACACTATTGTGACATGTGATGAGATTCAAGTGGGGAATATGTATACATAATATTTTTCACTTTATCATTTACTGACATTTTATCTTAAAATAATTTATTGAGCTTCCTTCTCCCTAAGTTCACACCTTAAAGGGTACACCAAGAAAGGGGTGGGCATGCCTTTGGTGATTTAAAAGAGATGTTGTTATTTATGTCATGATCATATCATTCCCATTTCCAATTTAGTTTTCTAATATTTTATTTACTTATTATCTCCTTCCATCATGTTCCATATAGTTCTACCAATTTACTCATTTCATATGGCATTAACTAGGTCGATACCTTATGTTTCATGCATGTTCCTTCATTATAATGTATTAGTCTGCTTGATTTAGTTATGGGTGTGTCTTTCTAGAATTTTTACTAATTAAGATTGGTTAATATAGTTCAATGTAAAATCACTCCTCTTAATACAGTAAACTAGATAATGCCATTGAATTATTTTGGTTTTAGGTATTTGGCCACTATATATACAAGAAATATTTCATTTCAAAGATATACGTACATTATTTTACACTTATTTTCTCTGGTTCTTATTGCACATCAACCCTAATCACATTTGGAGGAGTCATAGGTAGAATGTTGTATTAAATCAAGTATGTATTATGGAAGTCTTAGAGATTCATTAGGAGGATTAATTTTAGCCTAGAGCTTGATTCATCTTTTGAGGTCTTCACAACCACAACAATGTCTTTCAAAACACCTTTGGCTAAGGGGGATATAGAGGCTCGATAAGTTCCTATCAAGGTAATTATTTATAAAATTATACTCTTTCTTTTATTTTATTTAGGAGATATATGTTACTTTTTGTTTAGTAGATAAATGAATGTGTGTGTATCCTTGTCTAAGTTATCTCTACACTTATACTTAGTGTGGTTATAAGATTACTTGGACTTGTCATTTATCCATTATTAGGTAGCCTAGATCCCCATTTGCCTACCATATCTCCTTAACCATTTTAATTATTTTTAACTCTTCCCCTTAGTTTATTTTACTTTACTTTCACAACTACTTACATTTCCTTTGAAATTACTTTTCTTTTATCATTATAGGTCTAGTAATATCTATTTATTTGTGTCATAGGACTAAAGGTTTTAGAACCCTTTCTTTTGGCATTAGTGAGTAGGTACCTCTCTTTATAGGTCTATAAATTGACACTTGGTCACAACCCAAACATTAGGTATCATGAACTCTTTGATTAACCTTCTTCAAGTTTGGATTTATTTAGATATGATAGTTGTAGGCTAATCTTAGCTTGCACATACACTTAATATGCATTCCCAAGAGATTATTTATTTAATGCATGTTTTTAGTGCTTCACAACATAAAATTCATCAAATTACTTTAGAAATTAAGGCATATCACTCTTGGGTCAATTTGACAACTATACATGGTAACCCATAGTGTGCAATATTCTTCATTCACCATTACCATGTGGGTTTCATATACTAATAGTTTCTAGGTTTAATAGAAGTGGGGATCCTTATGTACACCTCATGGATTACAAAAAGGATATGAGTGGTTGTAATAGAAGTATGATTTTATTATAGTTATTTACAAAGAGTTTAGAATATGATGCATTAAATTGGTTTCATCATTCATTTCCTACTTGGCCTCTACATACATATTGTTACATCTGATTTACCCTAGTGGAAAGAATTATTACAATGTTGGTTTATTTTACCATTACAGATTATGAACTATTATGTTACTACTATTGCATTTAGTTATATTACGATGAATAAAATTTTAAATATAAATTTCACCATTTTAATGGTTAAAAAAAATGCATGGTGATGTCATTATTTCTACATTTTTGATATAAATGTAAGAGTTAATTTAATGTATTACTTTATATCAATATTTTCTATTGTTTATGATCATAATGGAATAACTAACCTCTTTGTATAAATGAGATGGATGCAAGATATCCTATCCATTATCTTAAAGTATAATCTTAAGGGAAGGAATCATATGGGAGAGGGTGATAGATTGTGGTAGCTAGAGATAAAAAAAATGAATCTAGAACAATGACATACCCACATAGGTTGTTTGAGTGGTATTGGGCCTTATAGTGTTTTTTATGTTGCTGATGAATTTTTAATTCTCATGATACTTGTGTTATCTGATTTGAATTTAGATGTCTTGTAAATTACACTTAGGATTGCATGATTATATTTAGTTTTACTTATAGGTCATACCCTTGTATTATTGAATGCTTGTCTTGCATGCAGAGTTATATTATTGCATTAATTGTTTAATTGGATGTTGGTTTTATAATGCTTATTTTTGAAATTCATGAAAAACATATATCTATTCAATATTTATGTTGACTACTTATAATTTATATGGTTTATGCATCATAGTTCTATTTTCATAGTCATATTTATACTTTGCTTCTGAAGTCTTATCCTAGTATTGTTTGCATAATTATGTTTCTAGAGGTACAATTTTGAAGTATAATAGTAACATGGAATTATTGGTTTTAAACCCTATAATAAATTAAAAAATGAATAAACATATTTTAGGGGTGATTTGAGTTAAAAAACGTAATGGAAGGAGAGGGGGGAGTGTGAATTGCATGACATTTTTGGATAATTATGAAATCATTTGCTAAATTAAGTATTTTTTTGGTTATTATTCTTAGATTTAAAAATAAGTCAAAGGTTTATATTTATTGTAAAGTATTAGAGTTTCCACAACCTTATGGAACAAAATGTGAAGTGAGGAATGTTCTAGGGTTTTGACATTATGTTAACTTGTGTTTTGATGAGTTTTTGCTATTGTGGAAGCTCCATGAGTCATTGAAGGATTATTTTTGTTAGTAAACTTAAAAATAGACTATATTTTTGGAATGATGCATTTAGTGATCTTTTGTTATTTTTAAAAGATAACTAGTTAGTTGCAAGAATGGTTGCATATAAAAAGGAGGTTATTAAGAGAATGAAGAAAAAATAGGATAAAGGGGATAAAAATAAAATGAACAACACACATAGATTATGGAGGAAAATAAGATAAGGATGATAATCATGATCAACATTTTAAAGCAAGAGCAACTATCATTTTCCATTATCCAGGCATGTAACAATTTTTACAAATTGAGTATGACTTTTGGGTTTTTATTGATATTAAGGTAATAATAAGATGTAGCTAAAATTAATAATCCTCATGATTATGTTACCTCTCCTTTAATTGTAAATAATGAAAACCCCTTTTGTGAAAATATGTGAAAATTAGTGGTTGTGTAAAATGGTAGTTTGGTTCTCTCTTGAAGCCATGACTTTTGGTTGCATATGTTATATGAGTTTTTGACATTTAACTATTTTCTTATTCATATTGAAAGAGTTATTACAAATTGTTTTTGGTTATGTTAACACATTAATTAACTATTCAAATATGTTGGTTTATTGAAAATTATATTCAAATCTTCCACCATATATGGGCCTAAGGGTGTGAGCTTGCTCTCATTCACATGCCTATAAGGGTGATTTCCATATCAATGTAATTTATGATTAGTTTAAGCTATCATTTATAGCATTTCACTAGTATTTAAAAATAATTTTAATGTTTTTAACATGTTAATTTGGCATTAGTAAATTTAAGGGAACAATGAGTTTACCTACTCTAGAATTATAGGTAATTAGGATGAACACCTATAAACCTAGGGTAGATAAATGTTAACATGTAGATGGATAAATCCTATAGATATCTAACTTGATAGAATTTATAATTTTTACATTTAAAAATTATAATGTGTAACTTGGCTCTGTGTAATACTCTTTTTAAGGTCTACAACATCAAAATTTGACCTAGCTTGAATAACATGTTTTAGTGGATTGTAGTAATGTCTATGGAAGAAATTTTAATGGAGTTATATTCCAACAAATATTAAACTCATGGAATATGAATTTAATAAGTAAGGTATAACAAATTAGAATGGAAATAGTTTGAGGGAAGATCATTCAATTTAGTATAGAGTAATATGAACAAGTGAAATTGAAGGCTATAATCATGATATTGGAAATATATGGAATATCCATAAGGATATAAATGTGAAGAATGTTTAAGCCTAAATTTAGATATGTGTGTTTATCTAGGGTTAAGGTATATTAGATTAACTTTTACACAAGTTCGGTTAAATA
This sequence comes from Torreya grandis, assembly GCA_037957365.1. Lineage (NCBI taxonomy): Eukaryota > Viridiplantae > Streptophyta > Pinopsida > Cupressales > Taxaceae > Torreya > Torreya grandis. The sequence goes on from JARHVA010004940.1 coordinate 1,137,811, forward strand.
GCCTAATGAGTAGGCCAATTAATAGAAAACGTAGATGAACAATTTTATGAATTTAGACAATTAATTTTTGCTAGAAATAGTAAAGTACAATTATTGGATATTGAAATAAATAGGGAGTGATGATACTTAGTTGGTTTACTATGCTCATGTAGGTATAATATGGAACAGGCTGAAAGTGGACTAAAAAATGATCTTAAAAAGGTCATATACCAATATATTTTAAAAATATATCACACTAAAGCACTAAGGCCAACCTTAAGGATATGTTTCCTTTGTAAATTGGATGACTTTTGGGCACTAGACACTTTTTAGGAAAAGTGGAAACTTGTGTTGATGTAGGTGTCTATTTGGGACACAAGTGTCCAAGAACCTATAAAATAGATACAAGTCTAGAACTGATACTGAAGGATAATGAATGTGAGCCTTTTACAATAGGCAAGGATATAATTGGAAGGTATAACCGTGATGGATATTTTCCAATTGTACAATACTAAGGTAATACATAAATAAGACTTTATTGTCTACATCCCCTTAATTAGTAATGGAAATTTTAGTTTAAATGAAAGAAATATGTACATGGGTGTATATACACATATTGTATTTACATGCATCTAGCTTGAGTGATTTTCTAGTGACTGACCTATAACCAAGAGCATGTTACATAATAAAATCAATTTATGAAATATGAAATTGAAATAATTTTAAATGCTTGAAAGTAGAAAGAGCAAGGTTAGGATTACACCTATGTGTCAATGTAACCATTTCAATTTTAGGTTCCCTTTATAATACATATGTACCTCATATATGTATCAAGCTAAAACATGTGTATAATAATGGTGCAAATGTATAAAATGCTTCCATAAATATGTATTTAAATCATATAACTATGAAATCTAGTGAATATCAAATTAATGCGAGTGTGGAGAATATGTTTCAATGACAAGCTTTCATTGAATCTAGATAATCTAAGAGCTGGTTTAAAATATGGAGAACATGTTTCCATAACATTTCCCACACTATAATTTGGAAATGCTAAGTATTGAATAGGTGTGGAGGTTATGCCTTTTTGACATGCACCCATTATAATCTAATATTGTGAAAGTGTGAAGGCCATGCCTCTATCACATGCCCCCACTAATATGCCCCCCCTTTTGAGGTGAGGTGAAGTAGAATTTGGTAGTTACTTCACCTCAAAAGGCTAAGATAATTATGTAAGTTGTGTATGGATCCTATAACATATAAGGCTAGTATTTCTAGTAGATATAACATTGAAGCACACAATATGTGATCACATCAAGTCTTAAGATGCATGATTTAGATCATGGAAATGTGTAGAGAGTAACATTACAAGTTCAAAAATCAATCAAACACACACATAAGAGAAATCAAAAGTAAAAATAAAATAAAATAATCTAATGATACCTCATATAAGGGGCATGTTCAAATGACACACAAACAAAGTGACATAACTTAGTTAAATGTGCACAAATCATAGAACGACATATTTAAATGTTTGCATATAATAAATAATGCCATATAGAAATGTCTAAATAGGTAAACATAGACATGAGGGCTGAAATCAAGGGATCATATTCAAATGCTCAAACAAGAAATATAATGTAAGACAATCATAAGAAGGAACATACTCAAGGAAGTGCTAAAATAGTCAATTAGGAAAAATATAAGAAACTAACATGAACCTAGCATATTAGTTACTAAACATATGTGTTTGTAAGAAATGTTAAGTACATAACATATTAGGTATACTATGAAAGGTATATGGATGAATATATGTATGTGTAAGTATATATAAGCTCAAACATGATAATGGAAAGTGTTTATAAAATATTATAACTTGGGTGTATCGTGATAAAAAATAGATGCCCCCAACATACTTACGACATGAGTTGAGGGAAGTTCCAATATATGTATGTGAATATATCATGTATCTAGGTATGTCTATATTAAACTTAAATGAAGTGTGAAACATATGTGTATATAGGACATGAATGATATATTATCTACTAACATGAAGCAAACATCATATGCATAATAAATAATACTATGAACATGCTTAAATTCTTTGTTATTTTTGAATTTTTTGAATGTTTTTGGTATTTTTGGGATATTTGATTATTTTGATTTTTTTTTGAGGCAAAGTCTATCCAACTATCCCATATAAGAGATGATCATCTTGAATTTCTCTAAATACTAGTTATGGCATAACAAACTGGTGGTATTTCTGAGGAGCACGTATAGGTGTAATATTTGGCATTGTAGGATTTTTAATGCTATGTGTATGTGTCATAGGACTTTTTAGTCTTGAAGAGATAATAAAAGGAGTAGGGGTTCATGGAACACATAATTTTATGCTCTATGGTGTATTTTAAGTAGTAATAATAAGAACATATTTAGTTGCTCTAGATAATTGAGTATGTTATGTAGTAGGAGATGAGGATTCTATAGAATACACTATGTATATTTTATACAATGGTCTCTATAATATGGGAAGCCTAGGAAAGGGGATTGCATATTAATTTTTTATAAAGGACTAACCTTAGTAGGTTTAAGAATTAGTTGCCTTGAAATAAATCATTTTTGTTCAACTAGATGTTTATATGGAATTATAATAGCCATGACTACTCTATTGGTATGAATGTATTTAATACACCCATGTAATATAGAAGGTACTACATGAAATTTATGTATCTAAGGTCATCCCAATAATTTATTAAAGACTCTCATGTATGGTATAAATGAGATGGTAGTGACCACATGTGTTGGACCAACTTATAAAGTTAAGTCAATCTCACCAAGACATGTTGTAAGGTCCCATTAAATGCTATGACCACTTTATTCAGATGGATTAAATCATCATGTTTATAATTTAATGGTATAAACATTTTTATTAGAATCATTATCTATCATAACACTATGAATAGGTTGTTTATTAAAGTATGCCCATATAGATAATTAATGAAGATATGAGTCATCATCCACAATCTCACTTTCATTGAAAGTAATAAGGGTATTTAAACCATAGGAGGTATATGATATGTATAAATACCAGTAATCCCATCTAATGGGTGCCCATAATTGTTAGGGTGTGGAGCTAAAAACTTCACCAAGGAGCATTCATTATCAGGTTCGGGTCTACATAGACACCGACGTCATTCAGGAGCGACCGACGTCGGTCACAAGCAGTTGCAGAGATGTTGACGTCGGCAGATGGTCAGCCGACGACGGTCATAGACAAGCAGCAGCAATCGACGTCGGTTACCTGCGTGTCCAGAAAGCTATTTTCGTGGACAAAAGCGAGTGTTTGCATGATAAGTTTGAGTTGGAGTCTCAAGCTCACATCTCTATTATTGGCATTACTATTTTTAGAGCCCTGATTCAAGTGGCTTAACTACTTGTTGGTTGTACATGCTCAAGTCTCCTAATTCTATATGTAGAATTAGATCTTCTTAGCTTTGTAGTAGTTATTGTAGTTGTGTGAATTATTGTAATTCATTGTATGAGAAGAACAATATAGAATTGAATCAATCCAGGCTTGTTGGAGTTGATTATTCTTGAGAGAGAGAGCTCTTGAGGAATAGAGATCTATTGAGAGATCTATACATCTATGAGAGGTGTGGAAGAAAGAAGCTTTCTTCAATTGTATTCCTTTTGTAAAGAGTTTGTTAATACAAGTTTTTAGGGTGTTTTCTTGTATCTCTTGTTCTTGCTATTATCATTCTAATTACTTGTCAATCTGGTTTAATTCTGCATTTATTGCTGTCACAATTGTAATCTATTGTTGGATTGATCCCCCAACAAGTGGTATCAGAGCCTTGGTTACAGGTTCAAAGCTTGATAATTGGTATCAAAGTTCAGGTTCACTAACAGGTGGTTCAGATCTGTGTAGTGTGTATTGATTACAGGTTCTCACAGGAGTTTTTGTAGGGATTTCTATTTGAGTGGGAAAAGCAATGGCAGATGAAAGTAAATTGAGAATGGAAAAGTTCAATGGCAAAAATTACCAACACTGGAGAATGCAGATAGAGGACTATATGTATCAGAAAGATCTCTACTTACCGTTAGGAGGTATTGCAAAGAAGCCCAAAGACATGGAGGATGAAGAATGGGAAGTTCTTGACAGAAAGGCTCTGGGTTCTATAAGACTGAGTCTAGCATCCATTGTGATATCCAATTTAACACAGGCAAAGTCTACGGTAGAGTTGATGACTACGTTAGCAAATTTGTATGAAAAACCCTCAGCTTCCAATAAGGTATATCTTATGAAGCAGTTATTTAATTTGCATATGAATGAAGGTGGATCTGTTTCTACTCATTTGAATGATTTCAATGGTATTGTGAATCAATTAAGTTCAGTAAATATAGTGTTTGATGATGAGATAAAAGCTCTTTTGATATTATGTTCTTTGCCTGAAAGTTGGCATGGCTTAGTAATGGCAGTAAGTAATACTGCATCTGCATCAAATATTTTGAAAGTAGAGGATGTTTTTAGTGTTATCTTGAATGAGGAAATACGCAGGAAAAGCATAGAAGAGACATCTGGGAATGCTTTAAGTTTTGAGAGCAGGGGAAGGTAGAAAGAGAAGAGCAAGAAAGGCAGATCAAGATCCAAATCAAAGGGGAAAGGCAGATCTAAATCTAGAAATGGCAGAAGGCCACAATGCTGGAATTGTGGAAAGATGGGGCACATAAGTAGAGATTGTTGGTCAAAGCCCAAGGAGGACAACTAGCATGAAGGAAAGGAATAAGCCAAGATTACAGGTATTGCACAGGATGCTTTATTTATTTTTTTTAAAAAAATAATATAGAATCTTGGGTATTAGATTCTGGTGTATCTTTTCATGCTACTCCTAACATGGAATATTTCAGTAACTATATCCATGGAGATTTTGGAATAGTGTATCTAGGGGATGATGAGCCCTATAAAATAATTGGCAAAGGTAAAGTGTAGCTGAAGATGCAGAATAGCAACACATGGGTGTTGAGAGATGTGATGCATGTACCTAGCTTGAAGAGAAATTTGATCTCTGCAGGAAAGTTAGGGGATGAGGGTTGTACAGTAACTCTCACAGTAGAATCTTGGAAGGTGACCAAGGGTGCACTTGTTATGGCCAGAGGTAAGAGAGAAGGTACTCTCTATTTGTGTAATTGTGTTACTAACAAATCTCCTTCTGTATTATCTACTTCAGATGTGGATGCTAAATTGTGGCACTCAAGGCTTAGCCACATGAGTGAGAAGGGGATGTCAATTCTTAAGTCTAAAGGTATGCTTTCAGATTTAAAAGGCATAGATCTAGAGTTTTGTGAGCACTGTGTATTTGGAAAACAGAAAAGGGTTAGTTTTCTCAAAACTGGGTCTACTAAGAAGAGGCACAAGTTGGAGCTTGTTCACACAGACGTGTGGGGACCGGCTCAGGTTCCTTCCATTGGAGGATCACAGTACTATGTATCTTTCATAGATGATGCCACAAGGAAGGTATGGATCTATTGTATTAGAAAGAAATCTGATGTATTTGAGACTTTTAAATTTTGGAAAGCTATGGTTGAGAATGAAACAGGTAAAAGATTAAAGTGCCTGAGATCAGATAATGGTGGTGAGTTCTGCAGTCATAAGTTTAGAGATTATTGTTACATGCATGGAATTCATAGGCAAAGGACGGTTCCAAGGACACCTCAGCAGAATGGAATTGCTAAAAGAATGAACAGGACAATAATGGAGCATGCAAGATGTATGAGATTGCATGCCAGTTTGCCCTTACAGTTTTGGGCACAAGCTGTTGACACTGCAGTGTACCTGATTAACAGAGGACCCTCTATAGCTCTTGATGGTGGTATTCCAGAAGAGGCATGGACAGGTAAAAAGGTTGATCTCTCATATCTCAAAGTTTTTGGTTGTGAAGCCTTTGTGCATATAGATAAGGAAAATAGAAAGAAGCTTGATGCTAAGTCTATGAGATGCACATTTATTGGCTATGGCTCAGATGATTTTGGTTACAGATTGTGGAATCTAGAAACTAACAAGGTAATCAAGAGCCGTGATGTTGTTTTCAATGAAAGAGTGATGTATTGTGATCAACTAAGGAAGTTGAATCAGTCTGAGCAGAGCAATGGTGATTTGGACGAGGTGAAAGTCCAAGATGAGCTCACAGGAAAAAGAAATAATCACTTGCAGGAAAACACAGAGACCGACGTCGGCAGGTTAGGAACCGGTGTCGACAGGACAGAAATCAGCGTCGGCCATATAGAGACCGACGTCGGCCGTACAGGTACCGAGGTCGGTCAAGCAAAACTGATGTCGGCCAGTAACAGGTCTGCAGGTGACCGAGGTCGGTCACTGTTAGAGAATTTGGGTGGACAACGTGTTGTGGATGAGTCTCAGACACCCATCAGGAGGTCAGAAAGGGTGAGTAAGCCTCCAATTAGATATTCTCCTTCTTTATTTTATCTATTGCTAACTGATGGTGGAGAACTAGAGAGTTTTGAAGAAGTAATAAAGGTGGAGTCCAAGAGTGAGTGGGAGCGTGGCATGGTTGAGGAGTTGGAGTCCTTAAGAGAGAACCAAACATGGGATTTGGATGAATTGCTAGCTGGTAAGAGAACACTTAAGAATAGATGGACCTATAGGTTGAAAGAAGGCGAGAATGGACAGATGAGATACAAGGCCAGATTAGTGGTAAAAGGATTTGCACAAAGCCAGGTATCGACTTTGGTGAGATTTTTTCTCCTGTTGTTAAAATGACTTCAATAAGGGTTGTATTGTCTTTGGTTGCTTTTGAGGATTTGCATCTTGAGTAGCTAGATTTTAAGACAGCATTTCTTCATGGAGATTTGGATGAGGAAATATATATGGAACAGCCAGAAGGATTTGAGGTCAAGGGTAAGGAGAAGTTTGTGTGCAGGTTGAAGAAAAGCTTGTATGGCCTCAAGCAAGCTCCTAGGCAATGGTACTTAAAATTTGACAAGTTTATGACTGAGCATGGCTACGATAGGTGTCAATCAGACCATTGTGTGTATTTCAAGAGATTTGATAATGGTAGATATATTATTCTATTGTTGTATGTAGATGACATGCTAGTTGCAGGGTCTCACATGCAGGATATCTCAGAGCTTAAGGTAAAATTAGCTCAAATGTTTTCTATGAAGGATTTGGGAGCAGCAAAGAAAATCCTTGGCATGAGCATTAAGAGAGACAGGAAAAATCACAGGTTGATATTGTCTCAAGAAGATTATGTGGACAAGGTGTTGAAACGGTTCAATATACAGGATGCTAAACCGGTAAGCACACCTTTGGCTGGACATTTTAAGTTGAGTAAAGAACAATGTCCTAATTCATATGAAGAGGTAGAGTACATGAGTAAGGTTCCATATTCTTCCGTAGTAGGGAGTTTGATGTATGCAATGGTGTGTACTAGACCAGATATTGCCCAAGCAGTGGGAGTGGTAAGTAAGTATATGGCCAATCCAGGTAAGGAACATTGGAAAGTAGTTCAGTGGATCCTTAGATATTTGAGAGGAACCAGCAGTAGGCACTTGTGCTATGGAGGTTCAGATACTTCTCTACATGGCTATGTAGATTCAGATATGGCAGGTGATTTGGATGGCAGGAGGAGCACTACAGGTTATGTTTTTACTATAGGTGGAATGGCGGTTAGCTGGATATCTAAGTTGCAGAAGGTTGTTGCCTTATCAACTACATAAGCAGAGTATATTGCAGCCACAGAAGCTAGCAAGGAGATGATATGGATGACACGGTTCATGGATGAGCTTGGTAGGGAGCATGAGAGTTGCAGATTGTATAGTGACAGTCAGAGTGCAATCCATTTGGCTAAGAATTCAGCCTTTCATTCAAGAACAAAGCACATATAGCTAAGGTATCACTTCATACGACAGGTATTGGAAGATGGTGAGTTGAAGCTGGAGAAGATCCATACAGATAGGAATCCTGCTGATATGTTAATGAAGCCGGTTACAAAGGAGAAGTTGAATCTTCATTCAACTTCTGTTGGTCTTCATGATTGAGTTGAAGATGGAGGAGCTAGAAGATGTTGCTGTACAGGTACTGGTGCAGCTGTTTATCTCCAAGTGGGAGATTGTTAGGGTGTGGAGCTAAAAACTTCACCAAGGAGCATTCATTATCAGGTTCGAGTCTACACAGACACCAGCATCGGTCAGGAGCGACCGACGTCGGTCACAGGCAGTTGTAGAGACGCCGACATCGACAGATGGTCGGCCGACGGTGGTCACAGACAAGCAGGAGGAACCGACGTCGGTTACCTGCGTGTCTAGAAAGCTATTTCTGTGGACAGAAGCGAGTGTTTGCATGATAAGTTTGAGTTGGAGTCTCAAGCTCGCGTCTCTATTATTGGCATTACTATTTTTAGAGCCCTTGTTCAAGTGGCTTAACTGCTTGTTGGTTGTACATGCTCAAGTCTCCTAATTCTATATGTAGAATTAGATCTTCTTAGCTTTGTAGTAGTTATTGTAGTTGTGTGAATTATTGTAATTCATTGTATGAGAAGAACAGTACATAATTGAATCAATCCAGGCTTGTTGGAGTTGATTATTTTTGAGAGAGAGAGCTCTTGAGGAATAGAGATCTATTGAGAGATCTATACATCTATGAGAGGTGTGGAAGAAAGAAGCTTTCTTCAATTGTATTCATTTTATAAAGAGTTTGTTAATACAAGTTTTTAGGGTGTTTTCTTGTATCTCTTGTTCTTGCTATTATCATTCTAATTACTTGTCAATCTGGTTTAATTCCACATTTATTGCTGTCACAATTGTAATCTATTGTTGGATTGATCCCCTAACAATAATGTGGTGGATGAGGATGTGAATTATATACCATTTTCACTTTTAGATTATTTTGAGAATGATCTTGCAATGGATTATTTTTATCTAATTTTCCCTTTTTCTTAAGTGTGAAAAGAAAAAACTAGTGGAGAAGGGTGTGTAGAAGAATACCTATTTAAGGAATTCATGTTTAATATAGAATTTGTGAGAACTCCTACTTGACTAGGGAAGAATGAACTACAATTAGAAAGCACTACCACATAAATTATTGGTTAGACAAGCAGTTGGATGGATTGCCTAGCGTGAACTAGATCTTAGAAGCAAAGGATTTCTAGGAGGCTATCAATCCACCTTATTTAAACACTTAAGTTGGTAAATGAAAATGGAAATATTTTAATAAAATGATATAAAACTGAAAATAAGAACAAAAAATAACAAAAAATTTATTAAGAAAACTAAATGCTTTGCTTAGATAGCTAAAAGAAAGCAACTAGTTTAAATAATGCTAATGCTAAAAATTGGCTAAAACAAAGTTATGGTTTTTGGTTTGGGTTGGTTTTATAAAGGTCCAAATAATGATTTTGTTGGGGTTGGGAAATGGTTAGAATGGTGAAGGGAAATGTGTTCAAGAAGACAAGAGGGATAAATGATCAAAAAGAGGGCCAAGAAGGCAAAGGGGGAAATGGTCAAAATGAGGCCAAGAAGGTGAAGGGGCAAATGGTCAAAATGAGGCCAAGAAGGCAAAAGGGTAAAGTATGATCAAGATATAAAAGGGATATGGATAAGAGGATAAAATTATGAGAGGGTGATGAAGGAATCAAGTGAAATAAGGAGGTCAAATGGAAAGGAATACAAAAATTAAGACAACTAAAAAACAAGATTACCTAAATGTTTGAAGATGTTTATTGATAAAGATTGGCTTGTTAAAGATCTTTGATGATTTTGGTAGAGTTTCATTGATTCATGCTCTTTTCCTCCAAGATGTGGATTACTTTCAAAATGATAACCTCCTCCAAAAACACATAACAAGATGTTAATGACCAAAGTCTAACTTGCAACTTAACCCTGAGTGAAGGAGAGGGGATATTTATAGCATTTATTGTGAAAAATCATGCCAAAAGAGGAATAGTAGAAGTATGGCACCATTTTCCATGTGGGTGCATGGATTAGTAAAAAATGAGGTTGGTGGGTTTCCTACTTTGATCATAAGTCTTCCATTTGGGTTGGTGTGTCTCCCACCTTGCATATGAATCTAATTTTGAATGAGAATAAAGAAAATGGGTTTAAAAGAGACCAAAGACTTTTCACCACCCTTTCTTGTCTTCATCCAAGCACTTAAAGATATGGATCACCAAATGTGGCACCATTTTCCATGTGGTGCCTAAATTAGTCAAGGATGAGGTTGGTGGGGATTCCCATTTGGGTTGGTGAGTCTACCATTTGGGTTAAGAAGTCAAAAATGGGTGCCCTTTATCTTTAAAGAGGTAGGTATCTCATTTTTAAGGCTAATTTCATGTGTAAAGGCAAAATACATGTTTAATGATGGCCCTTTAAGGGAAAATTCACCATATTTCAAAGAGGGCCCTTGTGATGCTTAAATGAGGTCATTAAGTACCTTGGGAAAGGGTCTCAAGTGGCATATGATGTCCCACATCAATCCACCTCACTTTTAAGCCATATCACATTCCATGTCACTTGCCATGTCATCATGAATAGTCATAATGGGTCCCATTGTGAATAGTGATAGTGAATAGTACTTTCAAATAGTGATTTTGAATAATATTATGTGACTAGGAAAATAGTGATTTTGTTGGGTTAAGAAGGGTTTGTTAAGGGTTAAGAAGGTTTAGGGGGTCTTGAGGCATTTAGTCATCAAAAACTACAAGTGTGTAGTTTTATAGTGTCTACATTTTGCCCTTTTTTGTTATGAAACTTTGAATTAACAAGCTAAAAAACAAAAATAAATCACTTGGTCAAAGTTTAGGGTGCTCTAAGTATGGGAGGAGATGTTCCCCTCAAATTGAGATTCATTAAGGAAAGGCCAAATTGGGTGTAGGTTTAATCAGCAGTTGGTGGGGAGGCACTAGGTGGTGCCACAAGGTAGCTAGGTATGTGAAATGCCAATGGGTGAAAGGTGACTAAGAATGATAGTCAAGATTATGAAAAAAAAGACTAAAGCTACCAATATTGGTAAAAATAAGTTTGATCCTAGGACACATGATAGGGATAACCAATCCATAATATTGGTTATAGCTAATTGAGTTAGGCCTCTCAAGCCATCTAGGTATGGTTAGTGTTGGTTACAAGTATCTAGGGTAGGAAGTGCTCCTATGAAATAAAATAATTAGTTAGGTTTGGCATGAGGTGGTTCAAAAGCTTAAGAGTTCAACATGGTAAGGTTGGTCAGTGTGGTTAAAAGTCATCATAAAACATGCAAATGGTCTAGGTCAAAAGCAAACAACATCAAGGTAGACATGGTGAAAACATAGGTGTATTGGGTATGGGTTGGAAGGGGATGGATGAGTTGAGTTTATATGTACTCAACAAGTGGATGCTACCTATATAGTTCCATGGATAGAAATCCAAAAATAATGTCAAGCTAAATGTAGTTCTTTTAAGGTGGGGAGTATGGGTTAACTTGGTTATCCCAACTTGATGTATCATGTAGTTAGGTCTAGTTAAAGGATGTTGGAGAAATGGAAGCTCCCAAGGGTGGAAAATATGTCTATCAAATAGTTTTCTGATTGGTTTGGTTGAAATGGTGGATGAGATTTCCTAGGATGTAATTAGATGATTATGTCAACTAAGCAAAAATGATTAATCTACAACCATGGATAAGCAGGTTCAAGTGTGAAAAATTTTCCACCATTTTAAAGAAAATAAAAGGGAGAAATGTTCTTTACCAAGATTTAGAAAATATATCACTACTTGAATTATCACAGTGATCTGATGGGTTCTTTCATCACCATCCAAATAAGCTGACATTATGCACACTTCACAATAATGTTATTAATAGGATATAGAAGGGTATTATTTAATGATTTGGGGAAGAAAAGTATTAGATTGTGTATTGACCCTTGAGCCCTTGGGGTCCTAAAATAAGTAAACATTGAGTTTTGAGGGAATTCAGAGAAAGAATCATAAAGGGCTCTAGAATATGGAGTGAGGTAAATAATAATAATATTAATTAAATGAGGGAGTAGGTTGTGGATTTTGTGCATTAAAATAAGGGCATGAAGGACATGATGAAGTAGACAAGGATATGTACTTAGAGGTGGCACAACTGATGATCACACTCTAAAGAGGTGGAGGTTGAATTGGAGAACATAAGGGAGATCCAACAAGGGATGTGATGAAGGTGGACTAGGAGATGGATGAAGAGATAGGTAGAGAAAATAATGAGGTCATAGATAAAGATGAAGGTGGATAAGGATGGAAGGATCCATGCATGGACATATATACAAAAAGAAAGGAAGGTCAGGAAGAATAAGGAATGCCATCAAGGGAGATGAAAAAAATGAAATGAAACAGAGAAAAGAGAATAAAAATAAGATGTAGAAGATGGGGGGTGAGGGATGCACTAAATAATGATAGATTGGAGAGTTGAAAAGGATGGGGAGAGAAGTGTAATGATCATGAAGGATAAGGGGAGGATGGGAAATATGGGAAGCCATGAAGGGTTTAAAAATAAGTCTAAAAACAAACCAAAGAGAAAAAAGTTTTGTGATGATAATGAAAAACAAGGCAATAAATGGGAAAAAAAGAAATAAGAGGAAAAAGGAGTGAAATGAGGACACAAAAAGGATTATATGAGAGAGAAGAATCAAGTGGTATCTTGACCAAGTAAGCATGGATGATGATAGGTAATGAAATAAAGTAGATGGTGGTTTTGGAGATGAGAATAGGATGGAAAATAGGAAAGGGGTTACAAGAAACAAGGGGAAGTTAAGAATGGGTAAATAATAAGCTAAAGAGATAAGGTATGCATCAATCAACTTGTTAGAAGAGGTTGACAAGCCAAAAAGAGGTGAGGTGGTGAAGAAATATGGGAACACAATGAAAAGGCATGAGATGAAAATAATGGATGAAGATCAGGGATGATAAGAAGAAAAAGGAAAAATTGAATTAGGGATAAAAAACATGGAGACTCACATAGATGCAAAAGATAAGTGAGTCCTGAGATGGAAAGAGGGAAAGGGGAATGCAAAAGGAAAGAATAGAGAAGAAGAAAGGAGGTAATTATGGAAGGATTCTCAAAGGATAAATACCTAGGTAGAAACTAGTTATGGAGGAAAAAAAGAAGATAAAGAGGATGAAAGGATAAAAGAAAACAAATAAGAAGAATGGAAAATGGGTACGGTGGGAAGAGTGGCAAAATGATAAAGAGTGGTTGTACATGTAAATAAAAAGTACAATAATAGAAGAAATAAAAAGCTTACAAGATGCACAGTATGATGTGGAATTGGTGAGGAAAAGAGATTGATAAAGAGGGTACAATAAATATATAAGGACAAGGGGAGATGATGAGGATGGTGAAAGAAGTTAAAGGGGATAAAGGACAACATTGGTAATAACTGTAGAGAGGGACCAGAACCATGAAAAGTGAGTGAGGGAGTGAGCTATAAAGTATGCATGAGGAAAGGTGATAGGGAGGCTAGCAAGGTAGAGTAGGTGGTAGATTTATGGGAGATAAGATGGGACAATGAGGAAAGCTATCAACCCTTGCATTAAAAGAGATTGATAGGCTATAAAAGTGGTTAAAAGAGATGGACAAGCTGAAGGGAGGGAGGTGGTGAAGGGATAAGTAGAGAAGTGGAGGAAGATATTTTAGGTGAAAGAGGAAAATAAATTAAAAGATATGGCCGAGCTAGGCTCAGTAACTGAGCACTTCCTACATAGTCTAAAAAAGACCTCAGATTGATGTAGCTCTCCCAACAATTGGGGAAAAATAAAGAGGAAGTATTAAGTGATGTTAAAATATAAGGATCCTAGGAAAAATCCAAAGCTTCCTTGATATAAGATGCCCTAGGCAAGAGGGTTTATTAGTAATGGAAGTAAATGAGAAGGAAAAGGGGAGGGGAATTATTTTATAGTGGTTGAACTGCCCTTAGAAGTGAAGCAACACCTAAATAGTCAATGGATATCAGACCAATGTAGTTAAAGAAGGGTTAGGTGAGTGGTGTTCAAATTGGCTGCCCCAATTTGATTAACCACATGGGTTGGTTGGGGTGAATGCAAAAGGTGTTTTAAAATAACCATTTTGTGTTTTAGTGAAGGTGATGGTGAAAGTGCATGGTGTATATTGGTTAATAGTTACCATAATGATCCCAAATTTAGTAGCATGAGAGACAAAGATGGGTAAGGTAGGATAACTAAGAAGGGAACACAATACTAAGCACCACAAATGGCCTTCAATGGAGATAATCCATAGAAGAGGTGCTTTTTTGAGGAGGTTCACCTTCTTAAATTATATGAGGTTAGAATCTTAGAGATAACATCTACCACTAAGAGCTAAGTTTTAGGGGGTGGGCTTTTATCAAGATCCACATAGTTTTTCTAAGGTTCATCACTGTTACAAGATAAGTTTTAATAGCAGTAGTGAATTGATGACCTAAAAATAATTTCTTTGATGGCTAAGTAGATTCTACAAGTAGGGAAGTTAGCAATGTGGTAAGAGATAGATAATGGACCTTGCATGACCCAAGAGCTACATGGGTAGGGTAGACAAATAGTGGTCATGCATGCATCCTCTATCCCAATTCCGTAGAACCGATGACTTGGGGTTCTACTTAGAAGAGGTCTTGGTAGTAGGGAGCTATGTGGTTAAGGATATTGGTTATATAGTTAGAATAGGTGACCATTCCCCTACCATAGATGAACTCTCTGTTAGCACAAAATAAAAGACTACCATATTTGAGTAGGCACTGCCAATAGTTGGGGTCTAACATTCAGAGCCTATGGCAATGGGCTGGTAGTAATAAGAGGGTAGAGGGGATAGGAAGGTGAATGTATTGTCACAAATTCATGGTGGCCTACCTTTGATGAAAGAGTTTCTATAGCAAAAAGCATTTGGAAGTTACCACCATCAATGACAATGGTGGTTGTGAAGGTGTGATCATTATAACAACCCATGGTTAGAAGCCAATATATGTCAAATGGGATAAAGGTGAAAATGTTACAAATGACCATTGGGCTTACAAAGATTACACGATGACAAAGCAAGGAAATACATTAGATGTGGATCAGATGATAAGGGCAACAAAAAGATATCATGATGGTGCATACTAGATTTATCAAGATAACCAATCAAATTAAAGGTGATGTGTCCATATGAAAAGGTAAATAGACATGACCATTTCAAGTGGGAAGACTATTTAAGGGAATTAATGAAATCACATGACCTTCTTAGTCAGTGGAATGGAGAATCATGTTAGTGAGGAAGAATGGTTAGGTATTATATTTAAAGAATCATGATAAGGGAAAATGTCTATCATTGAGTTATTTGGTTTTTCAGGTCATAGGATGTGTAGAGACCTACATAAGGTTGAAGATGGAAAATAATGGGAATAGTGATGGAGATAATCAATAACCCCCATAAGCCAAAATAATTAATATGGTGAATGTGTAGATCTATTAGATACTACAACATGTAATGGAGATAATGGAAGTACTGTTAGATCAACAATAAGAGGAAAGGCACCCATGGCCCAAGCTTGAGCCTAAACTCTTACCTCCATAATAGTGAAGAAGGAGAGAATTTCACTATGCAATATGAAAGGCTAGAGAACATGATCATCAAATTGTCTATAGATGGAACCCTTACTATCTAAGGGGATGTTCACTGAGGCAATAATTGGCAGTACCTATATGAGTAGAACAACCAAAGCAGAGGGATGTAATGGATACGATACGTGAGCAGGGTGAAAGACCCAACGTAGAATATGATTCTCATACTATGGGGATGAATGTGGGAGAGGAGAATAGAGTATACCCTATATTAGTTACTAAGATACAAAATGGTACAGATGTTAGTTTAGGGAGTAATCAAGTACAAGGATTGCTGAACACAAATCTAGAGTCACTAGATAATTAGTCTAATGCTTAGGTAGGAAAACAATTTATGCATGTGATTTAGGCAATGTGTGTGTAATTTGATGACTATATATGTGTCATGCAGCTCCTTCTAACCTAAATAAAATATTGCATAGTTTGTTATAAACATGTATAAAATGCATTGGATGTCACAAATCAAATGTTATCATGCTTAAAGTTGTGTGGATATATATGAATGTTACAATTATGGTTATGAGTGATATGGTTTATTGTATTCTCACTTAATGTAAAAAGAATAATTATTGTTGTTACAACACTGGATGGTAAAAGTCATGATAAAAACATCAACCAAGCACAGTAAGATAAGAATACAACATGATGCTTTGTTTTTGACAAGGACCAAAAATAGACCCAAAGTGGGATTGGCTTAATGAATATAATCCCTTCAAACACTACGCATGAATTATCATTAGTTGATAAAAAAAGTTTCTTAATCAAAGGGTGTCAAGTAAGCTCTAAATCCCTTGATTTACATCTAGTTTAAAGGGAAGATGGGTGATAGGTGGTGTGAAAGGTAATGGATGACATGTATGAGAACCTCATGTGAATTAGTTTTCCCCTTCTATAGGTGACCTAAAAATGGTAATAGATAAATCTATGTCATATGCTAGATGTAGATTGATAAATGCAATAATTTTATATGTGAAAAATGATTATAGCTTTCAACTTATTAAGCTGCTTGAGAGCCAATTGTAGCTTTACATTTTTTTTGATAGTGGGTCTTTTACTTTATTTATATATATGAGAAGCTGATCGATGCAGGAAGCTTCAAAGAAATTACTCTGCTTTTGAAAAAGTTAACTTTGCCATACTTCAAGGGAGTGGTCTAAGTTTATTGGCTTTGTTTTAATGCTTTTTGATAACTATCCTTTAAGGGCGTAGTCTACCTTATATTTGGTAATTTTTTTTTGGGTAGCCATCCTTCGAGGGAACAATCTACAATGCTTAAAATATTGACCCAAGTAGTATTTTGGTATCCAAATTATGTTTGGATGTAATGTGTTTAGACATGGATAAGTCTAATTAGGTTCAAAGGTTTACCTTTATGAGGGCAATCACAATTTTAACACAAGAAGGTCAATGATATGTGAAAAGGTGTGGTTTTAGGAGACAATGACCATGGGATTCCATCTTGTTAGAGACAAAAAGTATCCATGAGAACCATGCTATGGGTTGAGTTGTGGTACCCACATTTAGGATTAGGCTGTGACTGTGATGGTTAATCCCATGGTTCTATGTTGTAACCAATTTTCCTCAAAAGGAGAGGAGAAAGATGGGTGAAGGTTAAAATCTCATAACCAAGGGATGAGCTTAAGTTAGATAAAAAGAGGGAGATTTATATTTATTTAACAGAGAAATGGATGTAGATGCAAAGCATTGAAGGGATCAAGTTCTAGTTTGCCTTCAAGAGAGGATAAATGATAAGAACCTAATCCATACTTATAGGTAATGATGTAGGTTTCAAGCCAATTGAAAGCAAACTTGCCTCATTTACTCTTTTCCATGTTAGTCATGTGTTAGTTTTCCTTTAGGACAAGGTCTCTGATATTGAATTCCCATTATTTGAGGTGATTTTTATAATCATGTTTGATATGATCTTGATATATTTGGAGGTGGGTGAGGGTTAATAAATGATTCTTGTCAAGTAGCTCAAGTTGAGATAACTAGTACTAAAAAAAATCTTCCTTAAAAATAAGCTCTGGTAAAGATATGAGAAGATAGGGGATTTGGACTTCAAGAGGCAATATTGCCTCTATTTTTAAGACTAAAGAGAAAGGGGTAGCACCTGTAGAGGTTTGAATGCTAGTATGATAGGCCCATAAAGTGAATGGGATGTGCAAGTGCCAATCTCGACTTGAAGCACTAACCACTTTGGTGAGCATTTTTTTTTATTAAAGGATTTTTCTTGTCCATTTACTTATGGATTGTAAGGTGAGGAAAAGATTAAATTGATGCCAAATTCATCACATAGCCCTTGGACCTACTTGTTTTTGAAATATTTACCATTATTAGTGATGATCTTATGAGAAACATCAAAGTGGCATATTGTATGATGGTTGATAAAATTGACAATCTTCTCCACTTTGGTCAAGATAAGAGGGATAACTTCCACCCACTTGGTGAAATATTTAGTGGCTATGATGATGGAGTTATGCCATTGTGAAGAATAGGGGTTAATTTCCCTAGTGAGATTGAGCCCCCATTGAGAGAAAGGCTATAAGTCCTTAGATACCTGGAGGCTATTGGCTATTGGCTAGCACGTGATGTAAATTAGCATGCTATTGACATTTTAGACACTTTTTTACATAATCATAATAGTCTTGGTTGAGGGTGGGCCAATAGTAGACAAGGTGAAGGATACATTTAGTGATCACTAGGCCACTAAAGTGTCCCCCATAGTTCCCATCATGTGATTCCTTGATGGCATGAGAAGCTTCATGGATGTGTAGGCAATAGAGGAGGAGACATTCAAAACCATGTTTGTACAAGATTCCCCCTAGTATCATGTAATGAGATGTAATCTGAACAAAGTTTTTATGAGCATTCCTAGAGAGGTTGGGAGGAATGATGTCTAGGTTGAGGTAGTTGAAAGTTTGGTCATACCAAATGTTGAATGGGGATTCCTCCACATTAAAAATGGTAGGGAGGTCAAATTAGCTATATGAGGGTGTGGTAAAATAATGAATGGTGATAAATATTTTGGAATTGGAAGGTTGAGAAAGGATCTAGGAAGAAAGATAGGGTATTGTATCTACAAATTTGTTGGTAGATCAAGGAATGGATTGGACCAGGTAATGTTTGAATGATGTTAAAATATTGTCTACTAAAAGTTTATATTTTTTCAAGACATCATTCATACATTGATAAGATCCATTTATTTGGTTGACCACAAGTTGGGAATCATTAGACATGGATTATCTTAATTCCCAAGGTTAAATCAGTTTAGAGACCTATCACTAAGGTTTCATACTCAACCATATTATTGGTGCATTCAAAGTCAAGTTTAAAGGATAGAGGAAAGGGTTCACCATCGAGAGGAATGAGAATAAATCTGACACCCCCTCCTTTTTGGGACTTTGAGCCATCAAAGAACATGGTCATTTGGTAGGTTATGCCATCTTCTTTAAAAAGAGTCATGATAGACTCATCCAAAAAGGCAAGAGGAGGTGGTTGGTTGTTTAGTAAGGGAGCTTCAGCCAATTAGTCAGCAATGACCTACCCTTTAATCAACTTTTGATATAGGAATTCAAGGTTGAATTTAGCTAGGAACATGAACCACTTAGCCATATGATGATTTTGGTATGGTTTAAAGTGTATATACTTAAACATGTCAGTATTAGTGATGACATAGGTCTTGTGGTTAAGAAGGTAGTGACGGAGCTTGGTGGTCACAAAGTTCAATGCTAAGCATAATTTATCAATATGTGTATACCAAGTCTCATATTCTATAAACATGTAGCTAATGTAGTATATGTCTTACTCTTTATGTTGTTCATCTCGGTGAGCCAACATTGCCCCTAGGGAATGGTTGGTGGTAGGGATATATAGGTAAAAGGGGTGGTCATCCTTTGGAGGGGTGAGGATAGGTGGTGACAAAAGGTAATATTTATGAGAATCAAAGGCCTTTTGACAATCACCATTCCATTTGAAATAGACATCCTTCTTCAGAAATTGATGGAAAGGTTGGCACTAATCTAAAAGTTGGGAAATGAAACAACAAATGGATTGAAGCTTTCCCTATAGGCTACAGAGCTACTTAAGGTTGGTTAGAGGAGGCATGTCCAAAATTAATTTAGCTTTAGTAGGGTCTACTTTGATTCCATGAAGAGAGATGATAAAGCCAAGAAGATTTCTTAAAAGGACTCCAAAAATGCTTTTTTTGGGATTAAGGTGAACATGATAATAAATGAGGCATTCAAATATGATTGTAAGAATAGTCAAGTGATCTATTCAAAGTTTGGATTTCCTGAGAAGGTCATCCACATAGTGTTCTACAATCTTATGGATGATGTCATGGAAGATATAAGTCATAACACATTGGTAGGTTGCACCAACATTATTTAAACCAAAAGACATGACTCTATAGAAAAAGGTCCCCCAAGGGGTGGTAAAGGTAGTTTCATGCTGATCTTTAGGAGAAATCAATATTTGATTATAACCCAAAAACTCATCCATGAGAGATAACATCTCATGTCCAATCATGAGATCAATAAGTTGGTTAATGCTAGGTAGATAAGAATGGAATCATCATCTTGATTTTGGATGGTGTTGATGGTAGGAGAATCATTTTCTACTATTTCAAGGTGCACGAGTGGAATGACTTTGGTTTGGCCACCCTTTTGGTAGATTAGAGGGTCCAAACTAAACGGTATTGACTAGAAAAAAAGTTAGGGGGGATGATGTCAGGATATTTAGGCAGGGAAAGTGATTGGGTTGGTGAGGATGGGATATTTTACTCCATGGTGGAAATGGGTTTGGGTGAATTGGTGGGTTATTTAGGTGGTTCATACCCAAGGACAAATGGCTCATGAAGTTTCAAAGTTTTGATACGGGGTAACTCATGAGGCCCTTGTTCATAGCGATCAAGGCCAAATCCTTTCCAAGCACATCTATGAAGATATAAATTAGTGAACTCTAGTTTACTAAGATAGGAAAAGCTAGAGGTAAATGGTGGGATGGATGAATTAGTGGTAGGGTCTAGAAGTGGTTGATCAAGTCCCCCATAAATGAAATTTATTTGATGGTTAGGGAGCCTAAAGGGGATGATGGTTCTAATGTTAGGGTCATAATAAGGGTCATGCCCAATATTCCCATATTCTTGGAGAGTAGAAAAGGCATCCAAGGCTAAGAGTCTATATTCCACAATGGAAAGATGCTATAATGTGGTTGTCATGAGGCTCTCTATAGGAATATAGAAAGAATGGATAGATGAGCTAGTAGAAGCTTTACCAACATTTGTTGTGGAAGTGTCATAGGTTTTGGTTGGTGTGGTTATGTCATTAGCAGATGGTTGTGAGGTGGATGAAGGAGGAAAGAAGACATTATTAAGCTGATATGTCATATTTAAAGATGTGAAATGACTAGGGTTATCTTGGATAGTCATAATTTGCCCTTTATGCTCAAATTTGACACATTGATGTAAGGTGGAAAGGACACAACTCATGGCATGAATCCAAGGGTGCCCAAGTAAAGCATTGTATTATAATTCTCCTTCCACAACATGAAAAAGTTTGGGAATGATATGGGTCCCTACACAAATATGGAGGAGAACTGTGCCCAAGGTAGTAGCCATGGTATCATTAAAAGAATGAAGGATTATTGTGCTTTCAAACATGACATTTATGGGTAAGTACAACTGGTCATAGGTGTAGGAGTAAATATTATTGGTGGTAGATCCTCCATTAATAATCATCCTTTTGATGTGGGTTTGATTAATTTATGTCATAATGAAGAGGGGGGATTAGGATCCTCCATATGGATATAAGGTATTTATAAATCTTTGAAGGTGATCAGGTTGGAAGTTAAAAGGGCCCCAACAAAGGTGGTGAGAGGTTGAGGGTTATTGGGTTGGACCTCTATGGATTACAAGGTTTCTATGAGTGATTGATAGTGATGGGGAGAGGTAGAGACTAATTCATATAAGCTCATTTTTTCTAGAGTTTAGTGAAGCTAATTAAAGTTAGCTTTCCAAATGAGTATTGTATATGGGCTAAGGTATGGAGGGTTAGATGGGGAGGCACCTAAGATAGACACCTTGGGTTTTTTTGAAGATAGAGATGGTTTGGTATTGTTTGCTTGGGAGTCTAAGGTAGGGTAAGTCCAAGGAATGGATGCCTTATCCTTCCCTTTATCTTTCTATTGGGCCTAAGATTGGGTAACCATGTGAATAGTGTGGATAAGGGTTTTTTTGGATTGGGTGGTTGCTTTGGTTCCTCCTCTTTATTTTTAGGTGAGATTGAAGATTTTATGGGTTGATTTTATGGTTAGATTAGAAATGGGGATGAAAGAGGTTTATCTGATAATAGATCATCATTTTCATATATGCTATTAACAAGTGTTTAGAGAACTTTACAAGTGTCATGTCCTAGTGCCCTATGGTATGAACATATAAGTTATTATTGAACCATGAGGGTTTTGTATGTGAAGGGTGAAAAAGTTTGATGGGTGGTAAGCTCAAGGAAGAATTTTATGATAAATGCTGGAGAATGGTTAAGTAAGATTTGAATAAAAGTGGTAGAGGTTTAGAGATTTTTATTTTGGGTGTTAAAGTAGGAGGTTGTGTGGACATAGGTTTGGTGGTAGGTGTCTTAGGTAAATTTTTATGTTTAGTCAAATGTTTTGGCTTGGGTAAGATGGTTGATGAGTTGGAGGTAGAGGAGGGTAAGGGAGGTAACTTAGGAATTATTAGTGTAATGAGGAAAGGTGTCTTAGAAAGCAAGTATGAAGGTGTGACCAATAAAGGTGGTGAGGTTTTGGTAAAAATGATAGACTTCATGTTCAATGTAGAGGGATGAAGACCCAAAATGGAGGGAAAGGTTGAGGGAGGTAAAATTTGGGGTTTGGGGCTTTTTGTGGTTTTACTTCTTTGGTTGTTTTAGTTGTTAGTTTTGGAGGAGATTTGGTACTTTAGTTGTCTTGGTGGGTTTAGATTTGAGGTTCAATTAATTTAAAATAGGTTTTGGTTGGTTGGGTGAAGGTTTTAGTTAGTTTAAAAGGGCTAGGCTGGTTTACCAAAGAAGGGGTTAGAGGTTCTAGTTTGGTTCCTTACCTTTATTTTAACCTCTAACAGAAGGTTCTAAAATTAGAGGTTTTTTGGATGGAGTTGTCTTTTCTTTTGAGATATATTTCAAAGAGGGGGTGGATGGTTCTGTGATAGGGGAGGTAGGTGTGGTATCCTCAAATGGAGGTGTGGTTATGGTGGCTTCCTTTGTTTGGGTGTCCAAGGGAGTAAAAATTATTTCTTTCCCTTCCATTAGGGGGATGGGGAAAGAGGTAGTTAAAGTAATAATGGGTTCATCTGTAACCATATTAATAGTATGTGCCTCATGAAATGGGTTTAGTTTATTGTCATGGTAAGGGGTAGAAGGAGCATGATTAGGGAAAGGCTTGTGAAATATGTTAAGGACCTAGTTTGATGGTGTATTAGGAATGTCCAACATAAGCTCCCCCTTATCAATTAGGGATTGGACAAGGTATTTGAAGGTGTTGCACCTATTGATGTCATGTATTATGACTTGTTGAAAGGTGTAATGGTCATTCTCATTATACCAACCTGGTATGGGGTGAGAAGCATCAAACTATTGGGGTGGTTTAATTGGTGAAAGTTGGATGATATTAGGTTTTAATAACTTTTCCAAAATAGAAGGATAGGGATCCCTAATTGGAGTTAATTTCTTATGATTATTCCAATTTTGGTTCCTTTGGTTTTGATTTGAATAATTAGAGGAGTTATAGGTTTGGTTCCATGGGTTCTGTTGGTTGGTAGATGGTGGTGGTGTGGCTTTTAGGACAATGGTGAAGGTGGTTGCTTTGTTTTTAGTGTTGGGATTGGTTTGGTTGTTTGGTTTGGAAGAAAAGGGATCATTGGGTTTGTAAGTTGGGTTATTAATTTTTAATTTTAACCTTCCTTCATCATTGGCTCTATTTTCTAGTTTGTGAGCCATGGTAAAATCTTCATCAAAGGTACAAAAGCTTTGGACATGTAATGTGGATGAAATATGTTTTGCACATGCCCAGGTGAAGATATCTATAAGCTCAAGTTAAGGTAATGAAAAGGAATGTTGGTTGAATAGGCTCCTCCAATGAGCCATAAAATTGACAATAGATTCATCTTCAAAATTTTTAATGGAGTAGAGGTTGGTAATAGAAAATTTCTTGAATATATTGATCAAAAAGTGATCCAAGAAGTTTTGGGATATTTGAGTGAAAGAGAGGATAGAATGTTTGGGTATGGAACTATACCAATCTAATGCTGGTCCACATAATGACATAGGAAAGGTACAAAGGAGAAGAGCATCATCATGGGTAATCAAGTAGCATGAATGCCTAAACACTCTTAAATGTTGTTGAGGGTCTTCCTTACTATTAGACTTGGTAAAATTTGGAAGTTACCATTGGGTTGGGTAAGGTTTGATGGGGATGAAAGGGTGAATAGGCTCATTAAAAATTTGATCATAGGATAGGAGATTATGGGCTCCAGATATGGATGACTCAAGGGTAGTCATCTTATCCATGATCAACTTCATGAAATCTTCTTGAGGTTATTAGGATGTGTAGTTATATGGTATGTTTTGTTGAGGTTGGGAAATGTGTGAATAACTAGTAGATGGTTGAGATGACTCCATGTAATGTGTGAATAACTAGTAGATGGTTGAGATTATTTTGAGAATGATCCTATGATGGATTGTTTCTATCTAATTATTATTTTTTCTTAAGTGTGAAAAGAAGAAACTAGTGGAGAAGGGTGTGTAGAAGAATACCTGTTGAATGCATGCAAGTTGAATCCATAATTTGTGATAAATCCTATTTGGATAGGGAATAATGACCTAAATTATAAATTACTACCACAAATGTTTTTGGTTAGACAAGTAATTGGATGGATTGCCTAGTGTGAGCTAGATCTTAGAAGCGAAAGCTTTCTAGGAGGTTGTCAATCCACCTTCTTTAAACACTTAAGTTGGTAAATGAAAATGGAAATATTTGAATAAAATGATATAAAACTAAAACTAAGAAAAAAAATAATAACAAATAAATTTAGAAAACTAAATGCTTTTCTTAGATGGCTAAAATAAAACAACTAGTTTAAATAATGCTAATGCTGAAAATTGGCTAAAACAAAGTTATGGTTTTTGGTTTGGATTGGTTTGATAAAGTTCTAAAGAATGATTTGGTCAGGGTTGGGAAATGGTTGGAATGGTGAAGGGAATTGTGTTCAATAAAACAAGAGGGATAAATGATCAAAAAGAGGGCCAAGAAGGCAAAGGGGGAAATGATCAAAATGAGGCCAAGAAGGGGAAAGGGCAAATAGTCAAAATGAGGCCAAGAAGGCAAAGGGGTAAAAGGTGATCAAGAGGGTAAAGGGATATGAATAAGAGGATAAAATTATGAGAGGGTGATGAAGGAATCAAGTGAAAAAATAAGGATAAAGGGAAAGTAATATAAAAATTAAGATAACTAAATAATGAGATTAGCTCAATGTTTGAAGATCTTTGTTGATGAAGATTGGCTCGTTGAAGATATTTAATGATTTTGGCAGAGTTTTATTGATTCATGATCTTTTCCTCAAAGATGTGGATGACTTACAAAATGATAACCTCCTCCAAATACCTACAACAAGATGTTAATGACCAAAGACTAACTTACAACTTAACCCTGGATGAAGGAGATGGGGGTATTTATAGCATTTGTTGTGAAGAATCATGCCAAAAGAGGAATATTATAAGTATGGTGATATTTTACATGTGGGTGCATGGATTAGTCAAAAATGAGGCTGTTAGAATTCCCACCTTAATCATAAGTCTTCCATTTAGGTTGGTGTGTATCCCACCTTGCACATGAATCTAATTTTGAATGGGAATCATGCACATGGGTTTAAATGAGACCAAAGACTTTTCACCACCTTTTCTTGTCTTTATCCAAGCACTTAAAGAGATGGCTCACCAAATGTGCCATTATTTTACATGTGGTGCCTAAATTAGTCAAGGATGAGGTTGGTGGGGATTCTCATTTGGGTTGGTGAGTATACCATTTGGGTTAAGAAGTCAAAAATGGGTGCCCTTGTCTTTAAATAGGTAGGTATCTCACTTTTAAGGATAATTTCATGTGTGAAGGAAAAATACATGTTGAATTATGGCCCCTTAAGGAAAAATTCACCATATTTCAAGGGGGGGCCTTGTGATGCTTAAATGAGGTCATTAAGTACCTTGGGAAAGGGCCTCAAGTGGGGTATGATGTCCCACATCAAGCCACATCACTTATAAGATATATCACTTGCCATATCACCTTCCATGTCACTTGCCATGCCATCATGAATAGTGATAGTGGGTCCCATAGTGAATAGTAATTTTAAATAGTGATTTTTAATAATATAATGTGACTAGTAGAATAGTGATTTGGTTGGGTTAGGAGGGGTTTCTTAAGATTTAAGAAGGTTTAGGGGGGTCATAAAGCATTTATTCATCTAAAACTACAAGTGCATAGTTTTTTAGTGTCTACATGGATCACTAAACATATTTTGGTTCTGATGGTTACCAGGTTGTGCCATGAATATTTGTGAGGATCATCAAATGTAATATATTGGTTATTGATAAGATATTGGATTAAATTATTTAAGATATAACATTGGTTAGTATAATGTGTAGGGCATTGGTGATTTAGTCATAATAAGCATTGGTATCATATCCACAACGTAGAGGTTTATTCATATCAACCTCTATGGGAGGAGGGAGAGATATAAGATGATAATCTACAATATTATTAATTAGATAAGCTAAAGACTTAGATAATCATGTAAATTATCTCCTCGGTGCATTAGATAGGACAAGCTAATTAAGTTTTTAAAAAATTGCATTAACAGTTGTATTTATGTCGTTTTTAGGTTTTTTAGGTTTGACCTTATATCTTTGTTTGATATGAAACTTGGTATTGGATATAGCTAGTGTTTTTTCTACATAATTAATCTTGTTCAATGAAATAAGTTTCATTTCATGAAATCTAAAAATATGGCATAATCATCAAAGGATTTGAAATTTTTGAAAATAATAGACTCATGTAACGTGGTAATCAAACCTTGTTTGAGGATGTCTTGAAGCTCTTTATCTGCCATTTGGCTTGTCATTTTGGGCAAAATTATCTTTTACCTCAAGACATATTCATTGGGGTAAGTGCACAAATTTTATAGACAAAAAGTGGCCTACTCGTGGACATGATTTTCTTGAAATTTAGAAATATGAACTTCTGTAGATAATTTGAGATATATACACTCCAAATTTGAAGATGGTGTAAGAACATAACATGTAGCATTTTGAGTCTAGTTTTCAAAACACTATTTTTTAAATGGTTAAGTATAACTAGGGAAAACATCTAAAATTTGAAAAGGAACTCATTTTTTTTAGAAAACATAGTAGATAGATGGCCGTGCTACACACCATTTTTTTAGTAGAGTTTAATATTATTTGAAACCCTTTGGGGAAAATTTAGATAAGATATTCTAGTTTTTCACCCATTATTTTTATATTTTTCAATGAATAGTTTTTTTTTGATTTTTTTAAGTAAATATATCCTTAAAAATGACCAAAAAATGGATAGCCATCTGTACAATGCACCTAACTACCTAAAAAAAATAAAATCAATTTTTTTAAACGTGTGTAGAATTAGGCCTAGTTTGTTACCATATATCTTATTTTTCACTTAGATCAATGAAATAAAAATTACATGAACATGTATAAGCATGTATGTTTGTGATATGTCATGGCATAAAAAAGGCATAGTTAGAAATAAACATAGTTTGAAACCTTAAGTTAGTCCAAAAATTATAAAAATCATATTTTTAGAAAGAGGAGAGTGTGATCATCATGATGATATTAAGTTTTTGAGTTTTCACATTGAAATTATTAGTGTATTTGGAAATCAAAATTTGAAATTTTTTGGTTTTTATCATACCTTTCAGAACTCATCTATACAATGATAGTGCAAGCCTTTGGCTTGGGAAACCAAGCCATTCCTGAGCCAAAAGGCATGGGAATTAAGTTCAAATTCAAATATCATGATCATGTTAATAAAGTGATCACATTATTAATTGCATTATCAATGTGATCATGTTACTTAATAATGTGATCACATTAATAACATGATCACGTTATATATTCTCAACACCCTAAAACCCAAATAGGAGCCACTAGGCCTAGTAGTCTTAAGATCAAATATTGGTTGATTAAGATTATTATTTGGGACCAATGTTCTTGTCAAGAATTGATAACATTAAATGATAATTGGAGATGTATTAACTTATGAAATAATTTATTGTTCCTTTAATCCCAATAATGTGTGCAATTAGGCCAATAGATCCTAAATTGACATTAGATGGATATATTTCCTTGGATGGAGATTTGTTGGCCCAAAATACATATTAAAATAAACTAAATACTTGGTTTTTTATAATATGGTGTGAAACTAGAGATCCAATTGACATAATATGGACACAATTCCTTTCTCAAGTCTCATCTAGCTCTAATTGTGTATTAGATTGAACTAAATATTTATTAGTTTAATGTGGTGTGATATCAAAGACCTAATTGACATTATATTGAAGGAATTCCTTGCATGAGGACAATTTAATCTTAATTACATATTATATTAAAGAAAATATTTTATTGGTTAAATATGATATGCAATTAGGGAAAAATATTCACAATGGACATTAGATGGACACAATTCCTTGCATGGGGTGAAAAATGCCTTGATTGATATTAGGTGGAAGTAGTTAATTACATAGGACTTGGTTGTCCCCAGTTGTGTGTAGTATTGAAAAAATATCAATTGATTTAACATGGTGTAATTAGAGCCCCAAATGACATTAGATGGATGTAATTTCTTGCTTTGGGATTGAGTGGCCCCAATTGAATATCATATTGAACCTAAATACTCAATTGGTTTAATATGGTGTGCAATCGGGGCTAATAGAACCCAAAAAACACTATATGGACAAAATTAGTTTTATGGGGATTAGTTGGCCCCTATTATGTATAAGATAAAACCAAATGCATGATTAGCTATTTTTTTTTTACAATTCGGGCAATGAAGTCATAATTGACATTAGATGTATTCAGTTACTTACATGAGCCTTGGTTGGCCATAATTTCATATTCAACTAAACTAATACTTGTTTGATTCAATATGTTATGTATTTGGACCAATAGAGCCCCTATTAATAGTATAAGGATGAAATTTCTTACACAAGACTTGTTTGGACTAAATTTCATATCATATTGAATTAAATATTCTTTCAATTGAATGTGGTGCATAATCAAAATCTCAATTGTTATTAGATGGAAAAGTAATTCCTTATAGAGGGTTTAATTAGTCTTGATTTCATATCATATTGAATTAGACACTCAATTATTTGAATACGGTGTGAAATTAGGGACAATTAAAATTATGTTCACATAATTCCTTAGGCAAGTCTTGATTGGCCCCAATTATGTATCATCAAAAACTAAATAATATATTGGTTAAATATGGTATGCAATCAAGGCCAAGTAATCCATAATTCCCATTATATATTAATGCAATTCCTTGCACATGGATCCTTTGGACCAAATTTCATATCAAATTGAAAAAAATACTTATTTTTTTAATATGGTGAGCACTTGGATCCCTAATTGAAATCATGTGGATGAAATTCCTTACATTGAGGCTCAGCAGACCCTTGAGATCAATTTAACCCCAATTAACATCCTTTATATATAGTAAGAATTAGGTCCATATAGATGAACTTGGTTAAAATTATATCACTCATTACCATAATTGACTTTTTAGGCTCAATCTGTGATGATGTGGGGGATAATTGATCTGAAATTCACATTCTTTACTCACATATCTAGGTTCAAGGAGCTCAAATTTTCCCCAATCACCATCATGATTTTACCTTATATACCCTAAAACCTATACCCTAATCCCTCATCCATAAACTCTAAAACATATATATAAACTCTTTAAACCTTGAAATAATCTTTTTAGCCCAAATTAACATCATTTAGACTAAGAATTAAGTTCACAAGGCTCAATTTAGCCTAAATCACATCACTAAACACCCCATTCGACTAATTAAATCAATTTGCATGATGATGTCCATGGTATAATGGAAACCTAAAAAGACATTAAATAGTCACAAATGGGTCCAAGTGATTCAAATTATCCTCAACTTTCTTTGTGATTGTCCCTATGTACTGTAAACCATATTTACATTAAAACCTTTACTGTAAACCATAAACCATAAACACTATCCCATAATAAACCATAAACTTCCTTTATTTACCAATTTTAATTTAGTCCTAATTAACATCATTTTTAGTAAGAATTAGGTTTTAACATGAATTAGAGTGATTAGACATTAATATACAGGTCCTTAAACTTAAGCCTATGCCGTAATCCCTAAAAATAAATTATAAGCCCTATGCCCTAATACCCATTACATGTCAAAAACATAAATGCCTTACAATATAATTTATTTTATCACTAGATGTCATAAAATGCACTTTTTAAACTTATGGCCAAAACATAGCCTTTGAAGTACCAATCTAATTGTGCATCTAAATTAAATTGGGGATATTTCAAGCCTCTTCAAACTAATTAACCAAAGAGGAGGAGATAGTTGAACTTTTTTGATTAAGGAGGAATTTGAGTCTAATTTAAACCCCTTCTATATCAAGATATGATTTGGGGAAAAATCAAAAGATATATTTTCTATCATGAATTGATCTAATTAGTCAATTTGTGTAATTCCCTATGTGATCTAGGTAAAATTGAGCCCCTAAACGAAATTTATGGCTCAATCAATTGTATAATATGTATGAAATATGTACATGGAGTAATTGACCCTAATTTGATCTAAAATGTAAACATGAAGGTAATCAAGTCATAAATAGGTGAACAAACAGCTCAAATGTTCTTTAATTACCTTAGTGACTAGACCCTATATCCAATATCTTAAACCTTAAACACTGTACCATTTAAATTTAACCCTAAACCCTATTCTAATAACATTAAATCATAAACCATAATCCTTACCCTAAACTAATAAATTTAGTCCTAATTAATATCCTTTATATATATAGTAAGAATTAGGTTCACAAGGATGAACTTGGTCAAAATTACATCACTCATTAAACTATAATTGAATTAATTGGCTCAATCTGTGATGATGTGGGGGTTAATTAAGCTCAAAATAACATTATTTACTCACATATATAGGTTCAAAGATCTCAAAATTTCCCTAATTATCTTCATGATTATACCTTATGTACCCTAAAACCTATACCCTAAGCCCTAACCCTTAAATTTCTTAATCCTTAAACTCTAAACCACAAATATAAACTCTTTAAACCTTGAACCAATCATTTTAGCCCAAATTAACATCATTTAGACAAAGAAGTAAGTTCACAGGGCTCAGTTTGGTCTAAATCACATGACTGATTACCCCATTTGACTAATTCACTCAATCTCATGATGACATCTAGGGTATAATTACAATCTAAAAACACAATCTATAATCATAAATAGGTTTAAGTGATTAAATTTTTTCTCAATGATCTTTGTGATTGACCTTATGTACCCTAAACCATATATACATTAAAACCTAATCCATAAACCATAAACCCTAAACACTATACCCTAAATTGTAAACCATAAGCTTTCCCTATTTACCAATTGATTTAGTCCCAATTAACATCATTTATAGTAAAAATTATATTCACATGGTATAAAGCAATTAAACAAATTATATATAGGTCCTTAAACCTAAACCCCATACCCTTATACCTAATCCCTAAAACATAAATTGTAATCCCTATGACCTAATGTCCACTACATGCTAAAAACATACATCTCTTACGATATAACTGATTTTATCACCAGATGTCATAAAATGCATTTTTTAAACATATGGCCAAAACTTAGCCTTCATAGTATCAATCTAGCTATGCTTTTGAAGTAAATTGGGGCTATTTAGAGCCCCTTAAACCTAATTTAATGACTATAAAATGTGATTTTGGGATTGATTAACTCTAATTTACCCCAATTTCCATCATGATTGTACCTTATATACCCTAAAACCTATAACCCAAGCCATAATGCTTAAGTTCCTAATCCCTAAACTATAAACCATAAATATAAACTCTATAAACATTTAACCCATAATTTTAGCCTAAATTAACATCATTTAGACTAAGAATTATCTTTGAAATTAACCCTATGTACCCTAAACCTAAGCCCTAAACATTATACCTTAAATTATAAATCAAAAACTTTCCTTATTTACAAATTGATTTAGTCCCAATTAACATATTTTGCAATAAAAATTAGGTTCACACATGGCATAGGGTGAGTAGACCTTATATAAATCCTTAAAACCAAACCCTACATGCTATAATCCTTAATCGTTAAACCCTAAAACATAAATTGTAATCCCTAATCCCTAATCCATAAACCCTATGCATTAATGCCTTAATCCCTAATCTATAATACTTTATCAATATTAAGTAAAATGCAATCAATTTATTAATAACATGATCACATTATTATTAATACAGGCAACACTCAGTTCTCATTGCCAATTACTAACCCTAAAGCTTATATTAACAATAACACGATCACATTATTACATAATGCGATCACATTATTATTAATATAATATTCTCAATATGTTGAATAGAGTAGAACCTTATACAACACATAACGTGATTTTTTTATTAGATAATGTGATCATGTTATATAATGTGAGTTCATTATGATTATTTTAGACTAAGCTCACTTCTCAAATACTATTTTTAATCCAAATTAAGAATTATGTCCCCATAAACATTCTTTGCATAATTTTGCAAGATCTATAGTACTTGTGTACTTGACCCCACCTTTGAAAAGTTATCAATTATCTCTTCAAATGGGTGATGGATCATGTTCAAAGAGAAAGATGTTTAAGAACAAAAAACTATAGGAATTACACTATTTGAGAGAGAAACACAAGATACAAATGCAAAAACTTCATGGTAGATAAGGTATAAAACCTAATCCCGATGAACCAAATATGATAGATAATAAGCCAATTGACAAAAATGATGAAATTGACCATAATAAATTGAATAATGTTAAAATTGACCATAATAAAATGAATACTAATGAAATTAAAAATAATGAATTAGTTAATGCTAAAGTTCAGATTCAAAGTTTTAAGTTTTTGATTTTGTTGATGATGAGTATATATATGATACTTCACCCCCCATGAATGAAAATTTGATGTAAACAAATAATGATGAAATTAAACATCAAGAAAATTTCATAGAAACATATAATGAAGAAATTAACAATGAAGTAAATGTCATCCCACCTATAAACAATGAAAGTAATAATGATTTTGAAATACCCTCTCAACAAATTCCACCATTACCAACATCTCCAAGAATTGTGCATAGAAAATACAAGTACTTAATTGAAGTTGATGAAAATATTTTAGAACCAATGCATTAAAAAATATTTGATCACCATTCAAGAAGACTAGTTCAACAAATTTGGGATACTTTATTTCAAAATTTGGAGTATGATAGTCAAAGATGTCAATTATTTGTTTTATTGATAAAATTGATTAAGATGAGACCTATAATTTAAACATTAGGAATAATAACATCTAACATGGATGATGAAAACAATAAAATTATTAAAAATTTATATGATGCATATCATATTGTAGGCCTAAAATCATGCACCAAAGATTGTAATGCTACTCGATGTATACTTACAACTTGTGTAGTAATTGACTAAATAGGGAAAAAATGAATAGTTTAAAAAATAACTTGAACACTTAATATAAACCAAAAAATAATAATGAAAGAAATTGAAAGAGATGAAAGACTTAATGAACCTAATATAATTGAGCTCTGGGCATTCTATAGTAGACTTCCACAAAAGGACAAGGCTATAACCGATACTCTCAAAGAGTTACTCAATTTTAGAAACATAATACAAGAGTTTCACCTAATGCAATAGATATTGTGAAAAGAATAACTGGTTCTCGTAATCATGAACCACATCTAAAACATTTATTGGATATGACTCAAACATAATTGTACTCTAAATTTATGAAAAAACATCCACAAATTTTAATTTTTCAAAGATATTTTGAGATGGAAAAACATTTTTATGTTAAAATAAAACACACATGCACCACTTTTTGTTGTAGGCAACATGTTGAATTTTCAATGCACTATGATATTTTTCACCATATTCATTGTACTTTTCATACTAATAACATTTTTTAGGAGTGTGGCATTGAATTACCACCAAAATGAGCTAGGGAATTTATTCTAACTATTTTTGTAAAAAATTAGGTGGATAATTATTTTACAACAAATCATGTTTAAATGGAAAGAGTATTTGTGGTGGATTGTAAAAATTAAAAAAAAATGTATCCATGAAGAGATTACAAATGCATTTGGATATGAATTAGTTGGTTTAAGCAAGTATAAATCAATGAGTTATCAAATAAAATATGGCAAATAATCTAAAAGGTGTGAACTTGTTACAAAAAAGAAACTTGTTTCCAAATTTTTGGTCAAATTTAGGGAGAAGATTATTTATGAATATGCAAAGCATACACATAGGTATAGATGATTGGATGAACATTTAAATATAAGCAAGGATATATTCCTACTTGGTTCAATTGTTTTAGTAGTTGATTTTTTTGAAAATTACACATTCAATTCCCAAATGGAAGTTCAATCACAGTATTAAAACTCACCACAAGTTTTTATATCCATGCATATATCATTCATGCATGCACCTAATAGTATAAAGAAACAACATAAAATATTAAGGGAGTACCATTTTTATATCTGTTATGATAGATCACATTGTTCAAAGTATGTGCAAAGTTGTTTTCATAATTTCTATGAATAGTTAAGTTAGAGGAACATTACTTTCAATCAACATTACATTTGGTCAGACAATTACACATTACAATTCAAAAATACATAAATGTTTTATTAATTGAGTAGGATGCATGTTACCACTGGTGTAGAACAAATTTAGAGTTTTATCGAGGGTAGACATGGAAAAGGGGAGTATGACAGTGCTAGAACATGTGTAAAAAGAGATATTTCAAGGGAACAGTTTATTGATAGATGTAAAAACTATAGTTGAATGGTGTAATGAGAACATGTTTTATGGTGATCAACCAAATTATACTATTCATATACATTTATAGTTAATGGAAGAAGAAGACTTAGTAAAATATGAGTAATGTATGAGTCTAATGAGTTCAAGTGACCACTCATTTCATATCTCAAATGTAAGTTCTTGGACTATTCATACGAGACACTTAGCATGTTTCTATTGTACATACATGTACTCTATTTGGAATGAGTGTGAGCCACAAGAGTGCGTGGATGATTAAATTTCCAAACCTATAATTCAAATCAACACATATCATGTTTCAAAAACATTGAAACTTACAAACATGACATCATCAAATGACTTTGACCATGTATCTGATCTAGTATAACTAGGTAGAATTTTTTTCATTTTGTATAATTTATTCTCATTATATATCTTCATATTGTCACTAAAAATGATTTTTTGTGATACAAGACATGTTTTTATAGTTATTAAAAATGAGGATAATAAATAAGGAAATGATTACTACTTGTGTCAATGGGTAGAGGGAAAGAAAAAATTGACTTCCCTAGTTATAGATGGAGAAAACATTGACTATCCCACTAGGTCAGTAGTAGTCACTGGAACTTGGTTTCAATGATATCCTATAAAATATTCAGATTAATGGTTGTTTTAAGAGTTTGAAATTCACAAGAAGATATTTCACTATTCAAATTTGATTCTTTCAATGAATATTCAATTACACAAATATCATGGGAGGCCATTAAATAGGAAACTATGGAAAGTTTGAGAGTCAGACCATGAAGCTATTCTTGATACTATAAAGGTTAGAGTAGATCCTAGTGGTTTGTTGGATTGAAATATAGAGGTATGTTGACTTTTCAAATGTATATATAATAAAGTTTACCAAATGTTTTTTTATTTTCTAGGTAGTACATATAATTTTCATTCTTAATCACTTACTAACATTTTTTGTAGGTTAATGGTGCTAGATAAGCTTCCACCTTCATGTGGTTGACATTGCCAGTAAAGAATTATATATTATCAAAGCTAAGAGAAGATTAGGTTGGACATGATTGAAGCTCTGGAAATGACTTACAGGTTTTATTTTATGGGTATTTGAACTTAGGCTAAAAATGCATTTTTCTTATATTGGGAAGGGTGTTATTGAGGATGGAATGGGTGGTGGGTTTGTCGATCAGGCCTGATGGGAGGACAAGAACCTAGTAATAAACATTATCTACCCCTCAGACATGTTGAAAATGTCAATTTTCACTCAGGAAGCATTGGAACTAGAGTTCTGTAACCACAACTTAAAATTTGATTACATTTATTGTCAGTATTTTTGCTCTCTAAAATGGTAGTGAAAATGCACTTTCAGGTGGATTTGAACCTCATGGAATTTTGATAACATGTAATTAGACTATATGGATATGATTAAATTGATTATTAATAGGTGGATGTCTCAAATGTAGAAATGCTAGTTGAAGCTCAAGAAGTTGCTTGTTCACTGAAAAAAAGTTGTATTTTTAGACCCATCACTACAACTTGTCTAACAGATTGATCTCAAAGATTCAACCTAAGTGCTTTGGGGTAAAATTATAGGGATTTAATAGGTATGGTAAAGATCTCATGTTTCATATAAATGACTTAAAATTTTCATTTTATGAATGTTTGAACTTAGGCTAAAAAATTGCATTTTTCTTATATTGGGAAGGGTGTTCTTGAGACTAGAATGGGTGGTGGGTTTATCAATTAGGTGTAATGGGAGGTGAAGAACCTGATAATATAAATTTAACACCCCTTGGATGTGTTTTTAGTGTCAATTTTCACTCAAAAATAATTGGAACTAGAGTTCTACAACCATAACTTAAATTTTGACAACATTTGTTGTCAGTGTTTTTACTCTCCAAAACAGTAGCAAAAATGAACTTCTAGGTGTATTTGAATATCATGGTGATGTGATATAATGTAATTTTCCTATTGGGATGTGATAAAAGTGGTATATGAATAGGTGGAGGTCCCAGAGGTAGAAAGGCTAGTTGGAGTTCAAGAAGTTGCTTATTCCCTAACAAAAAATTACATTTTTAGAGCTGTCACTAAAACTTGTATAACAGATTGATATCAAAGCTTCCACCTGAATGATTTGGGGTGTGATTATATGGATTTAATATTTAAGGGAGGGATTTTATGGTTCAAAAAAATGACTTACATTTTTTTTTATTCATGTTTAAACTTAGGCTAAAAAATTATGTTTTTCTTATATTGGGAAGGGTGTTCTTGAGGCCAGAATGGGTGGTGGGTTTGTCAATCAGGCCTAATGGGAGGATAAAAACTTAGTACTAAACATTATACACAAATTGGATGTGTTTTAAGTGTTAGTTTTCACTCAAGAAACATCATAACTAGAATTTTACAACCATAACTTAAACTTTGACAACATTTGTTGTCAGTGTTTACACTCTTCAAAATGGTAGTGAAAATGCACTTTTAGGTGGATTTAAGCATCATGGAAATGTGATAACAAGTAATTTGAATATTTTGAAGTGATAAAAGTGATAAATTTATAGGTGGAGGTTCTATAGGTAGAAATTCTAGTTAGAGCTCAAGAAGTTGCTTGTTCACTGCCAAAAAGTTGCATTTTTGGACCTATCACTATAACTTGTCTAACAGATTGATCTCAAAGATTATACATGATTCCTCTATGTTGAATTTATAGTGATTAAATAATTATGGTAGGAATTTTACATTTCATATAAATGACTTACAATTTTCATTTTATGTGTATTTGAACTTAGGCTAAAAAATTATATTTTTATTGTATTGGGAAGGATGTTTTTGAGGCCAAAATGGGTGGTGGGTTTGTAAATCAAACCTAATGGGAGGGAAATAACCTAGTAATAAACATTATAAAACCCCCTAGACATGTTGATAGCATCAATTTTCAATTGAGAATCATCAAAACTAGAGTTCTCTAACCACAACTTAAACTTTGACAACTTTGACAACTTAAAATAGAGACCTAGAAACTTAATGAGTAATTTAACTATTGATATATTAACCTATTATGTGGTAATTAACCTATTGACCTATTAGGTAGTATTGAGTAATTGACCTATTGACCTATTGATATATTGATCTATAAAGTGACTTATTATGGATTATCCATTTAGTGTATGTGATTGCATTAGTTTCATGTTATCCTTTAAGGTCCTTAAGGCCATGAATATGTTGTCATTT
This sequence comes from Torreya grandis, assembly GCA_037957365.1. Classification (NCBI taxonomy): domain Eukaryota; kingdom Viridiplantae; phylum Streptophyta; class Pinopsida; order Cupressales; family Taxaceae; genus Torreya; species Torreya grandis. The sequence continues at coordinate 1,175,857 of JARHVA010004940.1, forward strand.
GTGTAAGGTTATAGATGGATGAATGATTGTAGGTGGTAACTAATAAGTGACTCTAAGTCATAATCAAGGAAAGGAGCTTGGAGTGATTCCACCAGGTTGGTAAGTTGTGAGTCATCATGTTATGAGTTTTGAATTTGTTGAACCTATGTAGACCCACAGATAAATGACTAAGACATTTCTACATGGATAACTCAACAAAAAGGGTTACCTCTACCCATATACCCTATTTTACCTATGACAATCTGATATGAAAGTAAATCATTGTTTCTCACAAAGGGAGTATGAATTTGGTGTAGATAATGATATATAGATTGAGATCAATCATTAAGGTGGAAGGATAATTATTGTTTATATAAAATATAATGGTAAAGAAACCTTGTCTATACCCTATTTTGGGTTAACAATCACATTACAAAGGGAACTAAGAGTTGTTTCTTGATATTGTCAAGTATGTTATTTAATATATGGACTTGGAAGATGGTGCCATAAAAAATGAGGTTTTGAATCTCTAATAAGATGCATGAGAGATTTGAAATTGAACTAATACTCCATATTGCTGTCATAAGCCTGTAGGGTGCCTTGTTGTACATAATCAAGATAGAGAGGAGAGAATTTTATTGTATAAATGTGTATGATAATGGATATAATGGTTTATATAGTTGGTGATATGTGGAAATAAGGTATTGAGAATTGAAAAATCCCTTAAGAGAGTCCTTGACACTCATTGATAAACAAACCATGTTATCATAGTTCTAAATAGGACTCAAAAACCTATGTTTTGATGGTTAGAAGAGAGAATAAAGTGAAATTAGATGTATCACCTATTGTAGAAGGTGTGTGGGGTGAAAATAGACATGTATGTGGTATTTCGGTCCTTTGAAACTTTTTATAACTCAAGACATTGAATTATATAGCCCCTCAGCTTATGCATAAGCCTAATTAGGGGTTCAAGAGAAAAAACCCCATACAAAGAGTTTTATACATTATAAATTAATAATATAACATCTTTTTATGTATGGAAAATGAATAAAGTGGGTTTGGTGTGGTTCAGGGCCATACAATACGGATTTCATGACTGTGGATTTAAGATAGGGTTAATCAGATCTAATTGAAGGGAAGTTTACAAATAAAGTGTGGTCTAGGAGTGGAGTTAGGTTATGAAATTTAAAAAAAAAATTTAATGAGATATAATTTGGCTATAAAAAGTTTTTAATTCTCCATAAGAGTTGATATATTTCTCAAACCAAGATAATTTGCACAAAAAAGGCTACAAGCCTAAGGAGTACATTGTGAGCCCTATATGTGGAATTAAATGTTAAAGAGTGTTTGAGCACTTGTAATAGGTTAAGGTAGGTGTGATTTGACCATATAAGAACATCTATGATAACATACTAACTCCTTTTTTACTTGAAACCTAAGAGGTTTGCATATTGAGAAGATAGGGAAAGAGTGAGAAGACATTTGTGAATGGAATGTATGAAATGTGTTAGATAATGAATGTGAGAGGTTTTTAAGAGGGATAATGACACCAATAAGTGTCTCCAAAGTGTACAAAAATTAGGTATAAAGAGAAGAATGCCATTAAGCCTAAGTGATAAGAGTGTCATTAGTCATTCCCACTACACATAATGAAATAAAAAATTTAATTTAAAAAAATATGGTAGATCCAAGATTTATAGAATTGAAAATAATAATTTTTTAATTATAATTTGTGTAAAAAATTAAATATGAGATACAATAGATAATAGTTTGGAAGATCAAAACAACATTGTATAATAACACAATGAAATAAAAACTGAATATAAATTAGATAGATTGCCATGATAGGCATATAATATAGGCACATATGTGGAATATCAATAATACATAGACTTTTGTGATAGGAATAAAAAAAATTACATCTACCAACATAGTATCTAATGTTGTGTGAATGTCATATGCACATATATAATGCCAAAAATACATCAATTGCCATATAGGCATATACAAAAGTACATCTTTTGTGTAAGACATCCTATTAATCAAATAACCTCCCTCTCTTTGCCTTCCTTGAAGAAGACTCTCCCTGGGATACTTTTCTAGTATATGAAGACCCATCTAATGCCTTGGATTATTCTAAGGTCTAACTAAAGGTCCTATACTAATAGCTAGCTTACAGCTGGGTCTGTTTAAATATAATAATTATTACAAAGTTAACATAAAATACATTCAAAAAATTATTAAAAAATTAATTTTAAACTATAATAAAAAATCATTTAAACATGTACTTACTGCAAGCTCATGATCCTCCTCAATCTATTTTTCATTCTCAAATAAGTGAATGGTAGGCTCAACTATCTAAATAAGCATTTCAAATATGAGAGGAACATGAGAAGTTAACCTATGAATCATTTGAATGGGACTATCAGATGTCATAGGACAAACTTGCATACATAATACATTTACATAAGTTATGTTTGACCCAAGTACATGTACTAAAATTATTAAAACAAGTCTATGTTTATAATTCAAAATTATAAGAACTAATATATACCTCTGTTAGTGCCTATATAGATGATATTACATCAATAATGCCTATTTTTTTCTTAGCTTGTAGAGAGCGAGGAGTGTCTTCTCAAACCATCAACTATTCATGTAAACAAGGTCTCACTTACTTTTATATAATGTATCAAATATTATATATGGAAACCATGCATATCATGAAACGATAATGTAAACCAAGAATCTTGGAGGTGTAACTACCATACAATGTGTATATCATGAAAAGACAATTTAAACTAAGAATCATGAAAGTACACAACTACCATAAAATGTGCATATCATGAAAATACAATATAAACCAAGAATCATGGAAGTGTAACTACCATACAATGTGCAATGGCCAAGAATATAAATTATTTTGCATGTTGGAGGTAATATGAAAATTGTAATACATGTAGGAAGTGTGAGTGGAAGAGTAGAAGGTGAAAATAATAGTATCACTTTGATAAGGCAAAGTTAGGGAGAGAAAATGAATAAGAGACATATCAGTAACTCTGTCCTTACTTATAAAGCTTCTTTGGATAGAGTAAAATACCATTATATATTTACTATGGAAAGGTTGAGCTATACATATGTGGCCATCATCCTTCTATTATATACATGATATCAATAATATGTATCTCTATATATAATACATGGATTGATATCACATTCATTTATAATAGATGGATGACAAGTGATTTATGGGAAAGCACCTAACCAATAGAAAGGAACATGAGCCATGGTGAATCCATCACTTGATGGAGGTTTGTGTAAATAAAATTATACCAATAGGTCAAGGAAGGGAGGTCCTTGTCCAATATATCAATTTTTAGCCATCTAAATATATATTATCTTATTTTGGATCAAGAGAAAAAAATCAGTAAATAGTTTGGATGTTGAGTTAGAATAAACTGCAAGGTGTAATTATTGAGGCTAGCACATATTTTAGTACCAACACAAATGATGGATCTCCCCCTAAATTTGTCTATTACCTTTGATTATTCTCTTTTAGTATGATTGGAAAGTGTATCAAATAGATGTGAAGAACATGTCCTTGAATTTGGATTTAGGTGAGGAAATTTACATAGTAAAACCAAAAGGATACATGGTCCTAAAGAGTGACCATTGGGTTTGTTGGTTTGCCAAGTCATTATATGAACTTAGGCATGCTACACAAACCTATTAAAATAAAATAGATCAACATATCCAAGATTATGGAATCAGAAGAAGTCTTTATGATCTGAATTTACATGTTATAATGATGATGATAGCATAGCAATTATCATTGTCTATGTTGATGATATTATCATCATAGCTAACATGGCCACTGCACTTCAACAACCAAAAACTAATTTATGTTCTAATTTTGACATAAGTAATTTAGGCCTCCTACATTATTATTTAGGTGTAGAGTTTTAGAAATTTTATCATACTATATGTATGACATATAAAAATATGCTAAAGCACTTTTGGAAAAGTTCATGATGACAAAGAACAATCCATCAACTAAATCCATGGATGTTTATTATCTATAGGCAACATTGCAAGTGGATTGGTGTGGGATATTTATTACAAACACCTACCATAATGTATGTATGTATGTATGCATGTGTGTGTGTGTGTGTGTGTGTGTGTGTGTGTGTGTGTATATATATATATATATATATATATATATATATATATATATATATATATATATATATATATATATATATATATATATATATATATATATATATATATATATATATATATATATATATATATATATATGGATCTTATACAAAACTTGACATGACTGCACATGTAGTATTTACTTCCTCATCTTTGATATGGGTAAACACAAATAATCCCTTTTCTCTCTTTCCCATCTATATTTATGCACCTAAAATTTGTATAAGATCCATATATATATATATATATATATATATATATATATATATGGATCTTATACAAATTTTAGGTGCATAAATATAGATGGGAAAGAGAGAAAAGGGATTATTTGTGTTTACCCATATCAAAGATGAGGAAGTAAATACTACATGTGCAGTCATGTCAAGTTTGTGTGCTTTTATTTTGAATGAGACTCCCATTTAATAGGATACTATCACTTCGAAGCTAACTTCCACTAGGAAAAAATGTGTATATTCATAAGGAAGCTTCAAATATTTTGTGGCAAAATGTGCTTCATGTTTTGTTCATAAATAATGTCCTATCCCTAGAAGCATGTCATAGATTTATTGTAAAATAGTGTTTTGAACTTAAGTAATAGAAAGAGAAAACATATCATATGGGTAATGGGTAGAAGATATGAAGACAATGTTTACATCCTTAATCAGTTACCCTATAAGAGCATTGTAAGATGTTACTCCCAAGGAAGCATGGCCCAAAATAAGACCATTAATGACTTTTATGCTTTTTGTTGTGTTATTTTTGCATTTCTTTATAAGAGAAGTATATTAGATGCAAAGAGCAAGACATATATGTTTGTTGTGTTATGTCTATTGTTAATGATGCACATTTCTTCTCTTTTACCTTAAATTACCTTGTTATTATCACTCATTTTCAAGGGTAACATGTGGATATACGTATAATGGTAATGGTGACATAATTCAAAATGAGAACATGACTATATTGAGCTTAAAAACTTCATTTTTAAGATAGTGTTACCTAGAAGGACCCCTGGATAATGTTCTTCATTTTATAAGTATCCTCATGGCATGTGAACTAACCTTATATAATATTAAATGAGATTATTCATGGGATCTTTATGGGATTTTACAAAATCAGTTATATAAATACCACTAAGCCCATTCTCATAGTTTGATACTATTGTAAATGACAAAATAAGGATAAAGAAAGAGAACATGAAAATATAGTATGAAAATAGAGAAAGATAAATTTAACTTAAACTTATAGGGTAAATATACATAGACTAAATGTACATAGAACATAACATTAACTCAAAATTTTACCTCTATATAGGTAAATGGTGATGTCTTAATAGAGACAAATGTAGTAGTGGATGGGCCAATAATTAGATCCAAATATGTAAACAATGATCATGACAAATCAAATGCTGTAAATACCGACTGTGATGATGAAGGCACCATCACCTCCTATGACATAGAAAATGACATATATATTATATTTAATTTTTATGTAAATTAATTGTTAGATAAATTAAATTTACAAATATAACTTTAATTTAACATGACATTTATTTAAAAAATACCTACATCTGTGTGGTGGCTGATGTCTACACACCAAATATGCATGCCAAAAAATCATCACTCATAAGAATATTATCTAATCCATTTGAACCACCAATGCCATCATCATTAGAAGGTCTTATGCACCTCCACATGAACTTCAAGGGTGGGTTCAAGGTTGGGTATGTGGCATATCTATATCATCACTCTATGAAATCCTACTCGTATGCTGAATGAGTGTATTAGTGAGCAAAGTAAGAGTATGGAGAGTGTCGATCTCTATGACTTAATAAACTATAGAGGGGATCTCAAGATCAGGGGGATTTTGGATATGGATCTAAGTAGGCTGATTAGGCACATAATGTTCACTTGGTTGATCCTACATAGAGCCTTTTCCTTAGCCTTGAAACTCATTAAAATCAAAATAATTGGGAATCTTGTTAAGGATAAAATCACAATAGAGTTTCCTCAAAAAATATAATAAGACCTCATGGTTGTTATACCATAGATAGTCAAATACCATACACCATCAATCCCAAAAATTATATGTGATTAAGTTATGTACATAATGATGGATATGAAAACATTTAACATTTATGAAAAAATGGGGCATTAGTTGTTGGGTCGATGAATATGGCACAAATGGAGGCTTTTGTAATTTTTTTGTTTTTGACCTAAAGTGATGAAAATTTATCATCATAATATGCCCTAAAAATATCCCTCTTTATAGATTCAATTTGACCTAATAAGGTCTTTATGGAATCAACTAACTAGGTGTAATGGGGGTTAGTCAAATTGGGATTCCTCATTCTGTCAATTAACTCTTTAATTTCAAGTTTATTTCTCATAATTTTGTTAATCAAAATCTTTTAACTACTAGAGGGGTTTTGGAGAACTATAGGATAATAATGTAGAGGGATAGGAGGAACAAGAGGGTTTTGTGGAGGGTTAGGAGGATGAGCAACAAGAGGGTTTTGTGGAGGGTTAGGAGGGTTAGCAGATAGGCTATTAAAAAAATTACAATTAAAAACTAGGGTTAAATAATGAAAAAAATAAAAAATCAAGGTTAAATAGGGAATATTTCTATCACTTACCTCTCCTATATGGTGGCATCATTGACCAACATGTGTGTGGGATGAAATTGGAAACTTCCTGGCACTCTTTGGTGTATTGCACACAAAACACGATCATAAAAGCTAGAGGAGAGAAAGGAAACTTGAATACGAAATGAAGATTTTGCATTTGGGTTTTGCTTTTTATTTTTTAATACAAAAGTAATAAGATCTCATTATTAAGATGATCATATTATTGAAAAAGATAATAACATGATCATGTTATTATTCAATGTAACACAATCATGTTATATAATAATGCAATCACATTATAGATCGATAATCATTGAGACATAATTCAAATGACATGATCATGTTAATTAAATAATGAGATCATGTTATTAATTAATGTAATCATGTTACCTAAAATGTCCATAGAATTATAACTCAACTCCATGCACTTACCCATTGATACGTTCATTGGTTCCTTGTTTTATTTTACAATTTGTGCATATGATACCTTTCTAGTATTTTTGATATATAAGTTTTCCAAAGTTTGATCTGAAAGAGGTTTGAATGATTTTATGGATTGAATTAGTAAATTATAAAACCACATTAGAGCATAGTCCTTGAATCTCCTTGGAAATATTTTATTTGAAATTTTGTCATTGAATGCATAATCAAGGCATGCCACATAAAAAGATTGAATATGTTTTTCAGGATCACCCTTGCCATCAAAACATGTGAGCTTATGTGTAACAAAACTAGTTGGCAAGGGATGTAAATAAATTTAATGTGCAAGATGTTTATGCAACACCTCATATGAATAAATAATATAAGGTGACTTCATATAATTTTTCTCAATACTTGTAACCTTAACTTGTAATTTTTTTATAGTTTGGATAAGATATTACATATTTTGATCAATAAGGTTTGAATTTAAGTCACTAAAGGAGGTGTACCCATAGTTTGAGTTGATATAAACATTAAAAATAATAATTGGGTTGAAGTGCTAATGTTTTCCATGGAGGATGTAAAAATAGTAGGATTTGTTTAGAGGAAAAATGGTGTAAACACATAACCCATGCCCCCATTATATGTATGGAATAATGATGTGCTCAAGGAGTAGTTTACAAGAATATGGGGACATCCCATAGCCCTAATAACATGATTGATAAATTCACCTAGATGTTCCTCTATGATTTTTTTATTTTTTGGTTTCTAATATGGTTTTTAGGATCTCATCAAGATATTGAGGGTTTTGATAGATCTACTCTTAAAACATAACAAGAACTTGTACTTGCTCTTGATATTTTTGCTTATGTTCATTATTTAAATTAGATTTATTATTTCATGATTGAAGTAATATTATATGATAATCTATTTAATATGTGGATTATTTTCATTATTAGCACATTCATTAAACACAAGATTTGATAATTCATTGGTTTAAACCATATTAGGTGGAAAATGAGGAAGCTCTAAGTATTTGATAGAAACACTAGCTAATCTAGGTCTATGCCTAGGTTACATACAAATAATATAATAAATATGAAAAGAAACAATAAGAAAAAACCCTAGGAGGTTGAATACCCTATGTCAAGCTAGGGTTTATATAAATAGACACAAAGGTTAGGTTCACCAAATGTTTAACCCTAAATTTAGATATGTGTGGTTATCTAAGGTTAAGAGATATTATATTAGACTTTACTCAAGGATGGTGAACTAACTTAATGAGCAGGCCAATTAATAGAAAAATTAGACAAAAAATATTCAAAATTTATACAACTGAGATTTAATAAAAATAGTAAAGTACATATTTTGATAGATATTATAATAAATAGGGAATAATGATACTTAGCTAGTTTATCATGATCATGTAGGTCTAATATATAACAAGATAGAAGTGGATTGGAAGATGATCTAGAATTGTTCTTAAATTTTGGGAATGTTATTTTTATGGCCTCAAACGCTTATGTCAGATTTAGATAGTTGTATCGAGGGAGGTGTCTAACCCTACTAAAACTAGATTTAGATGCAACTAACTAGAGCCTTCTATGTTTTTTATCAAATTTATTTTTTTGTCTTCAGATTACATGTATAAGCTACCACTATTTATAAAACTATCAAACCCTAGCTTCTTCACCATTGGAGTGACTATGGGAAAATGGGATCATGGTGTCTATCTAACCTAATGACCCATGTATTAATGGGCACTACCTATATAGCAAATAATCTAAAGAGGGCCTTATAATTATGTAGTTCTCCACTACATGTTGGCTTGTGTGTACACAAGAACATACTGTGTGATAAATAGGTACATGTAGTGACCTAGCTTGTAACTTGAAAAATATGGCTCATAAACTGATATTTGAATTCTTTAGACCTATGGGAATACTGATCCTATGATTGATATGTAAATATGGATGAATAGGTTAGGGTTTATCACTTTAATACTTGATTGAGTACTTCTTGGTATATTACCTTTTGAGTTATTGGTGTTTTCTAGGTGAAGAATGAATGATGGTTGATCTTGTATATATACCAATCCCTTTTAGAAATATCTCACACTAAAGTTCTTAGGTCAACCTTTAATATACATTTAATTTTAAAATTGGATGACTTTTGGGCACTAGAAACTTTGTAAGAAACATGGATGCTTACATCTATATAGGTTTCTGTCTGGGATGCAAGTGTCCAGGAAGCTAGAAAATAGGTACAAGTCAAGAATTGACAATGAAGGATAATAATCATGTTTAGAAATTCTGAACAATATATAAGGCCTAGTCATTAGAATAACCATGGTTGAGCTAAGAGATAAGCAATTTAAGCAGAAAGAGATAATGAATGTGAGCCTTTTGGTAGTGGGTATGTCCATAAATAAATGATACAACCATGATGGATATTTTCTAAGATTATAAGACTGAGGTACTCAATAAATCATATTTTAGTATCTACAAATGGAATAACATAATTTCATTATAAGTTGTGGAATGGTTTTGAAGTTTTTTTATCCCAACTATCTTTTCATAAATGTCATTAGCGAGGTATATATATCTAAGTCTTTAAATGATGGTCATTTTATTATTAACATGTAGGGATAATCTTGTAGCTTGAGACATGTTAAATAAGTGGCCTTTATGTTTGGTGGTAAATTGTGTTAAACTTATAGTCATGAAATGTGTTAATATTTTTTATTTTCATGTTAAATAAATCTAATGCATGATAATATTTTAGGCTATTTTGATGAAGTTTAGATACATGACTAGGTTGTATCATAGATTGAATCTCTAATTCATTTTATTAGATACATAATGGTGCAAAATACTATATTAAGTTTCTATATGTTTAAGTATGTTATTCATGGGTGGTTTGATTAATATGGATTACATGATGAATTGTGGATGAGTTTTGTGAAATGGTTATTTATCTTAAGTAAGCTTATGATTTTAGAATTGGGTGAAATTGATTCCAAAACAACACCCACATTAGTATATATGCATCATTTGAACTATGTGTATTCTTTATGAAAGATGTTGTTTGAGGTTTGTGAAAAATAGTAAACCTTCACATTAAGGGATGATGAGTGATAAATAGGGATCCTTTCTATAAGTCACTCATCATCAGTTAACGAGAAGGATAACATTGTTCATATATTATAGTAGAGATTATTGTTGATATGGACTATGACCTAGGTTCATTTAAAGTCTGAAATATATAAACATGCTTTACAAAAGTAATATTATAGTTGTATATATTATATGTCCACTGTAATTTTAGTTTACATGTATAAGTGATGTCATATTATATTAAGGAGTATCCATGGTCTATATGATTGATGCATGTAATAGTGATTGCACTTCCACAATGTTCTTAATTAGTTCTTACCCCTTTTCTAAGGGAAGGGCCACTCCAAGTGGGGAGGTGTGTGGGGGATCGAATGTTTTGGTTGGAGGTAAAACATCCAAATTATTCTCTCCTTATTTAAAATTTATTAGAAATATCAATAGTTTCTTACTCATTGATAGTTAAGAACTGTTTGCTTATGGAAAATATTAAACTTTTGATGTATTAACTTATTGTACTATTTATTAGTGGCCATAACTAATATTGTATTATGATGTAGCGATGTATTGTATAATATAGTATGTTATTATAATATTTATATGGAAATGAAATATACTATATATTTTAATTGATGTTAAACTCTATGGTGTTGTGCTTGGGTTTTTGTATTTGTTGAAATATATAGTCAAGATTATTTTATTACTCTTATTTGTACCATACTGTTGAAGTCCCAAGAGGACTAATTTATGTTTATCACATGATTTAATAGAATATAATTATATTAATATTATTAGTTTAGATTACATTGATTGATGAATAAATAGTAATTTAAACAATGATAAACTAATTGCATGTGGAAGAGTAATGACACTATTAAAACAAATGTACGATAAATTTCAATTTGAAACTACTCAGTTGTAACACATATATTGAGTTAGAGGAAGTATTTATTATTCACTTTATTTATAATAAGGTACCCAAAGTTACTTATGAGTGATTACCATCCATACATTAGGGAAAGTTGGAACCAATTTGCGATTACATGTTATAGTTTAAGACATGCATACAATAGTTAATCTATCAACCTATAGAGTGAAGGAAAAATATATATTTTTTAAAAGTCTCATTTTACAATTAAATAAAATTTGTAATCACATACCTAAGTCATTTCAACAACTTTTGAATGAGAGTATTGCATTAGAGAAGATATTGGGACTTTTTAGACTAATACAGATGCATATTTTAATATTGAGTTTTTACCACAAAATTCATCCAATATTTTAAAGGAACCTAATCCACCTCTTCAAAAATTAATGATTCAATGGAAACCAAAATTTAAAGTAATAAATAACAGAATTGAATCAATTTTTATAACTCATCCTACAATGAATAAGGAATATCATGGTAAAATGTAACCCATATAGTTTGATCAATTCAAAGATAGGCCTAATGACATTCTTCAGGCATTATTGGATAGGAGGATGATTAAACTTCCTCCTAATCATTATCATCCACCACATCGATTAGAGAGAATTATAAATAGACCTTATTAGGACTTTCATCATAGTAATAGTCATTAGAATAATGATTATTATGCACTGAGAGACATGATTGAACAATATGTTGATATAAGTATTATCACATTTATAAAGGGGACATCCAAGTATTCTTCTCCTCATTATACTATATCATATTCTACCATGACTAAGTTATCCAAAAAGTTCCTATTAAGGAACCAATGGTTACTCATCATATTACTATAAATGCATCTAAAGAACACAATTATGAGAGATCAGTGGTACCATTAGTTCAATAAAAATGGTAGCCAATACAAAAACTCAGCAAACTTATAGCATTATGGTAATACAAGGAAAGGAGAATAAATCAACAACAAAAATGTGACAATCGATAAATATTTTTAAAATAGATAATACATAGTTTTCTATTAAAATTATTCCTAACAAGATGGTTCCACAATCTAAATACAATGATTTAGATATATTAGATACTCAATACAACTTATAATTCTTATTTCATTCAGGATGGAAAAATGATTACTCAAGGATCATATATTTTCCTACAATATTATCAGATATACATCATAATTATATAATAATAACATTATAACATGTGTAATTAAATTAAAAACATACATTAATCCATAGGATAATAACAAGTAAACTTACTAAATCATGGATATTATGTTGTTGCACAAATTCATATATATATATATATTATGTTATAATTATTGAGTGATAATTTATATAAAATTTATTGGATATTATGTTGATGGACAACTTCATATATATATATGAAGTTGTCCATCAACATAATATCCAATAAAGTTTATATAAATGATCACTCAATAATTATAACATGGTCCACATGACCCTTCACACACACACACACACAAATGTTTTTATGACAATATAATATCTAATAAATTTTATACAAATGATCACTGAATAATTGGAGCACAATCTACATGACCTTACACATCCATATTTTCATCATCTATATCTAATAATATAAGAGACCTAAAATTAGAATCCCTGGGATCATCTTGTGTCTTGGATCAAAATATCTCTCCTCTCTTGATACTCATACACCCAATTTTGCCTTTAGATCCACATGATATCTCTATAAGTGCACACACTCATGTAATAATTATGGACCTAAAGAAACAACCACGTCTTGTGGGGCACTTTTAATATTTACATCTCCACTCTCAACTCATCTCTCTCTAGCAACTCAAACTTATGAATTAGTTGTAATCACAAATCCATTAAATAGGGGCATGTGAACATTGGAAACTACTATGGCACACTAAATAATACTATTCTACTCAACACAAACCCATTCTTAATTTTTTGAATAGGGGTCCAATATAGTTTGATAGGTCTATTTTAAAAAATCTTTTTCATTAAAATTCAAACGTGCACCTAACTATGCTTAAAGCTTTAAAAGCTATTATTTACTTATTTGGATGATTTTAGCTATGCATGATGTTTAAAATAAATGCAGTGGGCCTTCCCCCCATTACCCAAGTTTTTATGGTTTGATTTATTTAGAGTAACCTAATAATGGCCTCCAAGATTTTTGTATATATGCAAGTTTTTCAAATATAAACATGAATTCTAGAACTAAAATCCCAAGTCTTGGACTTCTTGTATTTTACACTTCATAATTTGTGTATTTAATGTTTTTAGTACTTTGGAACTCTTAGTCTTCAAAAAAATTATTCATCAGAATTCTTGGATTTTTTAAGTCACATACTTTGACTTTTTTTTTTCCTTTTATCTTTTGTCTTCATGAAAAGTGTTCATTGGAAATTTTGTGCATTGTGAAATTTATTTTTTGTAACTTTTATCTTTTGCATCTTCGAGATTTTGGGCCCTCAAAACTTTTCTTTAGAACTTATGTTCTCAACTTTTGTTCTTAACTTTTGTCCTTGAAATTAATTCTTTGTATTTTATGCATCTAAGGTGTCATAAAATTTGGATAGCCTAGTCTCAACAAAAGTTCAGACACCCAACATCTAAAGGCCCACCACATGGAAAAATTAATTTTACATGGAATTAATGATAGGGTGACACTTGTCCAAGGTTATAATATGGAATTCATCTAAATGTATATAAAGTATATGTGGCATACCCACCAAATTAAGTTTCAAAGTTCAAATTACAAAAGTAAAACAAGCTTGGAGATGTTGGACATTAATGGCACATGAAATGGACTTAAAGTCTTATACTCAAATACATATGAGAAAACTTAGAAGAGACATTGTGCCTATTGATTAATAATAGGTTTGAGTAAATTTGAATTCCAAGGAGAACTTGAATCCCTAGTTTTTCTACATTTAGTTGTGAATTACTTCTAATAAGAGATAAAACAACCAAATTGAAGACAAGAATTATGTGAGAAAATAGATAAAGAATGGATTCCTCATATAAGGTGTTTAAGGGAGTATTACTAATGTATAAGTTCTCTATCAAGGATTAAATGAAATATACAAACACTGTCTTCAATGCAAAATTATTCACATATGAATTTGATAATTACTCTATACTATGGGATGCAATAAAGAATATAGATGCCCATTCATATGAGGAAAATTTGATAGTTGAGTAAAAGTAGCTAGCAGTTGACTTACTACCACTAAAATTCCAACAACTACATTTTGTATCAACCAAGCCCAAAGTGATGCCCTGCATCGACCTATTTTAGGACTTATTCTTCATAGGGAAGGTGATTAGTGTATTTTTTTACCCCCTTAACCATAAGATAATTATCAATTGCATCTTGGGGGATGATTTCTAGAGGTACCTATGACTACCCACTACGAGTGCCACATTTAATGGACATAGAGTTGAATTGTGAAAGAAGATGAGCACAATTGAAAATACATTAAGGAAATGGATTGATCCTAGGGAAGTAGTCACCCTTAAGGCCATGGAATCCATGCCAATAACAAAATACAATATGGCAATCCATATTGGGATGGATTTACTAAATATATTGTATGGTTACAATAACATTCAATTCTTCCTCTTAGAATGCATGCTATTTTTAGATTTATTAATAACCTCATAGATAAATTTTTCCTTAGGAGAGATAACAAATGATAGGCTCTAAGATAAAATGTTCAATAAGGAACAAAGATCTATGGGAAACCATTTCTACATGATGTATTATCTATTAGATGTAGTCATGACCACCATTTACATTCATAATGGATCACTCTAGAGCCCAACTCTAGAATATATCAATAACTGGGTATGTGACTTATTTTCATTCCTTCAAATTTATTCATACAAGAATATTTTTATAATTACCAAGAATAGTTATCTCCAAATTTGGAGGGTAATTCATGAGGAACCCTTGGATTGAGTATCAAAAAGTATCAGGAAAACACTATGACCAAGGGGGATTATTTGTTATACCTAAAATATACTATAATCATGGTGGTGGGATAAAAGGTTTCCATTTTATGTCTCCTCAAGTATGTCCTAGAAAAATTAGATGAATAGGATATAGCTTATAATCTATGGTGGATTATAGATAAAGATATGAAGAATAAACATAAGGTTATGTTCCATGGGTCTTCCCTAATGATTGGCTGGATGTATTACAACAATAAGAAACATTTTGAGGAAGTTGGAAAATCCAAAGAATTAAACTCATTGGCATCTTTGCCACATATGGATTGGGATCCTCATGGCCTTATTGAAAACCATATCTTAGGCCTAGACATACCCTACCAACATGAACCATAAGAGCATGATTTTGTCTTC
Source organism: Torreya grandis (assembly GCA_037957365.1). Classification (NCBI taxonomy): domain Eukaryota; kingdom Viridiplantae; phylum Streptophyta; class Pinopsida; order Cupressales; family Taxaceae; genus Torreya; species Torreya grandis. Next base: position 1,191,505 of record JARHVA010004940.1, read on the forward strand.
TTAAATGTGAAGGATAATGCTAAGGTCCTAAAAAAGGCACAAGTGGCTAGATTAACATAGGATAATTTAAGGGATATATAAAGTGAAAGATCCATCATAATTATAAAGGTGCACACTAATATTCCACCTCTAGGTGGATGGGTTGTAATGAATTATTAGACCTCTCAGCCTCCCTAATAACCCTTGGACCAAGGATCATCATCTAAAACACCATCCATTATGATAATGACTGTTAAGTGGGAATATGGTGTGGAATAATCCCCTATTATTTCAAGTTATTTAAAATAAGGTCCATACCAAAGTTCACCACCAATTGTAATGAAGGCTGTTAAGAAAGAACAAGATATGGAGGATATACCTAATATTATAAGTTCTATGGGAGGAACACATGAACTAATTTGTTTTGATTATTCTAACTCTAAAGATATAGGTATTCTCATTGATTATTTAGTTAATTTTTTTACAAGTGTAGATGTTGCACCTTAAAATCAAGAGAATCCTCCCCTAATTGAAAAGATAACAATTTACTATAAGATAAAATCAAGGTCTCCTAAAGATCCTCTTCAACCATTAGATTCCCTTGTAAGTTTAACTATGTGAGCACCATCAATAAAGAGTGAACCTGAGGATGAGGATGAATAATTATAGAGGGATAAAGTCCTAATCCTCTAGGGCATAAAAGGAAAGGATCCACTTAACGATGGATCAAGTGAGATCATTGCCACTATAGCCACTACTCTAATTATTTCTTCAATTTCTATGGTTTTTTCATTTCTTGTGGCTCCAATTTTTTCCTCTATTTTTATTATTTTTTCATCTCCTATTGTTTTTAGTACTACTATTATTTTTTTAGCCCCAGTTGTTTTTAATGATCTTATTTCTACTTTAGTTATTATTCTCCCCACTATATTTAAGATAAAGAAAGTCCATTCTAAGAAGACTATCAAGGACCTTGCAAGTAATAATATTCATGTGTCTTCTACTAAATTGGGTTTACTAATTCCTTCTTCTGGTAGTACTAAATCCACTTTCATTGTTTCATCTACAAATACTAGTAATAAGAAGGATACTTATACAGTGCATTCCATGCCCCAGTTCAGTAATGTGGATTAGTTCAAAATCATCTTCCCTTCCTTGCTTGACTCATTTCATGTGGAGGCATTAATGCAGTCTTATAAGGATATCTTATTGGAGGATTCCTTCCAAGAAACTCAACTAAATGATGCTACATAATTGGTGATTCCATAATGGGCATCAGACTTGGAGGCCCAATATGCATAAAGATTGAATCTAGTGATTATAGAGCTACCTGTTATGAGATCCATATTTGATAAATCAATAAGGACTTTACATAAGGTCAAGAAGAGTAAGATCTAAGATGAATAAATTAGGGGTGTGATTTTGGAGCAAATACAAGATCTTTTCTCTTTATCCAAGATAAAGAACATGAGACTTGGAGAGTATCCATACAATGAGGATTTTAAGGCTTATTTTTAGGTAAATATAGATGCTTTGATGAAACTTTATGCAGACACAAAATAGGCTAGGTAAGAGATACAATAAGAGATAGAGTAGGTATGTGAACAACAACATATTGTACAAGTTCCTAGGGAAACTAAGAGTGACATTCAAAATGCAATTCTAAGATTATATTAAATATTGGCCACCATCAGTTTAATGAGAGCTGAATTGTCTCCTCATATTGTTGAAACTTCTAAATTATTTAATTATTTAAAAGATTATGAGAATAAACTATTTTTTCTTGTATTGTACACAGCTAGTAAGGCTTTCAACCATTTGTATTTGATGACACCACTTGAATTAGCCAATGCACTTAATACCCAATGCCTTAGATACCTCTTTGATTTGAGCTATAATCCTATAACTAAGGGTGTGTAATAGCTACTCTAAATAGGATTAATATTTAGTTGAGATATAGAGTTTACTATATCAATTTTCCCTTGGATTATCTTACTATGTATGTGTGTGAGAAATAGATGTTAGTTACAACCATTAGTTTTGAGAACTTGTCCAAAAGGAGACCAACTTGGAAGTAATCCCTCTTGAGATCATAGATCCTTCTTTTTGACTCTAAATTTCCTCCTTTTTGGAGGTTTTTTTAGATCTACCCACTATAGAATAAATTTAATCCATTCAAATAAATTAGGATTTAGTTTCTTTTAGGTTTTATTCATCCATTCACACCGAATTAACAATTTGTATGCTCAGCCTACTATTCCACCACTTTATTATTTAATCCATACCTAAAAATCATGACCTAGAGTAAAGTTTACCTCCATTGAGATCCTAAAACATTAGAGGTTACCTCATTAAAATATATGATATCTTCAAGAACATGTCATGTTATCTTTCATATGTAGACTCAATCATCATCAACTAGTAATCCTCATCATCTGCATATACACACAATAAGAAATCATAGCTATTATTTTGTATAAAATTAAGATAAAAAAACTCCAATAAAAAAATAACTCAATCATATTATAGCTCCAACAACCTGCATACGTGGATCATCTATCACATCATCATAACATCTTCTCCTCTAACTAAGAACAATCTATCCCATATGTGCCTTGTCCACCATGTGGTATAGGTATCCATAAACCTAACATAATATACATATAGGATATATATAATAATATACATCTCATTTATAGGAACGGGGACAAGATTTATCATAGATGGCCTACCCCTATCACCTAGTGTTAGTAGAGAATGAATACTCTGTTCCCACACCCATGAAGTTGGGGGCACATCCTAACACACCCCAAATTATCTTGTAACTCTCTAATACTAAAATCATTAAAATAAATTTGACCAATAATCATAGTACCAAAAACTAACACATATCTAGTGTAGCTATGCACCATCTTATAGCCACTAATTAAATCCTTTATATGGACACTAGATAATAGAATTTGTAGTCAATTCATCAAATGTATTCCTATAACACATGGTGCTACATTTTTTACCCTAGATATATTAGTCCATGTCTCTACATACATTGTGGGTCTACCCAATATACATGTGGCATCCTCACTAGTCAAGTAATAATGATGTTCTTGTAAGCTTGAACATAAATAAATATGGACAAACCAATCCCATCATTAAGTCCTCACATGTAAATATTTAGAGATCCTGATACAAGTGTGTCAGCATGGTATATCTCTATGAATACATGATCCCATGATCCTTAATGTCTTGAATGATAATATGAATACTATATGAGATGGAGACACCACCAACATCCAATAATATGAATAAATCTAAAAGAATCGTAAAAAACTTTTGAATATGTGGAACATCAGATAACACAATCATAGACAACACAACATTTAAATCCCCACACTCATAATGTCCAAAAGATATACCTATAAAATATATATATGTAATATCCTTGGGTCCTAGATCTGTCTCTCCCTATAACACTACCCTAGTGCTAGTCATTACTAGTCTCAAAATTTGCCATACAACCTCTATAATACTAGTCATCTCACTCAAAGGTAACCAAAATGTACAAGTATCTACATCCCACCTTCTTAGCCAATTAGATCATCATGTAAGGATCATATGAAATCAAATATAACAAAATGACATAACCTAGACCTATCCTCTACAAAATAGACCTATCATCATTTGCTAAAGGTAAACCATGTACAATCTCTATTATCTAACCCTGTTGGATCTCCCTACAATGAATATCCTCCTATAAAAACATAAATAACATAATTTTTTATATTAGAAGCAGTCAATTATTAGCCTTAAATAAATTACATTAAATATAAATATGCTTCTTTTTAAATCAAAACAAAATAAAATAAGGATGCACCCTAGTAGATAGCAATGTAGGACAAGACCACCCAAATTTGGATAGGGCTATGTCATATCAAGGACAACCAGCCTAAAAAGGATAGGGCCATGACAAATTAAAAAAAACTAAAAAGAAAATAAAATGTAATTAAAATTACCAAAAATCAAATTTTTTATGAAAATGCAAAAATTCAATTTTTATGTTTACCAATCCAACATCTTCATTGGCTTCAATGAGCACCTCCACCTACTCAAATTAGCTACAATAAATAACTCTCTTTTATGGCATTCTCGTAGCTAGATCTCAAATTTTATTATTTGAATTTTTCAAATAAACTAAAATTTTAGAATTTTCAAAATTATACATGCATTTATACCTATGCCACACTCCTAAATTATGGACCAACCTTATCAAAATCAAGGATTACTCAAACTAAAATGTCAATATCTTACAAGCCATAAATCCATTTCAAATACCATTTCCTCCACACAAAAGATGGTCACAAAACCTTTTGTTTTACATAATTTATGATCTCATTATGAAATTTATATTACCCCAATAACATGTACTTAATTTTTCCATAGCAATTTCTCTATTGTTACGAGACCTCATATAAGTATTAATCAAATTTAAATCTATTACTCATTCTAAAAATTGATCATAAACCTTATCAAATCATAGATTAAATTAATAACTGTCACTATATCAACTATTAATTTTGGTTTGACCTCCTTACACCAATTTCTTCCCTCTCACAAAAAGTGGGTAATACATAGGCACTATTCATAGAAAATAAATTACATAGGGGTAGTTAACTTAGATCACACTCCTTGCACATCAAACCTCAACTCATATTTTACTTTAGGATACCTAGTATATTTTAGTTGTGGTTCACCAAATGCTTTAGTACATAGATTTTGCTCAATATGTTATAGTTAATTAGATAATATATTAAAAATTATACATATTTTTAATTTATTATGACACATTCTTTTGTCATAATGATACACTACTTAGGAAATACTCAGTTTATTTTAAGATCCTTGTAAAGGTTTTAATATTATCAAACAAGTCCACTAGATTTAGACTATAACATAAGAAACTATTGTCCAAACAAGGTGATATTATCCATATTCACCTATAATAGTTGTTTTAAGTTGTTACATGTTATCAAATTTTTCTACAAGTTATCATATTTTTATATAATACTTTATAAGACATAAACATAATTTTTTACTTAGTTTTTGATAGATGACACTAGAAGTAAGGTATGTGCAAGGTATATGTTCACATTTTATGTAATTTGACTCAGTTTTTGTAATATTTACAATAATGGGGGTATTTACACCATGAAAACTTTCATAAGCCCATAATTATTATTTAGAATTCATATTTATTACTTAGATTGTATGATTTAGTATGCCCAGTCAATAGATTGGAGGCATGTTATTGACACATTATCTCAATATCCTAATGTAGATGATAAATATTGATTTTATATGATAAAATAATCTTGTATACTTGATAAACATCACTCATTTCTCAACCATCCAGTTCAAGACCTTTTTTCTACTATAAGGCTCATCTTTTCACCATCTCACTATGCCTAAATGCTTATCCTATACTTAAATTTGATATTTCAATTAACCAAATCAAATATAGCCCAAAATATGCTTAAAATTTGATATATCCTTAAAATATCAAATATAAATCTTTAATAATCCTCAATCTTCCAAGACACTACTATCTAGAATAAGAAACTAGCATAGATGCTAGTGTCCTAGGTCTGACACTAGTGTTCGAACACTATAAATTACCATATTTGAAAACCTTTTGACATGTATGGGTTAAACTATATTATTATTTTAATATTATAATTAAATAATTTCAAAAGTTGTGGTAAAAATATAAGTAAAGGACCATTCATTATCATCAAGTATAAGCCAATCACAAATCCATCTTATGCTGAGCAAACTCACCTCTTAAGCTTGTAAATCTACCCTATTCTTCCCTATTTAAAAATCATTCATAGGAGAAATATTATTATAGGTTTGAATAATATAAATAATACCCCATGATTATTATTTTTTAAATTAAAATCTAGATCATTATATACACTCGCATATAACATATTGCAACATTGTTCACACACAAACCAACATAAGGGGGAGATCTACATTAGTTTAAGGCCCTCTTCAAAGTATTGTCTATGTAGATATATCTAACTAAAAAATGGGTATTTGAGGTAGTTAAAATTAATTTTAGACCATTAACCCATGTTTTACAAGGTGGCATGCCCTAATTAGATGACCTATGGTTTTAACTATCAACTAATATATAAAACCTATGTACATGATTCAAATAAAAAATATACACAGTGATAGTGAACCCTAATAGGCATAAGTTGAATTTACATAAAAGGACCTATATTATGTATAGGATAAAATACTTGGTTTTAGGATAAAATCACTGATGCGAATGTCCCTATTTTAACAATAGTGTGTAGGTTGACAAAGAGACGATTTTCAAAACATGGTAGATCACATCTGAGCATCATCTTAACTATTTATCCACTTCAACTTCCTAGATTTGATTTCGCACAATTAAATAAGTTAAAAATTATTCGTTATTTATTTTTAATCAATAAAATTAATATTTGGTATTGTACTTTCTTTTTTTAGCATATTTTCATAATTTAAAATCATATCATAATATATTATGAATCTGAATAATTTAATTGGATTACTTATACAATAGTCTATCTTTTAGTTGATGAGGATATTCTCTTTACCCTTTTTTCCAAAAAGGATTAAACATTTTAGTGAACCTATATTTTGAGTCTAATTTATAAAAACCTAAGATTGCCCTAGGGTTTCTTCTCAAGATTTAGATTATTGCATTTATTTTCTAGACCTATTTTTTGCATGAGCATAAATAGGTAATGTTTATTCTCCCTATTTTCCTATCCTTTGTGATATTTATTCTATATGTGTGTAGGTTTAAAAACCTTAAAATGAATACCCATAGTAATGAATCTAAAGAGCCTCATCCTTTGGATTTTATATTAAATCTTTCTAATGATCAATACATTGCTTATGACGATCTAATGGCTAGCAAGAAATGTGATAAAAATACTTCTTTTGTAGCTACCCCTTACTATTATGTTAATGAATGGAATAATTATTTTATTAACATAAATGCAAATATTGATGATTATATAGATACTCATAGCACTACATATGATTACGATTATGATAGTTATTCCATTTATTTATAAAGTGAGTGTAAGAAGCCTAACTCTCTTATTTCTCCCATGTTACTTGATTTATAATATAATGATGTATTTATTGAGAAAATACCTTTTTTTATTTACCATTTACTAGTTCATTTCATCACATTCAATGTTATAAAATTAACATACATGAAAATAAAAGAAGAATCTTATTTCAAATATTAATCACAATATTCTTACATGTATAGAGTATTCTCATGATATCAATGTAAAAAAAATAAAATTCCTATATCCTTTACTACATGAAGAGAATTTTACAAAAATTAAGTGTCTTTCTTATTTACAAAATTTTGAAAATGATATGAAATATGAAGATTATTTTTTCATTTTTATCAACTGAAACTAGCGAAATTACTTATCTCTCTCCATCTCTCAATGATACAAATATTTCAAATGAAAATCATTATTTACCCTCTCTTGATCATCAAAAGATTAAATGTCCTTCCATTTATTTACATCAAAAATAAATGAGTCAAACTCTCTTTATTTATCCATAAATACATTTAAATACAAATGCATTCTATATTTCTCTCCTCTCCTTCTCAAATGGAAACATGAAAATGATAACACTAAAGATAATATACATGATGCATGTGAAAATGAATCAAATGATTGAAATAAATTTTATTATAAAGATAAATATTAAAATATACATAATTAAAATGAGGAATAATTTGATACAATGCATTATCCTTATAATTCTTTCATGCATAGTAAGTGAAAAATAATATTCCATTTTTTTCATGTAATGAAAATTCAACTAGTCAAGCCATTTACTAAAATAGTATGCATGATATGTAAATTAAAGTAATATATAATGATTATTTAAATAATATACATATAAATGATAATGTAATTAGTGAATTTTTTTTCTTTATTTGAACCCCAATGCAATACTATTCCTTTAGAACAAGTATATGATACATCTTCAGTAGAAAGTGACATAGAATAGCCTATTAGAATACCTCCCTCACATGTTAAAAATAGTGTCCCAATGGAAAATTATAGTCATAAGGTTCAACCATTAAATCAATTACTTCCAAAAAATAGTATTCCTTCTCAAAAGATCATATCTCTTATGCATGCCATGGGTGATCTTCAACAAAAAGTGTAGTTATTTTACCAAGCATACATATCATTTCAATATCTTTATTACAAATAATTGGATTTAGTAATTTTTTTAGGCTAATTCATATACCTATACAGACACATTAAGATATTGAGAATGAATCAAAAGATACAAATAGAACACATATGACACCTATTGTAAGAAATAATGCACATGTCAAGGTTTTACATTAAGGGAAATAATTATAATACAAAATATGTCCTAGGATAAGAGAACATACTTATATCAATGGGAAACCACTTTAGTTTGATCACACTAGGGATATACCACCTAAAATACTAGATGTATTATTGGATAATAAGTTGATTAATCCTATTCTAAATTCTATCATCCCTTGCATAGATTTGAAAAGATTAAAGGACAACCAATTTTACTTATCATGGTATTAATGGGCATCATCACAACAATTGTTATGTTTTAAGACAAAATATTACATAACTTATAGATAAATATGTTATTAAATTTAATAATGAGACAACAAGGTCTATTTCTCCCACTTCTTCAAGAGGTTACTTTTAGTGGATTGACACATCCCATTACACTCTTACCAAGGAAAAAATGGTCTATCAACCTTTGTATAAGCAAACCAATGGAATAAGTCCTACTGCACAGTCTACAATGAATGATCTCTTTTGTACTACTCATACCAAGGAACCATTAGTTAATTGAGCTCTCACTATAAGTGCACATGGGGGAAACACAAAATTAAATGTTGTGAAATCTAATCATACATCAAAATTTATGTTTTATATAAAATAAATATAGACACATAAATTAAATCATAAATATATAAATGAAGATAACACACCTATTACTTTAATATATTCACATATAAATATGTTGACATAGAAAGTATAATCACAACAATAGTATACTCATTAAAGTCAAGCATTTTTATTCCCAACTAGATTCTATGGTATGTAGTAATAATACAAATAGGTTCTTGCAACATGATGGTAATCAATAAGTTCACATGATATTAAATATCAAACATGCATTAGATACAATAGAGCAAAATGTGACTATACTATATGTTTAAATAAAAATACACAAATAGTTATTATAGATGAAGTGAGTGGTCAAATATATCCAAGTCTAGATGTAATAACCGAAAAATATAAATTTAATGTTATCTTCTATCTATCCCACCCTCCATAGAGGTTGATGTGAGTTAGCCTCACATGAATAATATTCACATTTATTATTTTTAGAGAGTTATATTGATGATGTCATGTTGGTGTCATGGAGATGTTATAGTGAGTGGATGAAGTGATTTGATAGCATAAGTGATAATGTTAAAGTGTGCAATGTACTTATCCTAGTGTGATTGAAGTATGATTGGTTGATCTTTAATTTTAACATGGTTAGAGAGGATTAGGAATGAGTATGGTAATTTGATCATGTGAAATGGGTCCTATAAGAGGCTTTATATGATTTTATTGCTTGTGTACATAAGTGTATTTTATTTGGTTGATCATATTTTTCATCTAGACACATTGGGTCTAGTAGAAAAAAATCTAAGTAGATAGTTTGATGACATCACCATTACCATGTGTGAATGAGTCAAGGGGAGTTAGTCATATGGTTGTGATAAATATAGTCCCTAATTATTATGAAATAGATCTCAACTCATGTGTCAAAGTATGGCTAAAGATATGAGGGTGAAAAGTTGGCTTCTCAGTTAGAATTCATTATTTTTCTATAGTCAAATTTACAATGTGTCTAGAAAGAGCTAAGTAAGCATGTTGATGAGGTCAGCATTCACATGCATGGAGGTGTTAGGAAAAAATGATCACATGTATTTGTTCATTTTTATTAAAATTTTAATTTTACTAAGTTTTAAATCATATGCTGTTACACATCAAAATATATGCATATGCAAAGTTGGGCTCCTAGGTAGTTTGATTGTGTTTTCCCATACCTAGCCAATTTTTTAATGTGGAAAGAAGAGCCGAGTGAGTATTTTAATGGTGTTATATATTTCAAATGTGAAGGTGTCAAGAGAAAATGATCATATGGGTTTATTAAATTTTGAGCATAGATGATTTGTGCTAATTTGAGATCATGCACTGAAGCATGACAAAATTTATGTAGGAGCAAAGTTGGTCTCCTAGACAAGTTTTGATAGTTAGATCTGTGAGAAAAAATTTTTAGAAGGAATTTTAATGGCATTATATCTCACATGTGCAAGGTTTCCAAGAGTAGTGTGTCACATGGTAAGATTATCTTATGTGAGGAGATCATCTAGTCCAAATTTGAGATCCTGTGTTGAAGCACGAAAGAAGCTATTAAGGTTGAAAAATGGCTTCTCAAGGATATTAAAAGGGTTCCCATACTTAGTAATTTTTTAAAGTGTTAAAGATAAAGCAAGATAAATGATGTACATTGTTCCAAGAAGGTAGGAATTAGTGAGATGAGGACAGGTGCATGATGTTTAACAATTGAGCAAAGGTATAAGATAATGATCTAATAGAAAGCATGCATTCATACAAATTGATTGAAAAGTGAGCATTGATCCTTAAATACCTATTTAATCCATAGAGATCAATGGAGTACATTGAATCAACATTTCAAAATTACATGAGACAAGGTTAAAGTGACTAAAGTTTAACGTTTGACATTGGTGGACTTTGTGTTAAAGTTTAAACATGATTGATGGTGTGAGTTTGATCCAAAGCTAAGAGGACACGAGATTCAAGTAATGTGTTTGAAGTTTAATTTTGACTATTGTCATTGAAATATTTGAATATAACATAGGGAAAAACTAGAGCTCTATATTTTATCCATATATTTTGATAGAAGTCAAATTTATTGGTGCTATAAAAAGAAAAAATGGTAGATAACTCTAAGGTACATCTATCTATATATATTTAAATATTTATAAGTGAGTACAATCAAGATATTGAGCTTAGAAGTTGACTATGTGTTCATGCTTGTTCTACAAGTGACTTGAGAAGGATATTTGAGAATGCATTGATGCTATTTTGATGTCTCATGGTGACTTAGATATTAGGGAGTGTTGTAGACTCTATGAGGATACTCTTTATGGATTTTAGAGGTGTGATAAATCTATCTTGAGTATGAACAATGCTTAAAAACTTGACTATATGTTTGATAATGGTGTTCCTATGTGTAAGGTTTGTGTTTTAGTTATTTGAGCATATGTAGAGGTGAGATAAAATGACTATGACCATTTTAGGATGTTAAAGAAGACATAAGGAGTGCACATATGTATTTAAAAGTGGTCTTATGTTCTTGTCTTGCTTGAGGGTGTGCTAAATGGGTGAATAGGTCTCCCTAAGACCTATAAGAGCTACAAGAGCCTTATTAAAAGGTGTATCTACTTAAGGTTAACCCATAGATGCTATGGCCAACCTATGAAGATTTTATTAATCTTTATATTCATATGATATATGTCTTAAGGTCTAATGCCTAACCAAGATGTTGTTAATAATGAATTCTCTATATGTAGTGAAACCAAATGTGATGGTTTCTAAACCTATAAGACTTAGATGAGGTGTGAGCATTGAAGGGAAGAAGTGAGGAGGTTGAGTGTGAATAGTGATCTCATAGGTTGAACATGAGTGAAGAGGTATAGATTGATCTAAAAGGATGTTTTTGGATTTCTTAAGAATGAACAAAGGATAGTTGGTATCTGTGAGAGCTTGGTGGCTGGTTTGAGAGACTAATTAGTGTGTGGCTATGTGTATGACCATTTGGTCATGTTGTTAAATACTATGATAAATTTTTTGTTGTGAAGGATGTATTGAGTGTGAAAAGTTGATGAGTGGGGTTAGTTGGGATATGTAATATATCCTAATTGATCTTTGTGTGTTTTTTCAAGTATGTAATGTGCTTTGGCCTAAAGGGAGTGTTGAGTAATCTAAAAGGTGGCTTTGGATACATTGATAGATTGATAATCAGTTTCATAATCAAGTGTTGAAGACATTAGTACAAAGGTTGATGTGTTCATAGGTGTTGTTGTGGGTGATCAACATCTAAGGGGGTTATTTCCTCCTTGTAAGGTCAAACTTGATAAAAGTCTAGTTATTATGGGTGCTCAACTAGATAGGTGTGGTAGCTCCTTGTGGGATTATAGTGTCACTAAAATTAGGAATGGTATTTCTTAGATTAGTATCCTAATGGTTTAAATTGGTTCTTATTTTATAGGACAATAGTCTAATTGTAGGTTCCAATGGGTTTTATTCCCCAAGAGGGTTTCACATGTATGTATTGTATTATGTGCTTGATCTTGCATTGTCTTTCTTGCTCATTTCTCTGAATGTTGTGTATGCATAATGAATATATGTATTGAATGATTAAGAATATGGAAGGATTGGAAATAAAATTGAAATATCTGGGCTCACTGATTCACCGCCCCTCAGTGATTATAGTTCTAAAATTTGTATCATAGTGGGTCCTTTGGAGGAAGCCTAACAACTTGAAGGTAATCCTAAGTTAATAAAAAGATGGTTAAGCAATTGAATAAAGAAAATAAATAGTGGAAGGCTCTGATCAAGGCACTTAAAGAACATAGATGTACTTTAAATAAAGATGCCAAAGAGGATGAGAATATTATCAATGATCTCAAGATTCACCTAGTAGATGCCAAGACAAGTTTGTGTTCAAAAGAAAAAGGACATAATGTTTGATAAAGAAGCTTGTCATAATAACAAAAGATGATAGTGAGGAATAAGAAGTTGATCTAGAATCTGAGCTCATGGGTACACTTAGTGAAATAAAGGAGTAGAAGAAGAGGAATTAAAAGATGAGGTATGTGATCAAAGGTCTTGAAGCACAAGTCAATTCTCTTGAGGTAAGTTTGATAGAGCAAGCATGTAAAATAAAGGATGACATGGCTAAAGAATCTAAAAGTGATAAGGAGACTATCCAAGTTCTTAGAGGTCAGATAATGGTTATAATTTCAAGTATAAGAGCTAAAGAGGATGAGAGCATTCAATTGGAAACCAAGCTAGGTTCATTGATGGATGAGTATGAATAATTTATTGTCAAGATAATCAAGCTTGAAGAAGATCAAAAGAAGTCAGATCAGGTCAAGAGAAATAAAATAATGTCTGTTATATAACCAAATACTTCAAGGTATGCTAGTTTATTTCATGGTCACTGTTATACATGTAATAAGTATGGTCATAGAGCTAAGGAATGTAGAATGAATTCAGTCAATTATGGACATTCATGGAGCTATGATAGAAGGATTTTTTGGTCAAAGATTGCTCATAATTAAAATATATCAAAAGATCCAAAATATGTTATTTGTTTTAGTTGTCATAAGAGTGGACATATTTCTAGATTCTATCCAAATGGTGTAAAGAAGTCTTCAAAGTATGTCAAAAGATATAGAGCTCTTATAAGGTCTATGAAAGGAAAAACTTAGGTTTGAAAACCAAAGGTAGTCATTTCCAATTATTATAATCATAAGGTTGATAAGAAAGTTGCTCTAGAAGGCTATGTTGCAAATTAGGACAAGCTCAAGGATCAAGTAGGTAAGATGGTTGTAGAAGACAAGAAGGGTCAAACTATGATATGGAGACATGAGGTAGTAAAGACTAAGAATACTAACCCTATTGAGTCTAAGAGTCTTGATGGATTGTTTACCAAAATGGAAAAAGGATAAAAAATAAAGGAGAGTCAAGAGTTTCTATTGACAATATTTATTGACAAATCTAAAGAAAATATTGAAGTCAAGGATTCAGTTAAAGTCAAGTAGGATTGTAAGTCAGAGAAAGATATGGAGATATGGAAGTCTCCTAAGTTTTGGGAATTTTAGTGTCTATGTCAAAGGGTGTCTCTATGTAGGATTTAAGGGGACACTTGTCAGTCAGAGGAAGCTTGGTGGATGTCAGATATTATTTACTGTGAAGGTATGAAAATAAGGTATGTTTGTACATTATTTTTATATATCTATTTGTTGAAGAAAATAAGTTTGTGAAGAATCTTAATGGTCCTATCTTGAGAAGGCTTTAGCTTGTTGATCATGATTTGGATGTTCTAGTATAAAGGTGAGTTTCAAATATCTATTTGCATATCATTTTTGATAGATTCCATTATTTAAAGACCCATTGAAAATGTCATGTTCCTAATGAAGCATGAAGTTAGGAGGAGCTTTATAACTGGTCAGGTCCTAAGATCAAAGGACTGATTAGTTAAATATAAGAAAGAAGGTGTGGAGAACCAAGTTTGTGTGCTTAAAATAATAATGCCAATTAGAGAAGGTCCTTGGTTAAGGGGGAACAACAAGTTCATGAGCTTGTTATGGAGCTATAGTATAGGGTCATAATGGATTGTTCTAGATGACATAATGAGTTTTATGCCATGAAAATAAGTGTTTGGTGCTTAGAAAGGTCCATGCATTTCTTTGTGATATGTTCCAAGTGCTTTTATGGTCTGTAGGTATGTTTTGTGCAAATTTAAGATTTTTGAGTGCTCTCAATTTTCTCAATTTTTAGATTAAGGATAAGCATGCCTAAAATGGGTTATAGGAAGTCTATGTTACCAATGGTGTGGAAGCTAATTTTTTGGTCTAGTAGTGTGTGATGGGTATTGTTGTTCCCAAAATGAGCTATGCTCATTTTTAGAACAACCCCTATGAAACTTGTCTGTTTCACCTCTTTCTCTCTAAGTTCATTTTTTGAGATGAGTTTTTCTTGTTCTCATGTTTGCCTAACTTGCATTGTTCAAAGTTCGTAACGTCTCTTTATTACATTTTTCCCAAAATGTGAAAGTAGTTACAGTGTTGATGTGACTAGGGGACAAATTTCTCATTTCCCAGAGTTAGTCTTTTTGTTGCATTTTCATGCAAAGGCGGCAAATTTTGCTATTAATGCATTTTTATCTTTTCCATGCAAAGGTGGAAAATTTCATCACCCTTGCATCTAAAATGCAAGAACAACAAAATTTTTTTCCCCTACATTTTTCTCCTCATGCAGGAGTGGAAAATTTTGCCACCACTACATACCTTTTAAAATTTCAGTGTAGGTGCGGTGAATTTTGCTGCCCCTACACTGCCTCATTTTTCATGCACGACATTTATGGCCACACATATCAAGTGGTTGGGGGTGATTTTTTCCCCATTTAATATCTTTTTGTTTATTTTTGATTCATTTATTCTAATCCTCCTCCTACCCTCTGCCTCTGGATGATCTAGCAAGCGGGAAGAAACATGTTTCATCAGATTCAAGCTCTCATTGCATGTTATTTTCTAGGTAGGTCTTTGTTTTTACATTTTATTTCATGTTATTTCCTCTTTTTAATTTTTTCTCTATCCCCTTTGTTGGGTATTCTTTTTGTTTTATTTTTATCCTCTTCCCTTCCTCCTGTTGAGATGCTCTTCTCCTTCTACCGTGCTTCTTTCCTCCCCGTTTGACGTTTCTTTCTTTTTCCTCAGTATTAGGGAATTTTTTTTTCCACCCTCCCTTTTATTATCCATATTTTTCCTATGTAAGGGTGGTGATTTTCATCACCTTAACACTACATTTCCCTCTCGTGCACTGAAGGCAAATTTTGTTGTCAATGCAACTTGACCTGACTACGATGTAAGTGTGGCAAATTTTGCTATCATTACACCTATTTTCATAAGTGCAAGGGCAAAATTTTTTGCCACACTTACATGTTCTTCCCCCTATATGCATAGGTGGAAAATTTTACTACCGATGCATTTTCTTCATCTTAGCATGCAGAGGCAACAAATTTTGCCACCTATGCATGCAGACTCGTCCCACATGTGAAGGCAGCAAATTTTGCCATCCCTACATCCTTTTCCTCCATTTTTTCTCTAACTCTAGAGAATTTTCATTCCTTCCATTTTTCATGCCTCCTTCCCATTTTCCTCTCACTTTACAACCCACTTGCACCTCAGCCCTATCAAGTGCCCTTCCTTGGTCATGATCACCTGAGGTGTAGTTTCCCTAAATTGCCAATTTTTCCCTAATTACATGATCATGATTCTTATCACAATTCCCCATAAGGATACTCCTTCATTGATGTGCTCTCAACAAAGGCTCATCCTAATGATTGAAGCTTCTCCCAAGAAGTTGAAGGCCATGAAGTACCATAAACTAGGTGTTTTTCCAATCACCTCCGTCACTTCTAATGTCGATGAGATTAGAGACATAGAGATCGGCCACATGGATATGGCTAAGTTTTTGGAGAGAACCAAGGTGACAAACCTAAGCTCAGAGATGAAAAGAATCATTGAGAGCAACATCCATCTAGTCTCCTCTTTCCCTATGGTGGCACATCACACAAAGTTCATCCTTCAGTGTACCCAATTTTATAACAGAGAAACTAGGACAGTGTCAAATGCCAATGGCAATACGATAATTCGACTGGACCCTAAATTTATTGATAAAGTTTTCATGTTCCATCCTAATACTAAAGTATTGAAAATAAACTTCATTGAGACATAGAAAGAATATGACAAAGATCATGAGAGGGAAAAAAAGGTAATGAACAATAGATGGCTCAAGACTCCCAGAGCCAACTTGTCTAGATGGCCGCAAAATTTTTTGAGAAGTGATTTTATAGAGGAGGTTTGTGACTTAATTACTCTTCTCAGTAGAGTACAAGGTCAACCATCTTCCTCCCAATTCCATAAATGGATGTATCCCTTTATTAAGATAGTTCTATAAGGGAAATGAGTCATCTTCTGGGGTGAGCAGATCAACAATGCTCTTCATGAGCAATTGACAAAGGTGTCTACTACTTCAAAGTTCTACATGACTTCATACTTAGTATACATCATGGCTTCAATGCGAACCTTTCCAAGTTTGATAATAGAAGGAGATAGAACCACCCCTATTTATTCATATTACAATATTTTTATGTCTTTTTGATCCTCAACTAGAACAAAAGAGAGTATTAGATGAAGTCTAGATGGTCATCAATGATTTTGGCTGCATGTTTTTACAATTCCCCTCCTTTTGCTATTTATGGGTTGGATTTTGTCAAGGCTATCCCTACATGCTCCCTAAATTTCCTTCTAACAAATTAGTCCTAATAGAGCTGTGTAGACAGATTATCATCATACACACTAAGCAAATGGAATTTACGAAACCAAGTTTTAGGTTCTTAATAGAAATTGGTAGATACTCAGTTTTGACTATCGCCAAAGCAAGGGTAATGGAGACAGAAATGCAACTTGTCACCATGAAGCAGTTCAAAAGAAGGCCCAATTTTAACTATAGGGGTGTCAAGGATATGATCAAAAGAAAGACTCAATTTTATGATCCCATGATTAAAGACATCTGGATAGACTTGAGAACAAGGAGGAGAGTAGAGAATAGCACTAAGAATAAAGGTGACATTCCTTCTCCTTCTAGGCCTCACAAGCCTAGAATCATCTTTGTGTCAAAGAAATTGAAGGTTGATGAGAAGGAGACAGAACCAACAACTATGGGGGCTAGAGAATAAAGCACTCAAAAATAGGTAGTAGAATAGATGGAGATGGATGATAGGCAATTAGAGAAATAGAGAACTAAAACTTTGTCTCTCCAAGAAAGGGCACAACCACTTGCAGGGGTTTTTTCTTCACCACCCCAATTCCCTATGACATCTCCTTCGCCTCTTTCTCCCATCAACATTTCTTCTTTTGCAGCCACCTCTCCTTTTGGATTTATTTTTAGTGACACTCAAGACACTTTTGGAGATGTCCTTCGATCCTCAAGATCTATCCCTAGTCTCTCATCTCCTTCCTTCAATATCAGAGATAGTTCTACCATTGATCAACCAACAGCTAATACAATTTCACTTGCTACACCCACTGCACCCATTGCTCCCACTAGTAGTGCAAATGTTACCCCAGTAACATCAGCTACAGGTACTGTTACTATAGTAAGTGCTTCTACTTTTCCACCTTGGTTATCAACTTTCACACCCAAATGGAAGAAGCAAGCCATCTCTACAGATGACTTTGATTTTGGAAAAATAGTGCTAGTGAAAGCTAAGACCCCCAAGAAGCCAAGGATCCTTTCAAAAATGGTTGAGGAAAAGGGGCACAAATTTTTGGAGATAGCCAAACTTCCATAAGATACAACCCTAGAGGACTTTGACATGAGCAGCTACTCCATTTCTCATGTTGAGTTGGGGAAAGTAACTCACGAGGTTGCGAAGAGTGACCTATAATCTGTAATGGATATCATGGTCTAAAAATTTGACAAGGAGAAAGAGATGAAAGATTATTACAAGGCAAAAGTAGAATAATTGACTGTAGTAGTTAGGAGATTCACTTTTGCTCCTGAAACGGCAACCTCAGAAGCCTTTTCCATAGATGATCCTATTATCTAGAAAGCAGAGAAGACCTACATGAAAGGGAAAGTACTTGAAGATTATATAGAAAAGATGCATACACAAGGAATTTCTTTGCTTACAGAGGTTGCTGAGAAGATAGAGAAAATGAAGAAAAAAAGGATAGATTTAGAAGACCTCATCTCTCTTATTTCTCAAGATATTGACAGTACAAATAAATATCTTAGCAAGTGGGTAGAGATGAAAGCTTTGAAGAAATGCACCTTAGTATCGATCAGAATTATTGCCAAAAAATATTCCTATGTTGAAATAAAAGAATCACTGATATACAGAATCAAAGTACTTAAGGAGCTAATCAAAGATCTCGAGTCTTCCAAGGACGCTAGCGAGAAAGTGACACCAGCCTATTGAATAGACTGGAGGAATTGCCTTGTAGACTCACCTTTAGAGATAATCAATTTCTTTTAGGGAAGGAGATGATTCAAGAATTCAAAGGTATGATCCAAAAGGATTTTAAAGAGAAAGCATTTTCAATGACTTCTGTGGATAACATTTTAGATACCCAGTTAACTCTGGATAATCTAAGAACCAGGTTAACTAGTCAAGCCAAAGCAATCATAGCATTGAAAGATGCTACAATCAGAGCCAAAGTAATATTCAAGAATACCATTGCACCAGACAGTATAGGGATTCAGGCATCTATCACCATGTATGATGCTCATCTGAAGAAGTCTGGTGGCAAGAGTTGAATTATTCCTCCATTCGCTCTCTTTTCTTCTTTCTTCTCATGTACATTGTAATCAATTTAAGACATTTACTCATGTACTTTTGTCATGTGAAAGTACATGCACTTTTGTAATATGTAATTACATGTAAAAAATCTAGAAAATGTCCCAAAGTCAATGCTGACTCATCTTTGACTAGGTTTTCAATATTTTAATCTTTTTCCAATTTTGAAGGTTTCTCCTTATATATAGAGGGAACCTCTTTTGTAAAATATCTCTAGATAATTGAGAGCAAAAATTCTACTAAAATTGACACTTCTTGAGACTTTGTGCTCAATTTTTAAATCATATTTTATTGAATGAATGAGAAACAGGTTAATTTCAGACTTTGTGTTGAAGTAATTTGTGTCACTTAAGAAATAGTTTTTATGTTCTCTTTCCTAATAATCTCTCATCTGTTCGATTTAATAAGCAAAGTTTGTGTATTGAAATTATATAAAGATGTTTCTAGAGGATAAAAGAAAGACTTTGAGTTGCTTTTATCTTGGTGACCCTTTTATCCATTGTAGTTTTAGGTGAAGACTTTGGGCTTTACTTTACTCTACTGTTACATGTGTTCTGAAGTAGTGAAAGAGGCAACAAAAGACTTTGTGCTTTTGTGGGTTTCCTTGTAGACTTTGTAGATTTTTTGCTATGCACTGGCTACCATTTCTAAAAGAAGAGGAATGCTTTCAACCATCAACCAGGACCTCCTTCTTTTGTTCCTTGAACATCATCTTTGAAAAAAGAGAGATGGATGGTGTTATACTACCCTGAGTATTATTTTTTGTTTATTTATATACATATATAACATATAAGTGTTTCATAGAGAACCTCCCCTTGATGAGAGGAGAGATTTATCTCATTAAGATGTAGTAAACCTATACTTTTTGTTGAATAAATCTTCTTGTATTGTTGTTGATATACCCATTTTGTCATCAATTAGTTGACAAAAAATATTCACCCAACAGCTTTTGGTGACTCTATTGGGGATTATGAATGTGCATTTTGAAGCCTCAAGCTTTAATTTAAAGCAACTCTAGTTCCTTTTTCATTTACACTCTAGCAAATCCACCATACACGAGGCTAGAGAGCTCAAGGTATTGTTGATCCTATATTTGAGTTGGTGTGACAAACTAATTTTGAGATTTCTCCTCCACCATCTCACCTTCAATGAACTAGGAGTTTCCCTCCTACCAATGTCAGATCTCCCATTCCTAGTGAAGCTTTTAGTCTCAATATTGGTAAGGCTTTATCTTTATTAACCTCACCAAGATTTGATATCATGCCATTTAACCATCCTATCATAATGGCCCAAGGTCTGTGGGGAAATTCTTTTGGCCCTCTTAATCTAACCCCACCTTTACATGAACTACCTCGTAGTTCTAGAAAAAAATTTCCCAAATTCTTTGGTGACAAGAAGGTTCACCCTAATGAGCATATTGTTGTCTTCTCTATAGCATGCAATGTAATAGGTGTGGAATTTGAAGATGTAGCAGTGAGACTTTTTGTAGAAAATTTTCAAGGCGTTGCTATGGATTAGTTTTACCACCTTCAAGCTCAAACTATAACTGATTAAAATACACTCAAATCCAAATTTGAAGCGAGGTTTAAACCTGCTAAAGACGTGCATGTCTTGTTAGCTCAGCTTATTCAGAGGAAGAAGGAACCCCATGAGCCCATGAGGGATTTCATAGCCAAATTAAATAAGTTAAAGAACTAAATTCCCACCATCGCTCAACCCAGCCCAAAGAGTCTCAAGTGCTTTTTCATCAACTCACAACTTCCTGAAGTAAGTTTTCTATTGAGGCAGGCTGGCCCTATGGATCTCGCTATGGCTCAAAATTTAGCTACTGAGATTGAGGATGATCTTATCCTAGTAGGTAAGATTAGAAAAGACTCCAGTAAAAATAGATTTTCTTCATTTGCTAAAAGTTCTTTTACAAGCACCACAGATCCTATGGGGCAAAAGTTGACAAATGAACTGATATCTTTGAAAAGACAAATGGCCCAAGGTATGTCTACTCCCATTTATTTAGATATGCCAAGGAGAACATTTTATAATCAACAATATCAAGGCAATGCTAGATGAAACCAAAGGCAACCAAATCACTTACCTCCCCCACATGGGAAACTTGCCATTGAAGCAACACCTGCTAATTTAGCGATCAGTTATCTGGAGGCTGAACATGATTTCTCACTCCAACTTGAGTTGGACCAACAAGATGATGCTATATCTTTAAAGAAAAAGAAGATGAATTAGTTGGTGACTCTAATATCCATTTCTTGGATTATTAGGACAAAGATGGAAGTAAAAGATAAGTGTTTGATGGATCCTATGCTATTTTTACTAGATCTTAGAACTAGTCAGCTCCACAAATTGACAAAGGAAAAGTAGAAGAAGAACCTTAGCTGGTGGTCTCCATCACTAAATGAAGGACTCCATTGCCTTTCCAACCAAAGGATTAGGTAACTAACAAAAAAGTAAGTACCTCAAACCATCCCATATCTTCCACCTCTATTTCTTAGACCAGTGCCACACCCACTAAAGATCAAGATGATGGGCCCTCTTCCTCTATCTCAAATTCATTTCAATTATTTGATATAATTGATCAAGCTAAAAATACTAAGATTCAAATGATTGAGATTGAGTATTTGTGAGCCAATCTTGAATAGTTTGATAGGTTGGCAGAATATGTAAAAAATAAAGCCGTTCTCATAGGACAAGATTCTCCAAAGGCAACTCATGTTTCCCCCAAGGATAAATACACCTAAAATAATCTTGTTATGACTCCTCCTATTACTCCCAAGAAAATAGAACCTTTTTATGTTTCCCTTTTGATAAATAGTTATAAATTGAGTAATTGCATAATAGAATCTAGAGCTTCTGATAATGTTATGCCTACCAAGGTGGTAGATTCCCTTGGTCTAACTTTGACTAAGACTTTTGGGAGGTTTTTTTTATGGAAAATAAACAAGTCCCACTCTTTGGTCAAATAAAAGATGCCTAATTTATGTTCACAACTTTTCCAGAAAAGAGGATAAAAATGATGGTTCTGGTGGCCGATGTTTTGGCCTCTTACAACATCCTTCTTGAGCAGAATTTTTGCAAGGATGTTGGTGGTGAGCTAAGCATGAAATTGTCTGAGGCAAGGATCCCAATCAAAGGTATTATGAATAAATTGCTTCTTGAAAAAGAGGCAAAATATGTAGTCACCAAATCATCAGCACCGAAAGCTCAAATTTTATTTGAGTCTTCGAGAATGGGTAACTGCTTCCTATTTACAGATGAAGTCTATGAGACATCTGATGAAGCTCTTATAAGTAACAACTTGGAAATGTATTCAGCTCAAACAATAAGAAAATTGGTGAAGCAAAATGAAAGTATGAAAGAATCTTTTCCTCCAAATGAAGGGTTTTCAAAGGAAAAGTGGTGTCTAGTGAGGTATAGACCTTAAAATTTGATGGCAGCTGATCCTCTACCGATTCAGGAGCTGGAGTTATGTTGGTATCTCCTCAAGGAGATATTATTCCTCTATCCTACAAGTTACAGTTTAGCAAAACCAACAACATAGCTAAGTATGAATCCTTATTGCTTGGATTGTAGGCTACTATAGAAAAAGGCATTAAACTCCTTCATGCTAAAGGGGATGCTGAATTGGTGGTTTGTCAAGTAAGAAACTTTTATCAAACTAAGAATGAAAGATTGTGACACTATCACAATCTAGTCTAGGATCAAATTAAAAACTTTGATGCTTTCAACATCTCTACCATTTTGAGAGAATTTAATGATTGAGCAAATGCATTAGTTGTTTCTGCTACTCTCTTGATCCCCCACCCAGACTTTAAAAGAAACAAGTACACTATTAAACTAGTCTTTCGACCAAGTGTACCTGATAATGCCAGCCATTGGAAAGTATTCAACAATGACAATAAAATCATTGCCTTCTTGGAGTAAAAGGAGAACTTTGAATGGCTGCATTTTGAAGGCAGTGAACCTCAAAAATGCGAGACAACTTTTGAATCAAATACAGATACAGGTGAAGAGTTCTTGTAAATTAAAGGGAATAAGATTCCCAAAGGCCTAGTTTCCCTAGAGAAACTATTTGATAACCATAACAAATTCATCAAACAACAACAAACAAATTCAAGCTCCTCTCAAGAATTTGATCAAGTAAATCTGGGAACCAAAGGAGATCTTAAGATAGTGAACATTGGAAAATGCTGCACTCCTGAGGAGAAATTCAAGTTCACTACTCTACTCTACCAATATATAGATGTCTTAACATACTCTTATGATGAAATAAATCATTCAAGCCTAATGAAATCCACCATGACATTCCTCTTAAGGCTAACTCAATGCCTTACAAGCAAAAGTCCAAGCAATATAATCCAAAAATATCAGGTACCATTTTATCTGAGATACAAAAAATGCTTGATGTTAGGATAATTTTCTTAATCCATCACTCCACATGGATTGCCAATATAGTGCCTATGAGAAAGAAGAATGGAAAAATTTGAATCTGCATGGATTTCAAGAACTTGAATCAGTTATCTTTAAAAGATAACTACTCTCTCCCTATCATGGATTAAGTTCTGTAGATGCTGACAGGTTCAAAAATGTTATCAATGCTAGATAGTTTCTCAGAGTACAATCAAGTTGAAATTAGAAAAGTAGATTAGCATAAAACTACCTTCACCACACCTTGGGGCACTTTTGCTTATCAAAGAATGCCTTTTGGTATGATAAATGTAGGTGCCACATTTCAGAGAGCGATGGACCTCACTTTTAAGGATGAAATGGGTAAGTTCATTATAATATACCTAGATGATTTAACGGTATTTTCAAAGCATCATTCTAACCATGTTTACCATTGACAATGAATACTAGAATGCTATCATTAGAATGGTATTTCTCTAAATCCCAAAAAATCTATTTTTGGGGTGACAAAATGGAAACTTCTCAGACATATTGTGTATCAATAAGGTATAAAAATTGACTCAGAAAGAGTCAAGTCCATCCAAGAGCTTACTCTGCCTACCAGTAAAATCGCAATTCACTCTTTCTTCAGAAAAGTGAATTTTTTACAAAGGTTCATCCTTGAGTTTACTAAGAAAACTCACCATATTGTCAATATGATGAAAGGCAAAGCCACTTTCAGGTGGATGACAGAGGGCAAATCAGTGTTCAAAGACATCAAAGAAGCAGTCGCTCGTGCACCAATTCTGGTTTGTCCAGACTACACCAAAGACTTCAAATTATATAGTTATGCTTTTGAACATACACTCTCAGCTATTTTAGTTTAACAAAACCAAGGTGTGGAATCTCCTATTTCCTTCATGAGCTATCCACTCAAAGCTCATGAGCTAAAATATTCAAACATGGAGAAGTATGCGTATGTAGTGGTCAAAGCAATTAAGCATTTCAGGTTTTATATCCTAAATTCACATACTAAAGTTTTGGTGTTTGATACAATGGTGAAGTCCATTTTGACTCATTAGGAGTTTGGTACAAAGAGGGGTAATTGGATTTCCAAGATTTAGGAGTTTGATCTAGACATCAAACCTACCAAACTTGTGTGGGGAAAGGGTCTTTGTCAGTTGATTACTGACAACATTCCCAAGGGAGTAGAAAATGAAGAAATAGAGATTGAAGACATGCTTATGGTCCTCTTTGTTGCCACTATTGATGAGTGGTATTCTGACATCACCAATTTTTTAACTTATGGTGAGTGTCCCGCTCATCTCTCCTATAAGGAAAAATGGAATGTTAAACAAAAAGCCATTAGTTATATTTTGTGGGATAATGGTTTGTATAAAATAAGCCTAGATGGGGTATTTGTTCATTGCATCGATAAGGTGAAACAAGATAAAATTTTGGAGTCTTTCCATAATTTGGCTTGTGGAGGACATTTTTTTGCACCAGTGATAGTGCATAAAATTTTGTGAGCAAGGTAATATTGGCCTATGCTATTTCAAGATGCCTACAAATAAGTGCATAGATGTGAATTATGTCAGTAGTTCATCAAAAAGCCTAAATTGGTTGCATTACCCCTCAAGCCAGTAATAATTGAAGAGCCTTTTCAATAGTGGTGTATTGACTTCATTGGTGCAATTAACCCATATTCAAGTGCCGAACATGATTATGTGCTCACATCAACTGATTACTTTAGCAAATGGGTGGAAGCCATCCCAACCAAGCACACTACATCTGAAGTGGTGTGTAATTTTTTTAAGGAAAATATCATCTCCTAGTTTGGGGTTCCACTTAAAATTGTAACAGATAATGTAGCCTATTTCTATTCACATAAAATTACTCAGTTCTACTTTTATTATGGAATTACCCTATCCCATACTTCAGATTATTTCCTACAAGGGAATGGCCAAGTAGAATCAAGTAATAAAAAATTGGTTATTATTATCAAGGAATTGGTAGATGACAATCAGAGAACTTGGCACAAAGCATTGTTTGATGCTTTATGGGCAGATAGGATTACACCCAAGAGGGCCATAGTAATGTTGCCATTCCAACTTTTATACAACTTGAATGTGGAGAAACCTATCACTCTATAACTACCAGCGCTCAGGTTAGCCAAAGCAATCAAAGATTCAACCTTTGAAAATTCAATTGACAAAAGGATTATGTGAATAACCGAATTGAATGAGCAGTGAACCATGGTGGTGGACCGGATTACTGTGCATCAAAATTAGGTGAAGAAACTTTTTGACAAAAGGCTGAAGGTTCATGATTTTAAAATTGGAGATCAAGTCTTGTTGTGGGTCAAGAGGAGAGAACTAAAGGGAATGCATGACAAATTTGATTCTTTATGGAGAGGTCCGTTTACCATTTGACAACTCTGTGGTGAGAATAGCTTCTTGCTAGAGTATCAAGATGGAGCACCATTTTCACTGCCCCATAGTGGGCAACACTTGAAGCATTTAAATCCTTGAAGTTTAGATGGATTCATTTGTACATTTATATAGATTTGATGTTTTGTTTATTTTCTTTCATTTTTAGTGTGACCCTATAGCCCAATGGCTTAGATGAAGGCACTTAGAGACTAGTTTCTACTCCCATCGATTAGTTCGATTAATGAAAGTTCCCTAACAGGAGCCATTTATTGTTTCCAAAATCAGCTATGCTCATTTTTGGAATAACCCCTATGAAATTTGTCCATTTTGCCTCTTTCTCTCTAAGTTCATTTTTTGAGATGAGTTTTTCTTATTCTTGTGTTTGCCTAACTGGTATCATTCAAAGTTTTTAATGTCTCTTTATTATATTTTCCATAAAATGTGAAAGTCATTATAGTCTCGATGTGACTAGGGGATAAATTTTTTGTTTCCCAGAGTTAGTCTTTTTCTTGCATTTTCATGCAAAGATGGTAAATTTTGCCGTCAATCCATTTTTATCTTTTCCATACAAAGGCAAAAGTTTTTGCCACCCTTGCATCTGAAATGCAAGAGTGGTAAAATTTGCTGCCCCTACATTTTTCTCCTTCTCATGCAAGAGTGGTGAATTTTGTTTCCCCTACATACCTTTTAAAATTTTAGTGTAGGAGCGATGAATTTCGCCACCCCTTCACTGCCTCATTTTTCATGCACAACATTTATGGTCATGCACATCAAGTGGTTAGGGGCAATTTCTGCCCCATTTAATCTCTCTTTTTTTGTTTTGATTCATTTATTCTAATCCTCTTTTTCCCCTCTACCTCTGGATGATCTAGCAAGTGGGAAGAAGCATGTTTGATCAAATTCAAGCTCTCATTACACATTATTTTCTAGGTAGGTCTTTGTTTTTATGTTTTGTTTCATATTCTTTCCTCTTTTTAAGTTTTTCTCACTCCCTTTTGTTGGGTTTTATTTTTGTTTTCTTTTTCTCCTCTTCCCTTCCTCTCATTGAGACGCTCTTCTCCTTCTGCCACACTTCTTTCCTCCCCTTCTCTTCTTCCCCATTTAGTGTTTCTTTCTTTTTCCTTAGCATTAGGGTGGCAAATATTGCCACCCTCCCTTTTCTTATCCATATTTTTGCCTATGTAAGGGTGGCAATTTTCACCACCCTAACAATACATTTCCCTCTCATGCACCGGTGACAAATTTTACCGCTGATGCAACTCGACCTGACTATGATGTAATGGTGGTGAATTTCACCGCTGTTCCACCTATTTTCATAAGTGCAAGGGCGGCAAATTTTTCCACCCTTACAAGTTCTTCCCCCTATATTCATAGGCAACAAATTTTGCCACTGATGCATTTTATTCATCTTAGCATGCAGAGGCAGCAAATTTTGCCGCCTATGCATGTAGACTCATCCCACATGCCAAGGCAGAAAATTTTGTCGCCCATGCATCCTTTTCCTCTATTTTTTCTCTAACTATGGAGAATATTCATTCTTTCCATTTTTCACACCTCCTCCCCATTTTCCTCTTACTTTCTAACCTACTTGCACCTCAGCCCTATCAAGTGCCCTTCTTTGGTCATGATCACTCGATGTGTAATTTCCCTAAATTGCCAATTTTTCCCTAATTACATGATCATGATTCTTATCATAGTTCCCCCTAAGGATCCTCCTTCATTGACATGCTCTCAACAAAGGCTCATCCCAATGACTGAAGCTTCTTCAAAGAAGTTGAAAGCCATGAAGTACCACTATCAAGGTGTTTTTCCAATCACCTCGGTCACTTCTAATGTCGATGACATTAGAGACACAAAGATCAGCCACGTGGATATGGCTGAGTTCATGGAGAGAACCAAAGCAACAAACCTGAGCTTAGAGATGAAAAGAATCATTGAGAGCAACATCCATCTAGTCTCCTCTTTCCCTATGGCAGTGCATCACATAGAGTTCATCTTTCAGTGTGCCCAGTTCTATAATAGAGAAAATAGGACAGTGTCAAATGCCAGTGGCAACATGATAATTCAACTGGACCCTAAATTTATCAATAAAGTTTTCGTGTGCCCTCTTGCTACCGAAGTATTGAAAATTGACTTTATTGAGGCACAAAAAGAATATGACAAAGATCCCGAGAGGGTGAAAAAGGTAATGAATAATAGATGGCTCAAGACTCCCAGAGCCAACTTGTCTAGATGGTCACATAATTTTCTAAGAAGTGATTTTATAGAGGAAGTTGGTGACTTAATTACTCTTCTTAGCAGAGTATGAGGTCTACCATATTATTCCTATTTCTATGAATGGATGTATCCCTTTATTAAGATAATTATATAAGGGAAACAAGTCATCTTCTAGGGTGAGTAGATCAACAACGCTCTTCATGAGCAATTGACAAAGGTGTCTACTACTTTGAAGTTCTACATGACTTCGTACTTAGCATACATCATGGCTTCAAAGCAAACCTTTTTAGGTTTGACAACAGAAGGAAATAGAAGAACCACCCCTATTTATTCATATTACCCTCAGTTAACACTAAAAGGATCAATCCTTCACTTTAGGAGGGTAAATGATGCTTTCTTCACAGTGTTTTTGTCTCTTTTTGATCCTTAGCTAGAACAAAAGAGAGTATCAGATGAAGCCTAGACGGTCGTCAATGATTTTGGTTGCATATTTTTACAATTCCCCTCTTTTTGCTATTTATGTGTTGGATTTTTCTAGGGCTATCCCTACATGCTCCCTAAATTTCTTTCTAACAGATTAGTCCTAATGGAGTTGTGTAGACATATTATCATCATACACACTAAACAAATGGAACTTAAGAAGCCAAGTTTTAGGTTCACAATAGAAATTGGTAGATACTTGATTTTGACTGCCACCAAAGAAAGGGTAATGGAGACAAAAATGCAACTTGTCACCATGAAACAGTTCAAAAGAAGACCCAATTTTGACTACAGAGGTGTCAAGGATATGATCAGAAGAAAGACTTAATTTTATGAGCCCATGATTGAAGACACCTAGATAGAATTGAGAATAAGGAAGAGAGCAAAGAATAAGACTAAGAATAAAGGTGATGTTCCTTTTCCTTCTAGGCCTCACAAGCCTAGGATCATCTTTGTGTCAAAGAAATCGAAGGTTGCTGAGAAGGAGCTAGAACCAATAGCTATGGCGGCTGGAGAACAAAGCACTCAAGAACAAGTGGAAAAATGGATGGAGATAGATGACAGACAATCAGAGCAATAGAGAACTAAACCTCTACCTCCCCAAAAAGGGGAACAACCACTTGCAGGGGTTTCTTCTTCACCACCCCAATCCCCTGTGGCATCTCCTTCACCTCTTTCTCCCATCAGCATTCCTTCTTCTATAGCCACCTCTCCTTCTAGATTTATTTCTGGTGACCCTCAAGGTACTTCTAGAGATGTCCTTCGATCCTCAAGATCTATCCCTAGTCTCTCATCTCCTTCTTTCAATATCAGAGATAGTTCTACCATTGATCAACCAGTGGCCGATACAGTTTCACCTGCTACACCCATTGCGCCTGTTGCTCCCACTAGTAGTACAAATGTTACCCCAATAATACCAGTTACAAGGAGTATTACTATGATAAGTTCTTCTACTTTCCCACCTTGGTTATCAACTTTCACACCCAAAAGGAAGAAGCAAGCCATCTCTGTAGATGACTTTGATTTTGGCAAAATAATGTCAATGAAAGCTAAGACCCCTAAGAAGCCAAGGATCCTTTCAAAAATGGTTGAGGAAAAGGGGCACAAATTTTTGGAGATAGCCAAACCTCCATAGGATGCAACCCTAGAGGACTTTGACATGAACAGCTACTCTATTTCTCGTGTTGAGTTGGAGAAAGTAACTCATGAGGGTGTGAAGAGTGACCTACAGTGTACAATGGATATCATGGTCCAAAAATTTGATAGGGAGAAGTAGATGAAAGATTATTACAAGGCAAAAGTAGAACAATTGACCATGGTAGTCAGGAGATTCACTTTTGCTCCTGAAGCGGTGACCCCAAAAGCCTTTTCCATAGATGATCCTATTATCCAGAAAGCAGAGAAGACCTACATGAAAGGAAAGTACTTGAAGATTATATAGAAAATATGCATATGCAAAGAATTTCCTTGCTTATAGAGGTTGCTGAGAAGATAGGGAAAATGAAGAAAATAAGGACAAATTTAGAAGACCGCACCTCTCTTATTTCTCAAGATATTGATAGTACAAATAAATATCTTAGCAAGTGGGTATAGATGAAATCTCTAAAGAAATGAACCTTAATA
This sequence comes from Torreya grandis, assembly GCA_037957365.1. Lineage (NCBI taxonomy): Eukaryota > Viridiplantae > Streptophyta > Pinopsida > Cupressales > Taxaceae > Torreya > Torreya grandis. Next base: position 1,221,957 of record JARHVA010004940.1, read on the forward strand.
TCGATCAACATCATTGCCAACAAAGATTCCTATGTTGAAATCAAAGAATCACTGATATATAGAATCCATGTACTTAAGGAGCTGATCAAAGGTCTCGAGTCTTCCAAGTACGTTAGTGAGAAAAGTGACACTAGCCTGTTGAATAGACTAGAGGAATTGCCTTGCAGACTCACCTTTAGAGATAATCGATTTCTTTTAGTGGAGGAGATGATTCAAGAATTCAAAGGTATGATCCAAAGAAATTTAAAAGAAAAATCATTTTCAAAGACTTCTGTGGATAACATTTTAGATACTTAGTTAACTCTAGATAATCTAAGAACGAGGTTAACTAGTCATGCCAAAAGAATCACAACATTGAAAGATGCTACAATCAGAGCTAAAGTAATCTTCAAGAATACCATTATGCTAGAAAGTATAGGGATTCAAACATCTATCGCCATGTATGATGCTCATCTGAAGAAGTTTGGTGGCAAGAGTTGAATTATTCCTCCATTCTCTCTCTTTTCTTCTTTCTTCTCATGTACTTTGTAATCGATTTAGGACATTCACTCATGTACTTTTGTCATGTGAAAGTACATGAACTTTTGTAATATGTAATTACATGTAAAAAATCTATAAAATGTTCCAAAGTCAATGCTGACTCATCTTTGACTAGGTTTTCAATATTTTAATCTTTTTCTAATTTTGAAGGTTTCTCCCTATATATAGAGGGAACCTCTTTTGTAAAATATCTCTAGATAATTGAGAGCAAAAACTCTGCTAAAATTGAGACACTTCTTGAGACTTTGTGCTCAATTTGTAAATCATATTTTGTCGAATGAATGAGAAACAAGTTAATTTCAGACTTTGTGTTGAAGTAATTTGTGTTACTTAAGAAATAGTTCTTATGTTATCTTTCCTGATAATCTCTCATCTATTTGATTTGATAAGAAAAGTGTGTATTGAAATTATCTAAAGACGTTTCTAGAGGATAAAAGAAAGACTTTGAGCTACTTTTATCTTGGTGGCCCTTTTATCTATTGTAGTTTTAGGTGAAGAATTTGGGCTTTACTTTACTCTACTGTTACGTGTGTTCTAAACCAGTGAAGGAGGCAATGGAAGACTTTGTGCTTTTGTGGGTTTCCTTGTGGACTTTTTTACTACTTCAAGAGATTTTTTGCTATGCGCTGGATACCGTTTCTGAAAGAAGATGAATGCTTTCAGCCATTGATCAGGACCTCCTTATTTTGTTCTTTAAACATCATCTCTAAAAAAAGATAGATGGATGGTGTTATACTACCCTGAGTATTATTTTCTATTTATTTATATACATATATAACATATAAGTGTTTCATAGGGAACCTCCCCTTGATGGGAGGAGAGATTTATCTCATTAAGATGTGGTAAACCTACACTTTTTGTGGCATAAATCTCCTTATACTATGGTTGATATACCTATTTTGTCATCAATTAGTTGACGACAAAATATTCACCCAACAGGTATCTCTAGGTGTGTAAGAAGTTTTAGAGGTGTGCATTGACTAGAAGGTATTATGTTGCCTTTATTATTTTTGAAATTCTAGGGTTTTAGGATCTACTTAAAAAGTGGTTTGATTTATGATTTGAGGTCTAAGGATTCTTAATATGTTTAATGGGCCAAATGGGTGGTCAAATCAAGCTTCAAAGAGATTTGAAGGTTTTTAGTTCTCAAGTTGTTGTCAAGTTGGAGGCCTAATTCGATAGTTAGTTTGTGAAAGAAGTATGTTTCAAATGATAATATTAGTGATGCAAATTGGTGTGATTGAGGGGGAATATAAGAGTGCTCTAGATATGGATTTTTAGGTCCTGAAGATGTGTTTACTAATGTTTTTTGGATCAACAAGTTTCAAGTAGGGCTACAAGGAGGCTAGAGAAGCCTAGTTTGAAAAAGAGTGCCTTTTTGCTTAGTTTATAAAAAAGAGCATGGTATGTATGTTTCAAGGTGAGTTCTCAAGTTGGTTTAGTACATGTTTCCTATTTGGTGAGTGGAATGAAGTTCTATTCGTGGTCCTTATGGTACATGGAGATATGAAGTTGCTCAAAAGGTGAAATTGCTTAGAGTTCTTAGGGGGAATCCCTATCAAATGTTTATTGATGTGTTCCATCAGATTTTTGTAGTTTTGTGTGTTCTTTCTTCATTAGTTATAGTGCTTGGTTCAAGAAAAGTGTTGGCATGGAGAGGAAATTTTTAAGGCAAGAAGAGGTAGGAAAAAGGTAAGGGGGAGTTTGTATCATCTTTTAAAGATGGTCCTTTCCTATTTTATAGTATTTTCAGGTCTTTAGGACTAGTGTATGCCTAATTTTTCATTACGTCAAAGGGGGAGAAATTTATTGTTGGGGAGCAAGTTCCTATTATGGGAGTGCTTAAAGAAAGATAATGTGAGTTTTATATTGCTGTATATTGATGGGTGTTGACATTAATGACAAAAGGGGATATTATTGGAGATTTGTCATGATGATGTAATGGTGGTGTCATGAAGATATTTTAGTGAGTGGGTGAAGTTATTTGATAGCCTAAGTGATAATAACAAAGTGTGCAATGTACTTGTCCTAGTGTGCTTGAAGTATGATTGGTTGCTCTTTAGTTTTGACATGGTTAGAGAGGATCAAGGATGAGTATGGTAATTTGAGCATGTGTTAGGGGTCCTATAAGAGGTTTTATATGCTTTGAGTGCTTGTGCACATAAGTATATTTAATTTGGTTGATCATAGTTTTCATCTAGATAATTTGGGTCTAGTATCAAAAAATCTAAGTAGATAGTTTCATGACATCACCATTGCCACGTGTGAATGAGTCAAGGGGAGTTGGTCATATGCTTGTATTCACTATAGTCCACACTTGTTATGTGAAAGATCTAAATTCATGCATTTAAGTGTGGTCAAATATATGAGGGTGAAAATTTGGCTTCTCAATTAGAATTCATTATTTTTCCATAGTCAAATTTCCAATGTGGACAAAAAGAGCTGAGTAATGATGTTGATGAGGTCAGAATTTGCACACATGGAGGTTTCAAGATAAAATGATCATTTGGGTTTATTCATTTTTGTACCTAATTTATTTTCACTACTTTTTAGATCATGTGATATAGTGCATCAAAATATATGCATATGTAAAGTTGGGTTCCCAGGCAATTTGACTATGTTTTCTCGTACTTAGCTAATTTTGCTATGTGGCAAGAAGAGCTAAGTGAGAATTTTGATAGTGTTATATCTTCCATGTTTGAAGGTGTCAAGAGAAAATGATCATATGGGTTTATTTATTTTTTAGCATAGAATATTTGCACTAAATTTAAGATCATGCATTGAAGCATGGCAAAAGTTATGTAGGAGCAAAGTTGGTATCCTAGACAAGTTTTGACATAGTTGGATCTATGACAAAAGTTTTTCAGAAGGCATTTTAATGGAGTTATATCTTTCATGCACAAGGGTTTCAAAATTATTGTATCACATGGTTATATTATCCTATGTGAGGAGATCATTTGGTCAAAATTTAAGATCCTATGTTAAAGCATATAACCTATTAAGGTTCAAAAATGGCTTCTCAGGCATATTGAAAGGGTCCCCATACTTAGTCATTTTTTAAAGTGTTAAAAATTGAGAAAGATAAATGGGTGCATTGCTCCAAGGAAGTTAGGAAGTAGTGAGATGAAGATAAGTGTATGACATTTAAAAATTAAGCAAAGATATAGGATAATGATCTAATGATGAGCGGGCATTCACATAGATTGATCAAATGGTGAGAATTGATCATTAAAGACCTATTTGATCCATAGATATCGATGGAGCATGTTGAATCAACATTTTGAGATTGGATGAGATGAGGTCAAAATGATTGAGGTTTAACATTTGGCATTGGTGGACTATGCATTAAAGTTTAGACATGATCAACAGTGTGAGTTTGATCCAAAGCTGAGAGGATACAAGATTCAAGCATTGTGTTCAAAGTTTAACTGTGACCATTTTCATTCAAATATTTTAATTTAACATATGGAAAAACTAGAGGTTTGTATTTTATCCATATATTTTGATAAAAGTCAACTTTGTTGGTGTTGTAAAAATAAAAAAGGTAGAGGATTCCAAGATGCATCTAGCTATATATATTTGAAGATATGAAAGTGAGTATAGTCAAAGATATTGAGCCTAGAAGATTACTATGTGTTTGTGCTTATTCTATAAGTGACCCAAGAAACACATTAGAGCATGTATTGATGATATTTTGATGTTTCATGGTGAATTTGATATTGGGGAGTATTTTAGACTCCACAAGGATTCTTTGTGTGTATTTTAAAGGTGTTATCAATCTATCTTGAGTATGAACATTGCTTAAGAAGTTTATTATATGTTTGGTAATAGTGTTCCTATGTGTAAGGTTTGGGTTTGAGTTGTTTGAGCATATGCAAAGGTGAGCTAAAATGACTGTGATCATTTAAAGATGTTGTAGAGGACATAAGGAGTGGACCTATGTATTTAAAAGTGGTCATGTGTTCTTGTTTTGCTTGAGGGTGTGATAAATGGGTGAGTAGGTCTTCATGAGACCTATAAGAGCTACAAGGGACTTATTAAAGGGTGTAGATTCTTAAGGGTGACCCATAGATGTTATAGACGTCCTATGAATATTGTATTAAGCTTTGTCTTCATATGATAGATGTCTTAAGGGATAAAGCATGCCTAATGGCCGGCCAAAATGTTATTAATCATGAATGCTCTATATATAGTGAAACCAAATGTGATGGTTTCTAGACTTGTAAGACTTAGATGAGGTGTGATCATTGAAGTGAAGAAGTGAGGATGTTGAGTGCGCCCAGTAGATGGGTTGAGAAGTAGATCAGATTAAGGACTATGTGTATGACCTATAGGTCATGTTTTTGAGGTCAAAATAGTGCTCTTGCAAGTTGAGAATGAGCAAAGAGGTCTAGAGTAATTCAAAGGGATGTCTTTGGATGTCTTAATAATGAGCAAAGGATAGTTTCTATCTATGAGAGCTTGTTGGCTATTTTGAGAGATTGATCAATGTGTAGATTGTGTGTATAAGCATTTGGTCATGTTGTTGAAGACTGTGATATAGTTGTTGCTATGAAGGATGCATTAAGTGTGCAGAGTTGAAGAGTGGGCTTAGTTGGGATATGTAATGTGTCTTAATTAATCTTTGTGTGTTGGTTCAAGTATGTAATGTGATTTGGTCAACATGGAGTGTTATGTCATCCAAAAGGTGGATTTGGATACATTGAGAGATTGATAATCAGAGTTCCATCATTAGGTAATGAAGACATTAGTGCAAAGGTGGATGTGTTCATAGGTGTTGTTATGGTTGCTCAACATCTAAGGTGGTTGTTCCCTCCTTGCAAGGTGAAACTTGATAAAAGTCTAGTTGTTGTGGGTGCTTAGCTGGACATGTATGGTAGCTCCTATGGGATTGCAGTCTCACTAAATTAAGAATGGTAGTTCCTTAATCAATAGCTTGTTGGTTTAAATTGGTTCTTGTTTTATAGGATAGTAGTCTAATTATAGGTGCTAGTGGGTTTTATTCCCCAGGAGGGTTTCCCACATATGTCTTGTGTTATTTGATTGATCTTGCATTATCTTTCTTACACATTGCTATGAATATTATGCATGCCTCAAGAATGTATGTATTGACTGATTAAGAGTTTGGAAATATTAGAATTGAAGTTGAAATATTTGGGCTCATTGATTCACCCCTAGCAATGATTGTACCTCTAACAATCATAAGTATCATCAATGCATATGCCATCCCATTGAGGAATATTAAAAATTAAGGCATATAATACAAGATTTTATTGATCGCTAGATAATACCACAACATAACATATAGATGATTATCAAGAAAATAATGCATGAATAGATGTGAAGCATAATATTGATACACACTAATAGTTTCCATGAGGCACATGTAGAGTAGCATATATTCTATAGATCAATATTTGACACATATAGATGATCCTTAGGAGCATGATCAATTTATTTTATCTCATTTAGATTTTAAATATTTATATGATAATCCCTTAGATGGGATCATCAGTTGGATTTATTAGTTTAAATATTTATTAATACAAAAAATAACAAAATTCAAATAAAGAAAAAGTACAAAAATAATTATCATTTACATGTTTACTAGATTTTGAATATATTGTTTAATTTATGTTAGTATATATAATATCATTTAATTTATATACACACATGTTTCATGGGTAATTGAGTGTGATACATGCATACATTAGATCTATGATACATGCACATACATATGTTGAGCCATTTTTCTACCCATGTGACACCTTATGCTAGGTGAATTTGCTTCTATTAATCATAATTAATTTAATTTATATTATTTTATGGTTGCTTTACATCATCTTAGACAACTTATATACTAATGGTTACACATATCTATATTCATACTTATATATTACATAGTGTACTTGATATGCTATGTTACATGAAATTTTTCTAACACATGTATATAAGGACTAATATGATATGCTTATGCTAGTTTATTATATTTCATTTATTCATCTTATTTCATGGATTACTTGAGTGTACTGATTATTTTCTATCCCATTTAGACTATGCAATATTTTAATATGTTCTTTATTTGTTGGATTTAGTGCCCTACGTGTTGTTTCTTCAGTGTGTGGAAATTTGAGCATGTCTTCCCATTTGAGTGTGAAACATTAGAAAATTCCCCTTATTTATTGTATATTTAAACCTTTAGCATGAAATTAAGTTCTATTATGTGTGTGCCTGATTGTTTGTTGAGCTTGTGCTTGTTACTTCAAGACATTACTATGATCCATATCATGCATCTTAGGAATCTTTATATTTTGATATCATGAGTTTCATTGATACACCTACTTAGACATTATTCCATCATATTATTCATTACTACATGATTGATATAAATATAACATGGTTATCTTATCTTTTTAACATAAGGTGACTATCCGATAACATTCCCCTCATCTCAAAATAGGGGTCATATCAATAGGGGTATGCCATAGAGACATGGGTCCACATATACATAGTTGATATAATTAACAAAATTTGATACAATTTACATGATTAAGATATACACTTGGGTCAGAATATTATACATTTGGTATTGATTTTCATAGGTTTGAGATAGGTTTTTTTTGATTTATGACAAATATCATATGTAGTTTACATATTATACGTTAAATTTTGATATATAATTCATACTATGACATATTAGAGGTGTATATACCATGAAAACACACCAAATAATAGATACATATTTAAATTATATACTCATTTATGCACCAAACTTACTAAGATGCACTGATTGAGATTTATTTATCTACAATAGTTAACTCTCTTGAGTAGTATGAATGAGATTTAATTCCCTCAATGTCCTTGAAACTACCCCAATTTTATAGGTTGATATGGTTATACAATTTAACTTAGGAGAGATTGGATAGATTATGTATAAATTTGAGTTGTGTAATTGATATTCAATGATCTCAATAGCATTGGCATAACTCATACTTTTGTACAAATTAAGGGCATGATTACCTTCTAGTTCTCCTCTTCACATGCCAAGGTTCAGTTGTGAACCTATATCTAATGTTTTATTTAGGAAACATCATTAAATAAGAAAACTACTAACAAAAAACATGGTTGCATCAACACATAAATATACACCTTCCTTGCTCTATTTTCTTTCAAGCATTTCAATTATTTCAATTTTTAAATTATATGCACTAATTACACTATAGCATGATATTAGTTATATGTAATACAAAAATATAAAATTCAAACAGGGCTCAAATCAAATCAAGGTGTGTTTTACACACCAAGGTACACATTTATTTTCCTTTAACATAGTAATTTCATCCTTATACATTACTAGATTAAAGGGGGAGAAAATGTAGATGCCAAATCTCGATGTTATATAATAAACTACTATTGTACACGTGTAAAATATGATTCATGTCTCAACCCTTCACTTTAAGATCTTTCCATTTCCTCAATACTCACATTTACCATCTCATCATGCATAAATACTTATCCTATAATCTGACTTTGATATTCTAAATACCCAAATCACCTATAGCCCATAGTACACTTAAAACTTGATATATATATATCTTACACTATCATTTATAGATCATCAATAATTATATATCCTCTAAAACACTACCATCCAAACTAGAACACTAGCATTAACTCTAGTGTCCTAGGTTTGACACTAGTGTCTGAACCCTATAAATGACCAAATTTGCAAATATTTCAACATGTATGGGTTGGCCTAAAGTATTATTTTAACAATCCTATGAGATAATTTCAAAAGGTGTAGTATTAATAAAATTCACATACCATTCATTATCATCAAGTTCAAATGAAGCACACATATTTATTATGTGGGTAAAATAGATAACCATTTATATACCCATTTACCCATTTCCTAGTACAAATATGACCTATTCTTCCCTATTTACAAATCAATCATAAAAGATATATTCTTACAATTTTGAGTCATTAAAAGAGCATCTCATGAGTAATAATTATCAATTTACAAGCTAGACTAATCCATGTACTTGCATATAGCTATTTCACCATTGTTTACACATAAGGCCACATAAGGGGGAGAACTACATTAGTCTAAGGCCCTCTTTAGAGTACTAGTTATGTATGTGAGACCCTAATTCCATAGTACTCTTTTGGGCCCCTTATTTTGCTATGTAAGGATTCATGCCATCATGGTAGACACATCAACATGAGGCAATCCTTTTAAATGATATTTTTTTTGGCATTTGGTACTAGTTGGAAGAATCAACACACACGTTGCACCAGCTGGTAGATGGGTAACTAATTCCAAGATTCCTAGGGCATCTTCTAGGTTGGGTGATATTGGTGACCATATCGTGAAAGGTGTAAGGTGATAGAATTGGTAGAATGATCAACAAAGGCTCCAACCTAGCACCTGACATATGCACTCTACCCTAGTAGAGACATTCCTATAGAGATATAAAAGGATCTTGAACTAGTGAAGTAAGGAATGCAAAATTGGTGCAGTGAAGCTCTGGTAGATTAATAATGATTTGTATACATTATAATGGCTACCATTAGATCTAGGATTAGTGTGGATGCCATTAAGGCTCTATTCATAAACACCCAGACTTCCTTATGAGCCTCTAGGTCACTTAATAGCTTAAGTTAAAAATATGTTCTATTTTACGTATCGTGAACTATATGCTCTATGTTTGAATTTTAATTAATTTACAAATAATGGTTAGAGTACACATGATGAACTTGGTCTAATATGTCTTGAATTGCTATTCAAATGTGTAGTAGTTATAATGTTGTAATTTCAATAAAGTTATGTTGAGAATGTTTTTTGCAAGCTTGGGGATCATGTCATTAATGGTATCCCTATAATCGATGATGATGTTAGCTATAATTTGTTAAAATAGACCAAGTGTGGAGAAAGCATGCACAAAATATTCCTATTTTTTCTAAGAAGTGCAAGCCTAGTATGAGCACTTTAACTAAAAGTAGCCTATTGACCCTTATTATGCACTTATGACTAAGAATAATCCACCTAAAGGATTACATCTATAGACCATTAGGCTTAGCACATGAAAGGCTTGCACTTTTTAATCTCCTTGAAACCTTCTTGCAATTGACCAAGTCTTAAAATTTATGACTTGCACCATGACACAACTAGCCCAACATGGGCCCCAATTCCTTATCATTTGAATTTTGGGTGAGTGAATAAGCCCTATGCCTTATGTGAATTTATGCCAACACAGTTGAGTGAAAAATGTTGAGTACAAAAAGACAATCCCATGTTTGTGCTTGAATAAAGTAATCAAGACCTAATTAAAATAACCTTGCTTGTGCCTAAACTAACTTTTCTACAACATTTTAGTTCTATTGTCAGGACCCATGTTGAATTTTGTTATTACAAAGGTGTAAAATAATAATTTACTAACTCTCCATCAAAAACATCAAGCACTAGTTATAGTAGGTGGAAGATAGATTTGCACTAAAGCATCTAACCTCGAAATGATAGAAGTTGAGAAAGTGGGTTCAACATAACCTATATGATGCTCTGTGTAAGGTCTTATTCTATGAGTTACCTTATCATGTGTAATGATGGTTATCTATATAGTCAACTCACCATAAAAGAAGCTATAGATAGTGATATGAGTGGATGGAGTGTCTAGAGAGGCTTGAGACCTTGGATTCCACTTGGACTAGAGAAGTAGACAAATGGTGGCAAGGAGTGATGAACAATTACATGTTTGAGTTCACATTTTAAACATACTCATGCCTTAAATAAGTAGAGTATTAGTTTTTATGTGAACCTAAAGGCAAGTTTGTGAAGGAATTCAATTCATAGCTCAAAAAGCTAATTCTAGATTATGACTTTGAGACTTTGGGGATGGAAGAATAAATTCCTTTCACATATGAAAAATAAAAAAGGGAAAATGGGGATGTGTAGGTGAGGAAAAATGGAATGGGACAAGAATATTGACACCTAAGAGCTTAGAAGATAAACCTATAATAGGAGACAATGCAAGTTGATGGAAGATATAGAACTTGGATTTGCTGAGACAACTTGTAGTGAGTGGGAAGGGCATGGGGAAGGATATAATAAAATATAATAGTGTAAGGAGGAGAGATATGATGAATCAATGGATCAAGATTAGTATTTTATAGGTGTATATTCCATTGGGTGACTACAAGACTTGGTGACTAAAGATGTGCTTGATGCACCTAACCCCTTTGAACCTATGATGCATGCTCACATGTTAGATCCCCCACTTGAATAAAGCACAAGAGTGATAATTGAACCTATTATCAACATATATTTTAGATTATTTTTAGACTTGGAGTGTAATTTTGTGATTTAACACATTATTCCTTATGAGGAGGTGAGCTTTAAAAACTCTAGACCAATAGGCACTAGCTCACCATAATAGAATTTGACTGTGAACATACTAGCTCAGCCGATGTCAACATCATAAAGCGGGTAACATCTTGTAAGAATTGGTTCAACACCACAAGTTAGTATTACAACACCATCATCATCTATGGTACTAGTAGTAATGATAGGACCAATGCCTAACTCGGTGGTTGGAGGCATTGGAGGATCACCACCAAGATAGATGCTAAGGGACACATGCCTTAGATCCTAACTATCCACCAAAACAAATATATTATGAAATGATGATGCACTTGATAGAGTGTGATGGCTTGGAAAATTCCACAAAGTATGTGTTGAAGTTTGAACTACAATGGTGTACTCAGAGCATAACCCAATAAGAGTGTAAGGTAAACTAGTTTGTGACCACTCTACTTAATCATGCCCATACTTGGTATAGGAAATTTGACCCTAACTAGGCTATGGTTGACTATGACACCCTGAAGGAGGCATTCCTAAATAAATTTGACATTCTAAAATTTGAATAACAGAGCATCATTATGATCAAAGAGATAACCCAAAGGATCTAAAAAAGCATACACTTGTACGATGCGAGGTTCAAGACTCTCCTCTCAAAACTTCCATATGATATCCACCATTTTTATAATGTGTAGTGGTTCATTGGAGGATTAATTATGTCATATAAAAGAGTACTTTCCATGAAGACATTTATACACCCTCACAAAGAATTTGAATCCATATTTAGAGCTGGGGTAGTTGGTAGTATAGATACTAAGATCAACCCATTTATGGAGGTGTAGATTATGTCTATAGCCTCCCAAATCTAAAATATTACCAAAAATTTATCACAAGATGCTCAAAGTGGTTTATGGTGCATTAATTATGTAGTGAAAGGACATAATAGGAATAATTAACCATGAAGGAATGTGCAAACATTGCTTCTATATTATGAAGTTTATCAAGAGGTGCATGATGTTCTCAACTATCCTTTATTACAATGTGCCATACAAGTTAACACAACCATCTATTATTAGTTGTGTGATGCCTACACCAATACTATAGATGATTATCAGGTGATTGATGAGATACATGAGAACATGAAGAGAGGTACAAGGCAAGCCACTACAATAGTCATAGGTTAAGCTAACAATAGAAATGAAGGATATGGTTAATAAAATATAGGTTTTAGGATGTAACGAGGTGTTAGAGGGTGAGGTGGGGGATGAGGTGGTATAAGGTTCCCATCATACTCATGCTACAAGTGTGGCTATATAGAGCACTATTAGTGTGACTTCCATACACATCCCACATGTGGGTATTGTTGAGGGTCTCATAAAGTTGAGGAATTCCTTGACCTATACAAAAATTTAACCCAAGGTAGTCCTGGTGAAGACATGGGTGTTAGAATGATCAGGTGCAATCCAAAAATGGATAAGTGGACTCCAAAGATGCAATCAAACCACATAAAGATAGTCAAAATACAATAAACTACTCATAGTGGATTCACCAATCAACCACCAATTGTGCCAATATCAGAGTTACACATAGAATATGGGGATAAAGATCTTTATGAGTGCATAACATACCTAAACCCAAATATGCATCTTTCCCAGACCCAACACATAAAAAATATGTATTATAGTAGGCTATGAGTGTAATCTAGAGCCTATAAGGAGAGCTCCAATCAGCATGAGACCTAAAAGCATAGGCTGCTACCTCTCAAAAGTAGTATAACTAGGAGGTTGAAATACTAGAATTAATAAATATCATGTGCATCCTACAAACAAAGGGGATGATGCCCCTATTGAAAAACTTGCTCTTGGATCATACGAGCCAAAATCTAGTTGAAGTCATTATACCACACATGGACAGGGCATGAGAAGTTAGGCATACATAAAATGCAGAGTATGATCAAGAACTCCTTGTGGATACCACTATTGATGGATGGTCTATTTATGAGGTCCTTGTAGACACAGGCACCAAGGTCAACATCTTGACCAAGAATGCCTAGGACAAAATGGGTAGGCTAGTCTTGAGGCCTTCCCTTCATGTAATTTTCATGGCCAATAAGACCTAGGTATAGCCTATTATAATTCTAAAGAGTATAGTTGTAGATATCATGGGCACTAAATTTTGTGCTAACTTTGAAGTGATTGAGTTGGTAGAACTAGACAACTATCTAATGCTTATAATAAGGCCATGGTGCTATGAAAAAAATGATGATATGTGCTTCAATAAGTACTACATGACATTTGATAATGGAAAGGATAGGGTAGTTATACCTTTCTCACAAGACCAAGGACCACCCTATGTTGAGAGTGTTGACCTCAAAGATGAGATCAACCACATATATAACATCATGGCACAAGGCATTGAGACACTAAAACCTAATGATCAAGGAGTGATTTATTAGGAATATGGGTAATAAACCTCATATAATATTGATGTTGCCTATGATTTATGGGTTAAATAATCATATGAGACCACTTATCAAAGATATCGCTTGGTACTTACAAATGTCCGAAAACTAGTGAAGATATGTTGGGTCCAAGTTGATTGCACTTCTAAAAAGTGGGTCCTATGCACCAAGAAGAAGGGAAAGAGAGTGTTTCACCTTAGTAAGGTAAAACTTGTAGTGATCCAAAGATATTTAGGGAGTAATCTATTATAATACTATGTCTGAGACCTTCAATCATGAATCCCAAAATAAGTGGATAGGATGGGTGCACTAATGTATACATTGAAGAACACTACCACTTATTGGTGGGAAGTACAAAGGCCTAGCTTTTCAACTTGGAAATATGTGAAGGAAACCATTTACACTAGATTTAGGCAGAGTAATTAGGACCTAGACATCTCTACCTACTCTAGTGACTCTGACCCTATAACACAGGTGTGCTTGTGCAAAGAAACATGGAATGTTTATGGAAAAAATACACCAAGGTACCTTTGGGTGCATTCCTTATATAAGACCTAATAGTTGTGGGCATAATCATGGTACATGGTAAATGAGACATGATGTGAGACAACCAACTAGGATGTACATAAGGAGTGGTTTATCCACACCTTTTCCTTTTCTTTGCAAAACCTTGAACTAATTGAGCCACTACAGGTAGTTTGAAGGTAAATGTTTGAGGATACTAGAATATTGGAGGAGCACCTGAAAGACATGTTTGGTAAAAAAGGGTTGGCACTCCCAACATTCTTTGAAGAGAAAACCCTCAATAATGACTCTAGTGATGAGGATGATGAAACATGGAAGATGCATAATTGGACAAGCCTGAAAGGCAAAAGGAAGCTAGTGTGCCAAGTTGAGGATATCACTCCAAAGGAAGAAGACTCTATCCACCTTCAAATATAAATAATTGAGGGAATTAGGAAATTCAAGGATTCACATTAAGAGAATAATAAACCCTACCATACATTACTAAAAATGACAAAGGTATATATCAGCTCAGAAAGGGAACCAAATTTTGCTACTTTGGGCACATATTAGTTTGACATGGAGATGACATACATTGCAAAAATATTAAAGTAATTCTAATAATTATTCCATCATAACTATAGAGACATGAAAGGCACATACCCATCCCTTGGGAATATGAACATCAAGCTAGTAGATGACATATGACCTATAAAAAAGTGACCTTACAAGATGAACCCCCATCTTTGCACCAAAGTCAAAACAAAGATTGATGGTATAATACTTGTAGAATTCACCTACCCTATGAAATAATCTAAATGGGTTAGCCATATAGTCATCAATATCAAGAAGGATGGGCACATTTATATTTGTATCAACTATAAATTGTTGAATACCTCCTATGTAACTTACCCCTTTTTGACTTCATTCATTGATGAAGTTTTTGATGGCATTTCAAGCTAAAAAATATACACTTTCACTGATGGGTTCTTAGGATACCATCAAGTCCAGATTGAGAAGGATAAGACCAAAATGACCTTTACAATAGAATGGGGTTTTTTTTCATATAATATGATGCTATTTGGACTTAAGAATGCATCGACCGTATTATTTCAAGTGGTGATCATGGCTTTTAAGGACTTCATTCATAGGTTCCTCCAAGTGTACTTGGATGATTAGACTATGTATGGGTTGGTGAAGGATCACTATGATAACTTGTGATTGATGTTTGAGAGGTGAAAGCAATTATAGATGTATTTAAACCTCAAGAAGTGTGTCTTCATGAAACCATTTAACATTTTGATCAAGCACATCATCTAAAAGGATGGTCTACTCATTGAGCCAAAAAAGATCACCATCATCCTTTAGCTTCATACCCCATTAATATAGAAGGACATTTATGATTTTTTAATCCATTATGGATACTATAGGAAGTTCATAAGGAGCTATGCCAAGTTAGTAATGCCACTAGAAGAGCTCTTGTAGAAGGATGGCCCATTCTATTGGGGTACAATGCAAGAAGATGAATTTGAGACCTTAAATCTTAAATTAAATAGCATGCCATCATTTAAATTTCCAAATTAAATGAATCCCTTCCATGTTTATTTCAATGCATATAGTATTAAAATTGGTACCATTCTATTGTAACCTGATGAAGGTATAATGGACCATCCCATTTATTTTGCAAGTAGAAAATTGACCAAGGCAGAATAAAACTACAACATAATTGAGTGCAAAGTGCTTGCCATGGTCTAATCCCTAATTTTTTTATTAGTACCTATTGGTGACCCCATTCATCTTCTTCACTGATCATGAGGCACTTAAGTACCTAGTGAACAAGATTATTCTTCATAGGCACATATGTTAATGGATATTTTTATTTCAAGAGTTCCAATTATTTGTTGTAGTCAAACCTAGGAAACAAAACTTGGGCCCATACCATCTATCCCATATTAACTTAGGTTATATAGTAGTGCCTATATAAGATGATATGCCTGATGTGTAACTATAACGGGTCTAATTCATTCCAAAAGACTTGGTAGAGATCATCACATTTATGACATATGGGTCTGTGCCCTAGACTATAACAACCAAAGAGAAGAAGCAACTCATAGTTTGTGTCACTTATTTATATCTCATTGGTGGGGAATTATAAAAATTAAGCCATGATGAGGTCCTAAGTTGATGTGTCTTAAAACACAAATAGGACTCAGTCTTGTAAGAGGTGTATATGGGGATTGTTGTAGGCCATTACACTAGAGATGTAATAGCACTTAAGGTACTATAATTAGGCTTGTGGTGTCCCACCCTATTATAGGATGCAAAATATTATGCCAAAGCATGTGACATCTTCTAGTGTATGGGAAAGCCTAACCATTGAGATGAGAGGCCTCTCATTCCTATCCTTGCCTAGGCACTATTTTTAAAATGGGACATTGACTTTATTCAGCCAATTACTCACACTATAAGGTGCATAGGTGCATGATGCAATTTGGTGGCCACACATTACTTCACCAAGTGGGATAAGGCAATACTAACCAAATATTGCATATCCACCATAGATACAAGTTTATATGGGAGAACATCCTTAGTTTCTATAGGTTCCCACTCAGTTTGACTAGTGACCGTGATATGTACTTCATTAATGAGACCATTAAAATATTATTGATTGAACACATGGTGGCATACCACAAGACAACACCTTATCATCCCAAAGAAAATGGCACCATTGAGGCATTCAATAGGATATTAGGAATGTGCTTCACAAATATAGGCAACATTTTTCACAAGGATTGGAATGACCATGTGTCAGTAGTATTATGGGCCTATTACATAATGTATAAGGCCTAAACAAGGATACACCATTTCAACTAGTGGTTGGCATAGATGCCCTTCTACCCATGGATTTTTAGTATCCTCATTATGCATCATGCATATTGGTCTACTGGATGACCAATAATTCTTGAGTACATGCTTGGAAGACTTGGAGTACTTAGATGAGACATGCACCCAAGCAAGATGGAGTCAAAAAGTAGAGAAAGCATGCCAAAAGATTTGGCATGACAAGAACATTAAGCACAAAGTAATTATTGAAGGAGCATTGGTCTTGTTATATGACTTAACGTACCTTAAACACCTAGGAAAAGTGTAGATTAGGTGGGTGGGACCTTATATCATCCATATCACATTGGAGAATAGCACATACAAAATATGAAAATTAATGGGTAAAATGCTCCCTAGGCATTTCAATGGCCATATATTGAAGCCCTATAGTTAATAATAAGGTGCTTATGCCATTAGACCTAGAATTCCCAATCACAAGTTGGTTGTGTTGTGATGACCAAAATTGAATTTGGCACAACCCAAATCTTTGATTATGCTTGTGTTAAGTGAAATAGTGTGGTAATTTCAATACCATAGAAAAACTCTTCTTATGATTACACACATAACTCTAGTCAGGTAAGTAGAAAACAAATACTTTTTTTTAAGTACTTGACACTAAACACCTAAGTTTCTAGGCACATGGAATTTGTCAAACTTGGAAGGATATCAGGATAAGTTGATTAAGGAAGTGAATAAAAGATGATCATGCACAAGAAATCAAAGAAAGAAGAAAGTGTTGGAAGACCAACACAAGAATTTTTATGGGGTAGGGAAAGGCTAAATCAAGAATAGATGAAAGTGTAAGAAATTGACCAAGAGATAGAATCATAATGGAAAGAAAGCATAACATAAAGGAGACATGGAACCAAGGAGGTTGAATCATGCACATGTGAAGTGCTGCACCCAAGTTTCCATAAGAAAGGTGAGGTTTGTGCCAAAGTGAATAAAGCATAGGAGAGAAATCATCGAGATAACTGGTACCCTCCCAATGGTTAGTGGGAAGTGATTGTTTGAATCACCTTTCACTTCACCAAATATTACATTAAGAGAATTTAATGAATATGATGGTAGAGACACAAAGATTAACAATAAATGTGAATGTGGTAAAGTATTTTCACATATTTCATGGGTTTAACATATTTCAAGAAATTTATGCGCTATCATGCCATTACTCACTAGCCACTAATGGGATAGCTGAAATTAAGGTATAAAGGGATAGATGGAAAAATTTGAAAGGTTACAAACCTTGTGAAAATTTAACATAAAAATAGAGCCTAACCAAAAAAATACTACCATAAGTGAAAAACTGAGCATCCATAGCTACTAAGTGAGAACATTTGATCTGTGATATCATTGTGTTCCAATTTGAATAAAAAAGAGGCATGTGGAGAGAGAATTATGAGAGAAATAGGTATTAGGAATTCTATAAGATGTCAAGTCTGACATTAATGTTAAAAGAAGCTCAAGAGCTGAAGTTACAGTTATAGATTCCATGACTATGAAGAAGCACCAAATAACATTAAGGGGTTCAAGAAGATCAACTGACTGTGCTTTAACAACAACTAATTTAGAATGGGCAAAAAGAGGTTAGGTTCAAGTCTATTGTAGGTGTATAATGATGATAATAAGGTATAGACATTAAAATAAATAATCACTACAAAGAAATAATATAACTAGTTGAAGGTGTTAGTCTTGTAGAGATAGACCTAGAGGCAAGCGTGACTCTTGCATATAAAAAAATGTAGTTCCTCCTGAGGTTATAGTAGGGGAAACATGGGTATCATTTGTGCACACATGAAGATTGAAGGAATACAACCATAAAAAACTAAGAAATGTGTAGTAACTTAACTAGGTTAAGGTGGTTGACATAAGAATGAAGATCAAGGTAGGCACGATGATATTTAATGTCTCTATTTGAGACAAACTAGCAACCAATAACATGACCTAATTATATGAGTTGTCAAGTTTTGGCAAGCCATAGTAATTGGTATTATTCTTCCTCTCACACATCCATGATGATAGGTTTTATTTCATAGTGAGGCACATATAAATCATAGTGTGCCTCATCAATGGGATCATAGGGCTCCTAGGCACATGAGCAAACATCCACTAGATGATGGAGGATGATGTATAGGTGAAGAGGGATTAAAAATCTTGGGATACTATAAGGTAGGGTTTTCATTTTCTATTAAGGACATTCAAGACCCTGACATAAGGGAAATGACACACCTCATGAGATCTGAGCTTTTCCCTAACAGATAATGGTCCAACATTAGTAATATATACTTGTGCATCACCCTAGGCATAGGGGCATAAGTTCAATATCATAAAGTTTATTGCTAAGGAGATTTCAAATAATGTACTAGAGTGGCACAAGGTGCATGATACCTTTTAGTGGGGGTCCAAGTTTATATTGATTGTGATGGAGGAGATTGGAATGCACAACAGTGATGAGGATAACCTTTGTGTGTTCCCACTACATAATGAGTCCCTGATGCTAAAGTACCAATACTTCATTTACCCACCTAGCTTCTCCAAAAAATACAAGATGAGAGTATAGGGGTGGTGTGACCAATACATCAAGAAATTAAAGATTGAATGGCATATCCCCTAAGAGATCTCCTATAACATGTTAGGAATGGTGACCTTCACTATCATGCATCATTTCTATATATTTCACCTGACACTCACAAATGAGAACCTATCTAGCTGGTTCAAACTACCTTATGAATTTTCTACTAAATATTTCATAGCAGCACTAAGGAGGATTCCCAATGCATAGCAGTTGGATATCCTGATAAAGGTCATGGACCAAAAAAGAAAGGTGAGGTGCCTATGTGGACCTAGGAGAAAAGGCCATAAAGGATGAAGAGGTTGATTCTACTTTAATGGACCTCCATCCCCTCTAGAGGGAAATTATAACTAGGTTCATCTTTAATATGTATTATGAGATGAAACCATGGAATAAGGGAACCAATCCTAAAAAAAATGATGAGCTCCCCTTCTTTATCAATGATGAAGGGGAACTAGAACCCAAGATGTAGTAGAAGTCTCCCCAAAATATATAGGGAGAGATACTTGAGGAGATCAGGGAGCACATCAATTTGAGGATCACCTCTATTAAATAAGCAACACCTCCAGCTCCCAAGAAGTGCATAACATTCATGCCATAGACTACTTCCTCAAGAAATAAGTAGAAAAAGAAGAACTCTAAGGGACCCTTTATGTTCCCTATAATAAATCTGGCAAAAATGGAGGAAGAGATGGAATAAGAAGAAGAAACAAAGACCTACATCATGCAAGTTGAAAAAGAGGAGGATCCTAGTGCCAAGGATGTACATGACACCCTCCAAAGTGGCACAACTACCATGCTTGAATAAGTAGATAAGCCAACAATCTCCTCATCTAGAGAAGAACCCTTCACATAGCCTCCATAAATAAAAGAGGAAAAGATAAAGTTACGGAAGAAGATAGGCCATAATGAGGAAGAATTTGAGATGGCACTAGTGCTTGAGAATAAGAGGAGGGATTAGAAGGAAATGGGTCTAAGTCAGGTGGATATTGAGAAGGATAATGTTGAGGAAGAGAAGGCTAAAGAAGAGAAGGATAAGAAAGAGAAGAATACAAAAAATGTTTCTACAAGCACAGGACTAGCCTTTGAGAAAGATAAAAAGGCACCTAGCACGCCCACTAGGAAAATAGATCAAGCTACACAATAGGCATGCCCAAGTAGTGAAGGGGCACCTTAAGAAAATAAAGGTGATATTGGCACCTCAAAATATCAAAAGGAAATTAAAGAGGAACCCAAACAAAAAGAAGGTGACACTAGCACTAAGAGAATAAACTTGGAGGTGAGCATTGAGAAACCCCAAGAGGAACAATCAAATGAAGGTGAAAAGTCTAAGGAAGAACCCATTGATGAAAAAGAGGATGAGTCCTCTGAGGAAAGTGCCAAAAAAAGTGGTGGTACTATTAAAAAGGAGAAAGAGAAATTAGAGCTAGCCATTGTCAAGAAGGATGATGTAGAGTTGAGTATTAGATAAAATGTGTAAAAGGGGTGGATGGATGAATAATTTTACATGTTTAACTTCATTCCCTTTAAGGTCACCATGTCTAAGACACACAAAAAAATTGAATTTATGTTTGATCACTACATGGATGAGTTACACATTGAGTGCTTAGAAAGGTGATTTTGAGCCCAAAAGACCCTGAGGAAGGTCATAAATACCTCATCATAAAACCATGATCCTTAAACCCAATCTGATCTAAGAATGAACTTATTATAATGGTGACTAAAGTGGCATGCATAAATATCATTAATGATGGTAGGACACAAAAATGGAAAAAATTCTACAAGGATGTTGAATATGAAGAGCAAGCCATAAAATTCAAGCTGCAATAACTATGTGAGAACATAGAGATGGCCAAACCATCCCTTCTATTCAATGCCAATATATTGAACCTCTCTTAGGTTGATAAAATATGTGTTTTAGTGGAGTAGATGCTCCCAAGGATGAAACTGGATCTGACGTAAGAAGAATAAGATCCCTATGCTATGCTACAAAATGAGTTTAACACTAAGCTTGAAGAGGTGGAATACCTCTTTATGAAGCTACATGAGGGTGAAAATTCATTTGATGCCATGTTATTGATCTTCTCTAACCAATAATTAGTCATAGACACGTGCCTCAAATAGGTAAAGGAAGAAAAGGAAAAGTTAATGGCATAGGTGTACTTTATGAGTAGGTCATAGCATGCATAGATAATGGGGAATGCCAATGCATTAAACACCTAGATAAAGGACCAAGAACAAAACTTGGAATCACTCTTCCATGCTCTATATACTAAGGCCTATGAATAAGGATCAATCTTGGATAGGGGTGTGACTAAGGATAAGCCAAATATAAAGGCCTTTAGAAAAGAGATCGAAAAGATTAATCTGTTTGCATTTAGCATCCCCTCTAATGAAATAGGTAGCACCATTAAAGAAATCAATCTCTTTATCAAGGTATTTGAGGACTTCTACACTGAGCTTAAGGAGAGTGCACCTGAATTTTACACACCAAAGACTTTGACAACCTAGTCTGAGGATAAACTAAAATTTTTGTATGGGGTAATGTTGAACTCCTTATTTGTGTATGTAAGGATTTATGCCAGCATGACATACACATCTACATGAGGCAATATTTTTAAATGATGAATTTTTTGGCATCTTGCTACTAATTGGAGGAATTGATGTACACCTTGCACCAAATTTAAGGAAACTAACTAATTCTAGGATTCTAGGGAAATCTTCTAGGTTGGGTGATATGTGGTCATCACATCATAAAGGGTACAAAGTGATGGAGTTATTAGAACTATCAATAAAGGATCTAGATCAGTACTTGGCATGTGCACTCCACCCTGGTAGAGACACTCCTATATATCTATAAAAGGAACTCAAACTAGTGAAGCAACGGATGCAAAATTGGTGCAATGAAACTTTGGTGGATGATAATTCTCTTTCTATATATTTTAATGGCCACCATTAGATCTAAGAGTATCATAAATTCCATTAAGACTCCATTTTTAAACACCTAAGCTCTCTTGTGAGTCTCTAGGTTGCTAAGTAGCTTAAGATAGACATTTGATTTATTTTATGTACCATGAACTATATGCTCTATATTTAAATTATAATTAATGTCAAAAAATGGTTATAGTATACATGATGAACCTAGTCTATATACATATTAAATTACTATTGTAATGCACAATAGTTATAACGCTGTAATTTCAATATAGTTATGTTGAGAATGTTGTTTGAAAGCTTGGTGATCATGTCATTAATGGTATCCCTATAACCAATGATGACATCAACTATAACTTGTAGCAATAGACTAAGTGTGGAGAGAGCCTGCACCAAATGTTCCTACTTTTTTAAAGAAGTACAAGCCTAGTATGAGCACTTCAACTGAAGGAAACCCATTGACCCTTCTTGCACCCTTATAACTAGGAATAATCCACCTAAAGTATTTTTCCTATAGACCATTAGGATTAGCCTATGAAAGGCTTGTGATTTTTAATCTCCTTGAAACATTCTTGAAATTGACCAAGTCCTATAATTGATGACTTGTAACATGGCATAACTAGCCCAACATGGGCCTCAGTTCCTTCTCAATTGTGTTGTGGGTGAGTACATAAGGCCTGTGCCTTATGTGAATTGATGTCAGTGCAGTCGAGTGAAAAATGTTGAGCATAGAAAGACGTTCCCATGTTTTTTCCTAAATGTAAGTAGTCAAGACATAATTGAGATAACTTTGTTTTCACCCGACCTAACTTTTTTACAACATGCTTATTTATAAATAGTTTGGTGTTTTACATGTCATGTTGAGATATGCCTTATATATTATTGAAACTTGAGATGTTATTACTTCCTTTTGACTAAGATATAGATTCTATATGTTATAATATGTTATTTAGTCATTATGACTAAGACAAAAATTCTATATGTTACATTTTTTTATGCCAAAATAATCATATGCTAGATTAGATGCTTACTTTATTCATTATGGTGTTATTGTACATACATTATTTGATTGTTCATTATGATGTGTATTGATTCAATACTAGTAGAGATATTATTAAGAATGTAATTGAATTATGAATATGTTTTTTAGATATTAAAATCTAATTTATATAACATATTAGTCTTGTGTACTTGGTAAATAACTATTAGGGATTTACCCTTTAGTCATAGACTTTTGTGCTACCAAATTGCTCTCATTTTCCATCTCACTATGCCTAATTATTTATATTATGGTTTGAACCCATTAATTCTAATGACCCATATCTATTACATAATAAATAAATCTTAAAACTTGATTTATATAAATCAATGTCAGTTTTAGATCCCCAGTAACTTCCTAGCCTACCAAACACTTGCATCCCACATAGAGGCACTTGCATTGATGCAAGTGTCCAAATTATTATCAAGTGTCTAGTCCTAAAAAGTCATATAATTTTTGGGTTTGTCTATTTGTCTTATTGAACCTTACCATGATATATTTCCAAAAGGTGTGGTATAAATATAAATATAAGCCTCCTCATTATCATCTAGAAAATACCAAGTAAACACCTATTCAAGCTCATTCAACCAATTACAAAACTAAGTTGTACTACCCTATTCTTCCCTATTTTCATATCAATCATAGTAGTCATATTACATGTTTGAAGCACTCAAATAAAACCCATGAGTAGTATTTGTAAAGTTACAAGCTAGATCACTGAATGCCCTTACATATATCATATTTCATCCTTATGAACACACAAACCAACACCTAAGGGAGAAATACATATATTTGAGGCCCTCTTCCAAGTATTACATATGGAATAATCACCCATTGATAAAGGGGTCATTATAATTTGTTTGACATTATGAGCCCACTAACACAATTTTGGTAAGGTACAAAGATAGAAGGTGAATATCTAAGTTTTGATCCACATATAGTCATCTATATCCTATGTGTTTGAATTAAAGACATCAATATAAAGGTGAAATAAAACCTAGAAGGCTTCATGTGTTCACTTTAAAATCTAATGAATATTTCATACTAGACATAACCATTGGGATTATGACACCTATGATGATGCAAGTGTTCCAAGATTGACACAAGTATCTAGGCCTCTAGAAATAATATTTATAGAATTTGATGTCTAGATCCTAATCTTGTTCCTACCTATTTCCATCTCAACATTTTTGATATTTTCCTGCACATTTGTAGATAAGCTAAGTATTATCTATTCTTCATGTTTATGTAATCAAATTACTATTTTTAGTGTACTTTATAAATTTAGCATAACTCAACATATTAATTTAGGATATTCATTTATCCAAGTTTTCAATTATTTAGCATACTTTAGAATAGTTTTATTTGTCTTTGTGTATAGGATATTCTACCCTTTAACCCTAATCCAAAAAGGGTTAAAAATTTGGTGAACCTAATATCTATGTCTACTCATGCAACTCTTAGATTTATCTAGTGTTTTTAGCATTTTAATGTTTTCTCTTTCTATATTTATTCACATTTGTTCTATCATTTATATGAAACCTAAGTGTAGTCCTTTATTAAGTGGTATTCCTATTAAAAATCTTGAGCTACCCCTTAGGCCACCTAAAATGTCTCAAGATAATACCATGTCAAATTCAAATAATAATGAGAATTCCAATAACGAAAATGATAAAAATGATGAAAAAATTATTATATAAGAAGAATCGTGTCATGAGGATAATGAAACATATCAAAATAATGAGCATGAACAAGTAGATCAAGAATAGGTTAAATCTATTTCATCATTTTGAGAGTGCATTCATGAAAAATCCTAAAGATCTTCACAAGTTTATTAATACTATATGTTAATATAAAAAAGCAAAAGGCATAAATGAACTATCCTACCCTTGAGCACAACATTACTTACTACATCTAATGGGGGCATGAGATATGTTTTAAAACCATTTCCCCATGAAGTTCAAACAATTATTGCCACATCATTCATGGGAACAATCAATACTTTAACTCAATTACCAATTTTAATGCCCACATCAACACATATAATGTTTTCTTCCCCTTTGGTGTCTTCTCAAATCTCAAATATGAATCCCAATGGGTCTAATGTACAAACTCTTATCCAAATTATTCAAGTTTTAGAAGCTAATGTTACTAACATTGAACAAAATTATTTGAAATCAACTTATTCCATTAATTTACAAGATGCATTACATAATCTCATAGCTCCTAAGATATGTTTGCACCATTTTTTAACTAGTTTTGTTACACCCAAGTTCACATTTTATAATGGAAAAGGTGATCCCAAACAAAATATTTGATCTTTATATGTATCATGTCTAGATTATGCCTTTAATGATAAAATTTTGACCAAATTATTTCCAAGGAGCCTAAATTACTATGATTTAAGATGGTTCTATGACCTACCAATCTAATTAGTGAAAGCATTAAAACCTTTTTTGGATCAATTTATAGCACATTTATATATAAAAATCACTAAAAAGATATCATAACATAAATTAAAAATATCAAACAAGGAACCAATGAAAATTTTAATGAATATGTTTTGAGATACAAAATAATGTTGGCCAAAATAGAAAATCTAATGGCAGATAAAGAACTTCAAGACATCTTATAAAAGTTTGCTTGCCCCATTACGAGTCTATTATTTTAAATAAGTTCAAATATTTTGATGACTTATGCCATATTATTCTAGTTTATGAAAGGAAACTTATTTCCTGAAACAAGCTTAAGTATGTAGTAAACACACCAACTACATCTACTACCAAGCTTTATATCAAACCAAGCTATAAGGTAAAACCTACAAAATATAAAAAATAAGTAACCAAAATAATTAACAAAATATCACATCAACCTCATTGACTCATATT
This sequence comes from Torreya grandis, assembly GCA_037957365.1. Lineage (NCBI taxonomy): Eukaryota > Viridiplantae > Streptophyta > Pinopsida > Cupressales > Taxaceae > Torreya > Torreya grandis. The sequence goes on from JARHVA010004940.1 coordinate 1,248,135, forward strand.
ATCCAATACACCTAAGATAAAATTACATGATTACCTAAGTCTCTAGTTTTATTATTTAAGAATCTTGTGGAGTGTCATCTCATATATCTCCCTCTTCCTATAGAGGTTGATGCGCATCAACCTCTACCAAAAGGATATGATTTTAATGTATATTTTGAATATCATAAAATACCAAGGAATTATAAAAATAAATGTTATACCTTAAAACATAAGATATAATATAATTGATAACCAACATCTTACCTTTGATGATCTTCCAAAAGATTCAGGTTCATAAGTTGGTGACGATCAAAACTAGAAGATATTTACCATTCTATTACAAGATCATTCAAATAAATATATAGAATGAAAATAACATATAATGTACATACTCATCCATCACATTATGGGAACCCATTACATGGGATTATTATAACTTATACACACATGATATCTCTCATTATTTAAAGACCTATTATATCTGATGATAGTGAAATAGTGGATGATGAATCAAGTATTCATTCATTATTTATTTGAGCATACCTTGATCATAAACCTATACATAATTTTATGATCGATAATGGTTTTAGTGATAATGTATATACCATGATGTTACTTACACATTTGGGATATATACTTGATGATTTATACTCTTTGACCAAAATGGTTAGAGCATTCCATGGGACATCACAACACATTATTGGTGATATTTATTTACCTTTAAAATATGATATAGACCATGTGTTTACTACCTTTTTAGTTATACCATATAGGAGAGTCTTTGATATGTTATTGGGATGACCTTAGATACATAAAATCTATGCAATACCTTCCACACTGCATGGGTGTATTAAATATATTCATTCCAACAAGGTAGTCATAGTATTTAGAATTCAATATGAACATCCACTTAAACAATAAAATTTTATTCCTAGACAACTAAATATAGAAATTGTTAAGGTTAATAATCCATAAAATGGTAAGAAAAAGGAGATACCTTTTCCTAGGTGGCCCATACTCAACCAACTATTGCACTAGAGATATATAGTGGATTTCATGAAATAGTCATCTACACCTACATGATCTACCTAGTTTTTAAGAGCACATAAATATGTTCTAATCATAGCTACATCAAGTAAAACAAAAAATAATAAACTATGGGTTCCAAGAACTATTACTCTTATTACCTATTCATGGCCATAGAGTCCTATGAGACATACACTAAGTACCACATATTTTTTAGTTCCATACATGACACCTATACACATTACTTGGAAATATCACCAATTTGATACACCATATTTTGAGTTTGGTGTTATATGTATGTAATAAGAAATGCATCATGTCTATAAATCAATCAAAACTTAGAGAAGATAGAGCATACCTACACTTTTGAATGGGAATACATTTGTTAAGCAGGAGCATGACCAATATGGGGATCCATTAGACCTGATTAGGGGATCACTTCTCACAATAAACCATGATAGGAAGGGTTCTAAAGCCTATAACCTAACAAAATCATGGAAGAACCTTAAAATAATCTTAGGCTTAATGTTCACTCTATTCTAATAAATAAGAAAGTAAATATAATCTAGTGCTTACCAAAGCTTATAGCACAAAGTGGGGGTTATAAACAAAAAAAACTAAACTAAAGATGTATAGAATACATATACTCAAATCAATGTATACAAAATCTTAATGCATGGAAGACAAGCACAATTAAATTATCTATATATTCTTATAAAAGAGAAATAAATTTAGGAATACTTACCTCTGAAGATGAACCCATCAAGCCTCAGTATCTCCCTTGGCCAAGGTGATTTTCAAGAGATTGTTGTGGTATATAATTATAATAAAGACAAATTATCTCTAAGTTACACAACCTATCTATGCATCCAAAAGACATTAAAAGATAAGATATATATCTCCAAAGAAAGTATGGAACCATAAGATTTATTCCTCAAGTAGAATGGGCAATAAGAGGATGCTCATTCACACTTATTATTCTTTAATTATCTATTTTCAAATGGCTGGAAATGAACTTATTTATATAGGTGGATCTTTCCCTAAATCATTTTGAATATGTCATCTATAAATCAATAGGTACCAAGCTCTATCGATCGAAGGGGTAACAAAAATCTAAGTGATAAATACTCCTAAATAGTATAGGGTCAACCTAATCGACCCTATATAGTAATTAGAGGTTAAAAATTGTATAGGGTTGACCCAATTGACCTAGTACAATCGACTAGTGAAATGGGGTCAAGGCAAAAACATGGAGGGTAAAGCATGAAAAATTACTAAAATGGGTATAACTAAGAATAATAATCATAGGGTAAATGGTTTTAGGAAATAATTATTTATATGGCAAGTGGAAAAAGGGACAACAATCCTATGAAGCACCAATGGTCTATCCACCCCTTTCCTAGTGCACCCCTTAAGGCATGTACTCAAAGAGATTAAGACTTGATAGGTTCCTAAAAGATGCAAAGTGTCATTAAGTGATAACATTTTGAAGATATTATATGTATACATATTCCCCACTCTAATCTCATCATGTGTCATGAAAGTACAACATGGGATGGTGCTTTAAAGAATAAAACATGATAACACACAATGTTGATGCTAAGTAAAGTATAATAAGCAATAAATAAGATAAATGAAAGGATAGAATTGAAAAACACATAAATTTACTTAACTTAGTGATATAGATAAATAAGTAGATTGTAAGAGAAAGTGAAGGCATCCAATGTGAATAACAATAGGTGAACCTGTAGAAGTTAGTACAAAAATAGCCAAAAAATATTTTTTTTAGAAAATAGGCATATAGTATTTAGTGGAGACAAAGATTTGTAGGAAAATTGGAAAATTAGGATTGTTAAGGCAAGGTTTAGATTATTTAAGGAAAATAAATGACAAAAAGGATGGAAAATAAATGACAAAATGATTGGAAAATGAATGACAAATGATAGGAAATAAATGACAAATGATTGGAAAACATAGTAAATCATGGTGGAAAACATGTAAAATGTAAATAGAAAAATGAATGTAGAACATACTAAATCATGTTGGGAAGCATGTAAAATATAAATGGAAAAAAGGAATGTAGAATATACTAAATCATGTTGGGAAGTATGTATAACATAAATGAAAAAAAAAATGTAGAACATACTAAATCATGTTGGGAAGCATGTAAAACATGAATGTCAAATCAAATATCAATGCAAGAAAACTTGAACAAAGATATGTAAAAAAGGGAAAAGTAAGCTCATATAAGATAGGCAAAGATAAAAACGTAAAAGACATAAAATGAAAAGTAATTGAAGATTTGAGACAAATATGAAGAAGGCATACATAAAGCAAAAAATGTAAGAATGCCAAATGTCATATGTGAAATAAGAAAATAAAACAAGAATCATGATGGATAAATGAAAATGAAAAGATCTAAAGGATGAAAACTCAAACTTAGTGATTTTTCTAAGATGTAATGTAAGAAAAAACAACCACTTAATGACATGACTAATATGACAATGATATGGTGTGGTAAACAAATTGTGTAAGGTTATAATCCATAGTTGATCAAACATGTTGTTTTGCTCTAAGGATAGATAAAAATGAAACAAAGTAGTGATAACATGTTTTTAATAGGTGAAGAAGAAGGAATAATAGAAGAGGGAAAATATATTTGGAATCAGAATTTTCTTATCAAGGGAGGAAATTAAATGGGTGGAGGGGAGAATGAAGGAAAAACCAAGGTAGAGGAACTCTTTGTCAAAGTCAAGACACTCAAATTAGGTTTTTCATAACAAGAGGACTTTCAACTTTAAGGACTCTGAAGAACTTCTCTTAGCCACACAAGTCTTAGGTCAACAAACGTAGTATATAGATCATCCCATGAAGGCTATATGCATGAAAATTAAAATGGACCTACCTTCTCATAACATGTTCCCCGTTCTTTAGGAACCCTTAAAGAGCTATCAGTCCACTACAAATATTTGGTACTTGCATGAGAAATTAGGTAGCACCATAGAGTTTGTTGAATTCCCCTATTCCAATCTACTAGCCTCCCATACCCCAAAGGAACTCGGCCTATGTGAGGCCAAATATGGAGTTTTAACTTCTATTAGTGATAGGAGATGTGATTTTAATCATGTCATTTAGTGTGATTTTGACCTTTGAGATTTGTATGTTGCCTTTTGATTCAAATGATTTAGATTTTAAATTTCTTGATGGATTTTTTATATTCCTCCTCCATATGGATCTAGAAAACCAAACATGGGTGCAAAATATGAATTTAATTTGATTAATTAGGATAAGGTTTCTAAGAGAGATAAATTAAAAGAGCATAGGGTCTAAGAGTCTCATAACTATAGGTAAAATAACAATGCTATCTTGACTTCAACCTTATTTTATCTAATGTGGAGTGAAAGAAAGGGGAAATAAAGAGGAATGGCACATGGAAAAATTTTAATTGATTCAAATCATAAAAAATGTGATCAAGGGATAAAAAGGGATAAAATGATAGTAAAGCATGATTCCTTATCATAATAATGAGCGAAATGGAGGAAAACATGCTAACATAGATTGTTTGCAAATATTTTATCTATCAAAAGAAGCAAAATCTAAAGTTGAGAACAAGAATGAATGATATTTTTCTTATAAAAGTAATGATAAAATGGTAATTTTATGAGGAGGTTTGGGTCCTATCCATGGTCTTATATTGTATCTCATAAAAGATAAATCCATGAGGGTGCCAAAAAAGAAACATGTGAAACATTAAAATGAGAAAAGAATCAAAGGTGGTATTTTGTGAGGAGGTCCAAGTCCTACCATGGTATTATATTGAAAACTCACAAAAGAGGAACTCATGGGGGTGAATGCTAAATAAAGGAAAAAATAATCATAAATATATGAAGGGAAAGAATGACATAAAGAGATAAAAATGAAAGAGAGGCATAAGAGCCAAAGTGAAAACAAATGCCAAATGTAATGTGTAAGAAAACCAAAGAATATAAAGGAAACAATTATGATTATAAAGTGAAATTAAAATAAATAAAGTACATAAAAACATGAGATAAAAAGAAGAAGTAAGATCTATTCTAATGCCTGTATTAAATATGGGTATGTGAAATACAAGTCTATAAGTCTCAAAAGGTTTCTTGAAGCTGAATTTGTTTGGTATTATGCATTGTAGAATAAGAGTGGGAATCAAAATATATCCAAATGGTTAAGTGGATGTAGTGATGGGAATCACAAGATGCCCCAAAGTATGAAGGGACATGTGGATGGGCATTGTAGGATGCCCCAACATGTGAGTTGGAGTGAGGAAATATTGAACTATTAGAATGATTTGCATTAGGTTGGTAGTTGCATTTGGAGATAGGTAAATGTGTTAGTTTTTTAGATTTTAGGGAATTTAAATTTGACATATGATGTGTAGGAGAGGTATGAGGAGGTAAAGGAGGACCATGTATAATAAGATTTAGAGTAGGAATTTGAACTAGGTACTCTTTTGGTTCATATTATCTAAGAGGTTGAAGTTTAATAGATGTAATGATATGTTTAAAATTTTTAATGTTAGCTATCCTTTCCTTATTGGTTTAGGAAGAAGGATCAACTGTGGTTTGAAAAAAATTAGTAGATGAGCTATGGGTATGAAATAGTTATTGTTGATCATTAAGTAGTTGATTTTGATGTGAGTGTGGTTCTTAAGATAGAATTTGAGAAGTTTGAAGATAGTCTTAATAATGTTAAATTTTTAGAGTATCAAGATTGAAATGCAAAAAAAGCAAGGAAGAAAAATAAAATAGTGAAGATCATGAAAAAACCCATGAGAATGACCTATAGTAGCATGCCACCAATAAAATTTATCAGGATTATACCATTTTAGAAGAGGTTTGGAAGGATCGAAGTTCATGGGTTTAAAGGGTGTAAATTTATTCTTTAGTTTTTCTAAACTAAAGGGAGGGTGGTTTGGGTTAAAATTGGTTGAATTAGATGCTCCACTTTGAGGTTGGGGAGGCTTGGATGAATCAATGTTATGAGAAAATCATTGAAAAGGTTATTTAATTTTTTTTTGAGGTGGTTCAAATTAAGTCATAAGAAAATCTTTCCTTTTTACTTGGTCTAAGGCTTTGTTTAAAGTTTTAGGTGAAAAAATTCAAACTTTGTATTGAAGGGGAGGTTTAAGAGTAGTGACAAATAGTTTTAAAAGAGTGTCATCATTCATGTTATGGTCCACTTTATGAGTGAGAGACTTGCATAATTTGATCAAAGTGTGATCAGATTTATTAGGAAGTTTCTTAGCATTGATGAAATGGCTAAGATAATTTTTAGGAAGGTCATCATGTTGGAATTCCTTCACTAGAGCATTGACTAAATACTCTAGTTGTAATATGGAATGTCTAGGAAGTTGGTTTTACCATTCAAGTAAATCACCAACAAAGGTTTTAGATAATAGCTTGGTGGTAGAAAAGGTGTTAGTTTGGAACCATTCCTTATATAGATTACCAAAAGACTTAAAAAAGATAGTAGGGTCTTTAGTCCCATTATATGTGATAGTTGGACAAATGTTTCCAATATATATGGATGTAATGAATGGGACTAAAGGCTCATTTTAAGGATTTTGAAGCATTTTGTTATTCAATGGAGGTTGAGGAATGATATTCCCATTGGCATATCTAAGATGATGAGGGAAAAAAATTGGATTTGGTTGAGACATGATGACTTGAGGTGGTTGACTAGACATGTTTAGTAGATGTTGTTTCATGTTAATCATTTGAGATTGATTGGTTGTTTGCATGATATTGATTTGTTGAACTACATGTGCAAGAAGTTGAGTCGTATCAATAAGTGGATTGATGTTTATAGGAGGGGTATTATTGTTGTTTTTAGGAAGATGATTGTGAGTGTTTGTGGGAGGAGGATTATTTTTAGGTAGAGGATTCCAAACATTAGTGTTATTTGTCTTAAGTATGATAGAAGAAGGAAGCTTGGTAAATCCACAATTATTGGTAAGAGTGTAAATAGTATTATCATTAAGGTTTTTGAATAATTAGAAACCATATAGATTATTAATTTGATTAGTTTTAACCATGTTACTTTGGGGAAGTGATAAGGCTTTGTGATATTTTTATGGGTGTAACAAGAGGATTGTCAACATTGATTGTAAGAGGTGGAAAATAATGTGAGGTTCCAGAATTTGATGTATATGGGTTGATGAGTTTATGAATTCTAGGTTTAGAAGGTGTAAAAGTCATATAAGGTATATGATATTCATGGTTTTGGATTTGTCTAATAGGATTATTTGGATATACTATACTGTATGGTGTAGATTGAGAAGATTTAGAACCATGTGATGAAGAGATGCACCATAAAGAGTTGTCTTCTATGGTGGACAAGCGAGGTAAGAGAGAAAAACCCATGTAAATTCAGAATGGGTTGAGACTATAAAGAAATAATCTAATAAGAGGCTTCATGATACCAATTAGGAGTGGATATCAAAAGGCTAGAAGGGGAAATAGGGATAAAATTAGCAAATAGGGAAGGCATAAAATAATACAGGGTTGACTAGGTTGACCTAACATAGAAAATAGGGCCCAAAAATATTACATGGTTGATTGGGTTGACATGTATAGTAAACAGAGGATAGAAAAAGAGAAAATAGGGTCTATAAATAGTAGATGGTTGATTGGGTTGATCTAGTATAGGGAATAAAGGCTAAAAAAGGTATAGGGTTAATTGGGTCGATCTAGTGTAGTAAATAGGGAAAATCAAGAAACCTATAATAGATTGTAAATTAAAACAAGATAATTTTTCAAGTAATTTGAAAATAAATAATTGAAAGGAAACAAATAATCAATTGGATCAATGTTGGCCAATCCAATTGAGGCACACAACACAAAACCTTGCACCAATGCTAGCTAATTCAAGTTTTTGCAATATAAAATATAATTGAGCAAAGAGAAAGAAATCAACTTAGAAAGTAAATAAATAACTAATTATTAAACCAAAATGTTTATTAAATTATTAGAATATGATTTTAAATGTGATGGGAAGTTGGATGTAATGAACTAGAAAGCAATCTAAGGATGGTTTTAGGTATTTTGAGCTAAAATGGATCTATAGTAGTAATGATACAATCCTAATATTGGGGCCTACTCCCTCACTTCACACACCAAAATGATAAGGGTGTTAGGGATTAGCTAAAATATATCATTAGCCATGATTTATACTTTACCAGAACATCAAGTTAGCTTCCCCCTTGGTGATGAAATCCAATTAGGTTGGTGTTAGATAGAAAAATGTTAAAATGCTTATTTAAATTTTGTGATTTGGTTGTGTGTGCATAAAATAGAAAATATTGAAATTAAATGATTAATTGAAAACCACCTAATTAAACTATGTGATCTATTCTAAGCATGCAACAAACAAGCAATGAAAGTGTAAATTAATTACTATCATATAAGGTTAATTTCAACTTTAAAACAAGGTACAATGTTGATATAGTAAAAAAATGTATGCACATAATACAAAACAAGGTTGATAGGGTCAAACCTATGCTATGGAAGCGAGGTCTAAAAATGAACAGGGTCTATAGACTCAACCCAATTATCTAGATAGCACATAGAACATAGAACTAAGTTGGCAGGGTTGATCTAGTTGACTGTATAGGGGCAATTTTAAAGACTGCTAACTATAAAAGCAAAGACTATACATAAATATATAGAAAGGAACCTTGGTGATCATAAATGTAGAGAATGAATATTGATGTTCAATAAACTTAATTTATGCTCACAAATTATACTAATTAGGTCGATTGGGTCAATCAAGCTTTACAGAAACCTGCTATTAAGTGCCTAAAATGTACAAGGTCAACTAGGTCAACCTAGTATTCTAGACTAGATGTTTGAAAAGATAAAAACCTTTACTAGTTTGATTGGGTTGATCTAATAGCTTGTACCTAAAATCCTATGCATAGAAATTAGATATAGGTCAATATAGTTGATCCAATATGATAAATATATGGTAAAAATAATAATGAAAAAGAATGAAATGATGAAATACATCCTAGAAAGGTTAGTTCATGTTAGGTTTACCAGAATGTATGCAATCATAAATGCATCATGTCTATAAATCAATCCTAGCTTGAAGAAGATAGAACATACCTACACTTTTGATTGGGAATACATTTTTTAAGCAAGAACATGACCAATATGGGGATCTACTAGACCTAATTAGGGGATCACTTGTCATAATACACCATGCTATGAAGGGTTCCAAATCCTATAGTCTAACACAATCATGCAACAACCATAAAAGAGTCCTAGGCTTATTGTTCACTATATTCTAATAAACAAAAAAGTAAATCTAATCTAGTGCTTGCCAAAGCTTATGGCACAAAGTGGGGGTTAGAAAAAAACAAACTAAACTAAACATGCATAGAAGACATATACTCATGTCAATGTCTATAGAATCTTAATGCATGGAAGAGAATCATAACTATATTATTTATATACTCTTACAAAGGATAAATAAAGTTAGGAATACTTACCTCTGAAGATGAACTTGCCAAGCCTCAATCTCTCCATTGGCCAATGTGCTTCACAAGAAATTGTTGTGGTATGTAAGGATAACAAAGACAAATCAGCTCTAGGATACACAACCTATATATACATCTAAAATAATTATCCACAAGATAAGATCTGTATCTTCAAAGAAAGTGTGTAACCCTAAGTTTTATTCCTTAAGTATAATGGTCAATAAGCAGATGTTCACTCACACTTATTCTTATTTGCTTCTTTATTCTCAAGTGGTTAAAAATGAACTTGTATATAGAGATGGATCTTTCCCTAAATCCTTCTGAATATGTCAGATGTAGAGGGTTAACTTATTCAACCTTGTATATTTTTGAGAGATAAATCACTCTCAAGATCTACCAATTGAAGGGATAATAAAAATCTAAGTGAATATACCCCTATAAAGTATAGGGTTGACCCAGTCAACCTTGTGTAGCAATCAGAGGTTAAAAATTATATAGGTTCAACCCTGTCAACCTAGTACAATCAACTAGTGAAAGGGGGTCAAGGCAAGAACATAGAGGGTAAAACATGACAAATGACTATAATGGGTACAAATGAGAAGATTAAGTTTAGGGTAAATGGTTTTAGAAGACAAGTGTATAGATGGAAAGTGGCAAAAGAGACAACAATATTATGAAGAACCAATGGTCTGCCCACCGCTTTCTTGGTGCACCCCTTAAGGTGTACACTCAAAGAGATTGAGAATAGATGGGTTTGTAAAAGATAAAAAGTGTCAGTAAGCGGTAAAATTTTGAAAATATTATGTGTATACACTATCTATGAGTATCCATTAAATGGGATCATATGTTAAACTTTTATTTTTTAAATATTTAAAAAGTCCAATAAAAAATAAAATACAAAAATGTTCCAATAAATTAAAATATACAAAAATATTCAACATTCACATATTTACTAACTCCTTGGTATCTATGTTGTTTAATTTATGTTAGTATATAACATATCATTTATTTTCTATATACACAAATGTTTCATGCATACTTGATTGTGATACAAGCATATACCAAATAGATGATACTTACACATACATACGTTGGACCTTTACTCTTCCCATGTGACACACTATGTTAGGGGAATCTAATTATTTTATCATGAATGCTACATGTTACATTACTTTGTGATATTTTATAAATTATCATGAAGAGATTATATACTAACGCTTACACATAACTATACTCATGTTTACATCTTTCATAGTATACTTGATATGCTAAGTTACATGACATTTTTTGCTAATACATATATGTAGGTACTAGTATGATATACTTATGATGGTTTATTATACTTCATTTATTCACATTGTCGCTTCCTTGAGTGTCTTTTTCTTGCTTACTACTATCTTTCTTGTGGAACATTTGTATATGTTACTTGCTTGTTGGCCCTTCTACCACTGCATTTTGTTTTCTTTTGATATTTATACATTTGAATATAAAACATAAAATTTTACATGGTTGAAAATATTTGATACAATTTACATGATTCAGATATACATTTGGGTCAAAATCCTATACACATTACACCAATTTTTATAAATTTGGGACAATTATTTTCAGATTTGTGACATATATTATACACAGTTACATAAAAGAGATTAGATTTTAATAGATAACTCATATTGAGAAACATTAGAGATGCATATGTCATAAAAGTGACCAAAAATTGAAAATACATATTCAAAGATATGCAAAATTGTTCAAATTTATTTACCAAAAAGCATGTTTTCAAAAGGAAGAACCATTTTGAGCATTTTCTATCTCTAGTAGTTGGCTCCTTAGAGTATTTTGGTTGAGATTCAATGCCCTTAAAAACATAACACTACTTCCCTTGTGTAGTTTGAGTTGGTTATACCACTTAACCTCAATTTTGTTGTATTATAACTTGAGTTGTGCGGTTAAGATTCAATGATCTAACTGGCCATGTCATAACTCACCCTTACCTTCTAATCTCCTTTAAATTTAAAGGTTCAATTTTGAACATATCTTAAATCTAATTCTTCATAAGGAAGCATATTTACCAAGTCAAAGTAGCAAGGTGAAACATGGATTCATCAACATAGGTGTAGTCCTTCTTTACTCTCTTTTTTTTAATGTATTTCAATTATTTAAAATTTCTAATTATATGCACTGGTTTATAATATAACATGATCTTGGTTATAGGTCATACAGCAACAATAAAATTCACTAAGGCTCAAGAATTGTCCACACCTAGGTATATTTTTTTTTCCTTTAACCTATTAATTTCATCTTTATGAATTACTAGACTAAAAGGAGGGGGAAATATAGATATTAAAATTTGATTTATATAACATCTCCATCTTGTATACTAGACAAATACCTATCAGGGATCTACCCTTCAGTTCTAGAATTTATTGATACCAAAAGGCTCACATTCACCATCTCACTATGCATAATTATTTAGCTTATGGTACAAGTTTATCATTTCTAATAGCCCAAATGTCTTGCATTGTAAAAAAGCCTAGAAATTGATATATCATTCACTATGAGTTTTAGATCCTTAGCAGCTTTCTATCCTGTCAGACACTTACATCCCACATAGGGACACTTACATTGATGTTAAGTGTCCATATTATTATCAAGTGTATATTATTCAAAATTCATCCAAATTGAAAATGTTTTGAAACATATGGGTCAATCTATTTGTCTTATTAAATCCTACCATGAGATATTTCCAAAAGGTGTGGTATAAGTACAAATTTAAGCCTACTCATTATCCATCTATAAAATACCAAGTAAACACCTATTCAATCTCATTCGATCAATTACATAAATAAGTTATATTTCCATATTCTTCTATATTTTCATATCAGTCATAGGAAAGTTATATTACATATCTAAATCACTCAATGAACAATCCATAAGTAGTATTTTTCAAATTACAAACTAGATCATTGCATGCCCTTGCATATAATATATTTCACCCTTATGCATAGACAAGCCAACACCTAAGGAGAACTACATATGTCTAAGGCCCTCTTCAGAGTATTGGATATATATGAAATGCCCACTGACATAGGGGTTGTTGGGGTCAGTTTGACACAGTGAGCCCACTAACCAATTTTTAGTAAGGTATAAAGACCTAGGGTGAAGAGCTAGGGTTTGATCCATATACAATCATATACAACTTATTAGAACTAATAAAACACATAAGTAGAAATGAAACAAAAAACTCAAAAGGATCCAAGTGGTTTCTTCAAAATATAATGAATATTTTTTACTAGACATAATTATTAGAATCAGGATACCTATATTGATGTAAGTGTTAAGGCCTCAAAAAATAATATTTCCAAAATATGACGACTGAATCTTGATCTTGATCCTATTTATTTCCACCTATGCACTTATCAGATCTACCTATGAATTTGTAGATAATCTAAGTATTATCTCTTATATGTGTTTATGCAATAAAATTATTATTTTGAGTGTACTTTCTATATTTAGCATAACTCATAATTGTAATTTAGAATATTCATTTTTTTGAGTTTTTAATTAATTATCATGCTTTAGAATAGTTTTATTCATCCTTGTGTATAGGATATTCTACCCTTTAACCCTCATCTAAAACACTAAAGGATTAAACATGTTTAAATTATTAGTTTTAGTTTATAACCATTGATATGTGATGCTTTGTACATATCATGTTCTTGTTGTTTAGATTATGATAAATTATATTTCTTATATTCTATAGCTTTGGATTCTAGAGTAGGTAATTTTATATGTGAAATGGTGTGCAGGAAACATGGGAGGATGATGAGGGAACTACGACTATTCCAAACATGAGAAAATCATAGATACAATGGTGATATCTTTACTTAACCCTACCATGATCCAAACCACTCCTAGTACCTTGTTATGGACCAAGTCAAAAGCATACATGTCCTTAACCCATTTAGCATTATTCCCCTCTTGGAAACCATTCACACCTTCATTATTAAACTTAGGAGTTTACCTTTTTAAGTTTTATTTCATTCTTAAATTATTTTTTAAGCCACTTAAGTGGTCCCATTTGTCTCAAAACTTGGATGGGTTGAGAGAGACAACTTTAGAGTAAGTCATAAAAGAAGTTTTATATAGTTTTTATTGATAATTTTTGTACTTGGGATAATAATAAGGTAAGAAAGTATTTAAAGGAACCTTATAGGACTTTGGAGGCAACCCATGTGACATTTATGGCTTGGGATAATGATTACATCAATGAGGTATGGAGTTACTTGCTTTCCCACATGGGCTTGCAAGTAGATTTATGGAAGTTGAAGACATTTTAACTATAATCCAAGGCATGGGAAGGGACATATTTCACCTTCCCATTGGATTATAGAGAATGGAGTTGAGCCTATATGAGGAAGGAAAGACTTCCTTGAGAGGTCATTTTTGATTTTTAGAAAATTGAAGTGGAGAAGAGGAGGGAACAAAGGAGGAGGAGCTTGAGGAAGAACTTAGAGAAGGAGGAACTTAATCATTTCCCAAGCTTCTTAGAGTTGTTATTGAGTAGATGAAAGAAGGAACTAAAGAAGGATGCCATGAAAATTTGTATCAATTTTTTTATCTTCCTTACTACCTTTGATTTTACTCATTTTAAAGAGGTGTAGGGACACTTTGCCTACTCTGTTTTTACCATTGCTTGCCACAGTTGTGCCTATGGTCACCGTGTTAGTTTTATTGCCAACTTCAGCCTTATATATGTTTAATACCTCCTAATATTATTATATTTTTTTAAAAAACATTTATTGTTTAAATTTGACATTGTTAGGTTGTCCAAATAAATTTGAATTTTCATTACATTATGTGTGTATTTGCATGTTTTTTATTTAGCTAGTGGAACCATAGTTCTTGAGGTCCTTCTACATATTGGTAATGTAAGTGGATAAAATTATTGATGAATATTTATGTAATTTTAATATTTTTAATGGTTGGTAGACTTTTTCATGCTCTCTTACCTATTATTTGGCATGATTTGAGGTGTTTATGCCATCCCATGGCCAAGAGATGGTATAATAAGGGGGAGTTATCCCCATGTTCTTCTTCTTATTCAATGGGCCTATTGTGTTGGAAACTTATATGGATGCCATATGATATTTTTATAATTTTAAATGATGTTTTAATTTACTTGTATTCTTGTTTATGGAAAGAAGGCCTCCTTTTCATAGTTTAACTTAACTTCCTAGATGCATATTTTCTAGTGAGCATTCCCTATCTAGTCTTGTTACCACCTAAACCTCCTTATATCAAATTATCCAATTTGAACCATGATGTGATGATTCCCAAAGTTGGGATTCTTAGGTTCAGGGGTGCTTAGGGTAGCTACTTGATCATGGAAAATGGATGGGAGGTGATCCCCTCCTTTGGTTATCCTTGCGGTTGCATGTAAAGTCCATGTGAAGACAAATTGATGTATACTTTTTATATATACTTTTAAATAAATATCTTAGCTATTTGAGAGCTATGATTATTATATTTATTTTAGGTAAAAATATGTATCTATTGGAATCAATAAAATTTTAATAAGTTTTTGTAATTAGTGATATGTTCTTTTAGTACTTGTATAGCTTTTTTAGAGAGTGTATTAGGTTATAAAAGCAATGGAAATAATTATTTTGTGTTAAAATTTAAATTTAGTATTTTACATGTATATATTTTTATTTTTGTAGTAGGCTAAAAATAAGTGTTATTTTTACTAAAATTATGAGATTCATAGTTTTGTTTAAATTTGTGGAAGACTAATTACACTCAAACAATTTTTACACACTTTAAAGCATTCCTATTTCTCCCAATTTTTTTGTATTTAAAATTGGGATTAATAAATAATTTAATGCAACTAATGGTATAATTTTTGGAGTTTTAAGTGAATTAATATTAATTTGTAAAGTTTTTGATCTAAAAACCCTTAGATATGATTTATAATTTTCCTTCACTTTGTGTAATTTTTAAGTATGTAGAATGAGAAATTCAGGCGCCCAAAACAATTTTATAACAATCTTGTAAAAAATTGGGACCTAATGCCACTATTTTTGTAATTTTTTAATGTGCAGTTGACAAGATATGAATTTTTAAAAATTCCTCTTTGTAAGGTAGTTAGTTTAATCATAGGCCCTTTAGAAGATCAATGTTCCTTTTTGGAGGGTATCTAGACATTTTAGAGTTATGATTCCCCATGGGATCAAACATTATTCATTTTAAGCCCTTAGGGGTATGGTTAGAAATGAAAACAACTTGCACACTATCCATGTGACAAGGTTATAGTTAAGGTCACTCACGGTTAGCATGTTACTAACCATTACAATTAAACCACTAACTGCCATGGATAAACCACTAATCATCAGATTTTCTAACTTAAAACAAAAACAATTCAATTATTATTTAATTTAAATTTTGATTTTATACAATAAAATTATAACTTAGTGTTATTTTGAAACCAAAACTAATGACTCTTAGCATATGAATTTTTAATCCTTTGACTATGATGACTTGGTGACTCGAAGGTGGGATGGCCCAAAAATGGACCCCATTTTATTTTTCATGCTCTTTTGAATGATACAATGTTTGAGACCTATAATTTCATATTTTTATAGTTATGACTTTTTTTACTCAGGTGTGTCTTAGACCCTATTTGTAGCCTGGTAGACCTTTTTTACAATTGTGATTGTGGAAACCCAATCACTTAAAGGGTGGGAAACCCAAAAGGGACCCCCATATTTTTTTCCCCCTTCCATATGAAAGTGGTTTTGGGACTTGAAACTTCATGGTTTCTACTTTGTGCTTATTTTGTCCCAAGGAGGCTTGTTTGGGCCTTATTGGCTATCATGGGATATTGGCACCCAGAAATAGGTTGGCCTAAAAGGGAACCCCTAGTATTTTTGATTCCCCTTCAGTTTGAGACAAATTTAAAATTTGAAACTATTTTTTTTAAAAATTTACCTTGTAGCAGCCATTAATGGCCATAGAGGAGATTGAATCTCCTAAGATCATTTTGGAAACCATAAGAGACTAAGACCTCTTGGAACCTTTTTGATATAATGGGTACTTATAAAAAAACCATGTATTCATATATAAAAACAAATTTTAATAAAAATTAATTGGAAAATGGATCAAAAGCTTGGATACTCCATTAATGGTTGTTGTCCAACATTGAGGAAGGAGATGAGGGATGACTATGGACAAATCATCCTTCAACACATCCTCCCTCCATTATTAAATTTGAATTTATGGATTGATGTCTTATTTGTGTCATTTATTGATTCCATAAGGATTTATAGGGTTTCCTCACCTTTGACCAAATTTGATGGTCAAGGTTGAATCGATCCAATGGTTGAGGTTAAGTGTTCCATCCTTAACGGGATTATTTTGGGATATTTTAGAACCCTTTTAAATTTGTATGGAGACTAAACAAATCTTAGTGGATTTCTTTACTTGAATTTAATTAATTCACAAATTGAGTTGATTTATGACTTAAGTGTGAACTGAGCCTTATGATTGGTCAATTTTGTTCAGAGACACTTTTGAGCACCATGAAGAGTTAGATACTATAGTTCAAGCCAAAAGTTACTTAAACCCACTCACATTAATCAAATTTTATTTTTTGGCCTTGAGATAATTATTCCTACTAGGCTAAACTAGAGAGTTTTAGGCTTGTTGATAGCCTATAAGATAATTAAAGTAAGTGGGACCAACATGGTTATGTAGTGATCATGCAACCACTTCCGCATTGGGATCCATGTTATTTAAGCATGTGAATTTGTTAGGATGTATTACATGTCTTCTGCCATGTTTTTGGATATTAATATGCAATGCATCTATGTATGATGTTTAATATACATTTTGTAAAAAAATTGGCCTATTTTTATGTGTTTGTTTTCATTGTGTCAGTTTTTAGGCATGATATTTTGGTATCAAAGAACAATTAAAACACCAAGAGATTTGGAGATTATTTTTTGGTACTGATTCTTCTATATTTAGTTAATGTGTGTACTTATTAGGTGTTATGCCTCAGCTATAAGGTAAGAAAAATATAAATGAAGAGTTCCTCAGACTATGGAATTTTTGGCCACGTATCAAATGTTTAGATTCTTGTTTGGTCTCAATATTTAAGAGACAATGCTAGGATTATCAGATGCCCACCCATCTATTTGAATATATGAGGTTTGATGGAGGCTTATAATAAGGTTCCAACCATGTGTTATGAATTTAAATGGCTAAGAGGGCCAAGTGATTATTAGTTCAATAGAGAGGTCTTTTGTATTAGGTTAATGAGACTTTCCCATGATTATTATCACATATATTTTGCCTTGGAGGACTTCTTAGATGATTTATTTGATAGATTGATCTAGGTTATTAAGACCATAGAGATTTATCTCAGATAGATAGTAGAATGTCTTGATAGGCCTTTATAAGTTATGTGACCTCATTTTAAGAAAACATGCCTTGTCACTCAAGAAAAATGTGCTAGATGGTTATTTGATGTCTCTCTCACATAGAGAAATGAGATTAGAATGGATATGGATGTTTTTATTAAATGCATCTCCTTTTTCCTAGTTTCTAACTCTTGCATTATAAATAGTTCTAGGAAGAGTATGAGCATAGTCCCTCCTTAGGTTGAAAGCCTTGTCTATGTGGACTATAAAGGGTTACATAGATATAGGGACTTACTTGGTCCCTATGAGGGATCGAGAGCCTCATAGTGTTGCACATGAGTTTACACTTGAAACATATTTGCGTACATGTGAGTGTTGTGATATTTAGTCCTCACATTGAGTGATGGACTAGTGATACTACATGGATGGCCTTGATATGAAACCTCATGTGGGTCACTATGTTTTCACTTATCCTTGTAGTGAGTGGCCTTTATCTCCTTTTTATAGTGATATATGTCTTGTTGTAGCCACACTTTGGAGAGACTATCCATTGGAGTTATTTTTGATGTTGATTAGAGAGAAACATGTAGGCTTTTGAGGCAGTTTGTTACCAAGTAGGTGTGTTTATCAACTTAGTTAAAGTGATCACCATGTTAGAGTGATAATTTTATATCTTATGCACATTTTCTCAATATCTAAGACATACACATCTAATGTGGATGTTGATATCTGAATGTTTTATTCAACATACCCTTTGAGGTTATAACCTAATTTATTAGAGTATCTATTTATATAACATCCTTGTATTGAACCAATGGCAGTTTGGAGGTGACATTGTTGATAAAGACATCGAAAGGAATGTGATTTAAGTTCCTCATTGTTATGAATTTTAGAGTATACCTTCCTTCTTGTGAAGCAAATTGAATGGATTGATGTATCCATGATAGTTTGAGTTCCTTAATAATGAGTTAAATTCCTCATAGATAAGTTTTTATTATTTAGTGGAGGCACACTATTGGGTTGGTTGCCTATGAGTGTTAATAACATTAAATTAAGATAAGTATCTTTTGGAGAAATTGGTAGTGGTAGCCATGAGTGGGTGAACCTCCTCATTTTTAAACATACTCGTGAAAAGAGTATACCTTTGATTTGGTAACATATATGCTAGTTGACTAGAGTATATAGTTTAGCATTAACTTTGAATTCTAAAATTTTATGGGTGTCAACCATTTGGGGTGGCCCTTATTTTTTTTTCTATGGGCCATTTCATCCTTTTTGATAGCACATGTGAAAATGCATGCAGGTTCTAATGGAATGTAGTACCATATTGGATGCTTATGTTGGAACTTGTAGTACCTCATTTTATTTCCATGTCACACCTTTTTTTAATATTATGAACCTTCAACCATCCTAGAGTATGGCTTAATGATCTATGTAGGTGTTGTATACCCTTGATTCTTAGGAATTTGTTTGCATATGAGAATGCATTCTTTAGTGGTGTATTTTATTAATCATATAGGAGGGTCATTTGTACCTTGACTCCTTGTATGATATGTTTTACAATTATTCATAAGTTTGTCATCATTTATTGTATGAGTTTCCTAAAATTCTGAGCACATGATTTAAAATTTGACCTAGAAGAGCTGAATTCTAGGGCATCATAATATATATGGCATATGAGTATTTGAAGTTGGGATGTATTTTTGAGAATCCTTTTTAATTTTAAGGCTTTATGGTATAAGGTGTGTGTGTCCTTAGGATCACCTATACCTTATGGATTTGTTATGGCTAGTTTGATTGAGTGACTTGAGAGTGCTTATTGTGTACCAGGTTAGATAGGTAAGTACCCGTCATAGTTCATGAGTTTCATGAACAAAGGTTATTATAATAATTTTTATCACCTTAGATTGAGCATCCTTAGTGATGGTTAGACCATTTTTATTGGTAATAAAATTAATTAAAGGCCACTTATGCCTTGTGTATTGGGTGTTTTACAAACATGCATTACTTCTCACCTAGGAAAGTGTACACTTATAGTTGGGTTTTGTGCCTTATTGACATCAATTTTAGGGGAGGGGATATCAATAGACCTATAGGGGATCAATACCAGGCTTGAGTGGTGGGAATTTTCTTCATATTAGATGAGTACATTATGTTTGTTTAGTTACTTCCTATGTGTTAGGAATTTTAGTTATGGATTGATATTCCATGTGTTCCATTGGTTTAGGGAATGGGTGTTGTTTAACACTTAGCTAGCATTGAGATCAATTGACACTATCTCACCATCAAGTGACATCATTATAAGTCCATGGAGTGGATTATATATTATATTATGTTAAGTTTTCCTTTTGATTGAGGACTAAGTGTTTTTTGCCTACATTTGTTTGCCTTTATAGAATGGTGTCTTTTACTTCATGTTGGCTAGATAAGTTATCTATATGGAATGGATTGATGCTTCCATATGATTTTTTACCTTTTCTTCATATTTATGGAAACATGTCGTGATATTTACCACTTTCATGTTGTTAAGTGTGTGGTGGTTTTGACAACTTGGAGTTGAGATGCATTTATCATACCTTGTGAGGGTATTGAAGAGTTATTTTTATATTTATTGATATATTAGCTCCATACTCCCCACTTGTGGCATTACAAAGCCACAATATTTACTATTATGTATTTGAAAATGTGAAATTTTACCATGTGATGTGGAAAACCTTGAATTTATTTTAGTTCTTGATTTGGATTTATAAGTTGATTGGAATAATTCTTTTATGAAATTTCCTTGCTTTGGATTTTGAGGCTATTTAACCATTTATTATTTCAAAACTTTATTGATTATTGGATCTCTTAATGTTATTTATTATATTTAATTTTATATTGAATTGGGATTTTTTAATCCATTTTCACCTTTTACTATTCTTTGGATTATATTTGGTTATTTAACCTTTTATTTGTTATCCTTTTGTGGATTGAGTTGGGTTGGTTAGCTGATTGATTTAATCCTTGATTAGATTGGTATATTATCAACTTGTTTAAATGTGTTGTTTTGATGAGAATTTTTTTGCATACCTTTTCATTCAGTGAGTATGGGAGTATTAGGTAAAAAATCTTGTCAGTTTAGCATATGAGATAAGCTTATGGTTTGTTGTTTAACTTATTGAGCAAGTTGGGATGCATTGTCTCACTTGTTCCTCCTATAAAGGTTGTAAGGAAGGCATGATCCTTAGCCTTGATTATAAAATCCTAATTATTATAATATGTTTCATCCTAAATTTGAGATTGATGGAGATGATTTTTATTATGATATTAGATATGTTAGTGTTTTTAATTTCACTCCATGATCTATTATAATAGATATGTGATCATTAAGTTAGATAGACTATTGAAATGAGTCAACAAGATTTCTAGTGATTATTATAACATCCTTTAAATTGGAATTTTTACGCTCAGTAACTTCCAAGATGAATTTTACATAAGGGGAGGGGGATGTGAGACCCCTAATTCCATAATGCTTACTTATAAATAATTTGGTGTTTTACACATGTCTTGTTGAGATGTACCTTATATATTATTGAGACTCGAGATGTTATTGAGTCCTCATGATTGAGATAGAGATTCTATATGTTAAAATATGTTATTTAGTCATTATGATTGAGACAAATATTTTATATGTTATGTTTCCTTATGCTATAATAGTCAGATGCTAGATTATATGATTAGTTTATTCATTATGGTGTTATTATACTTAATGCTTTGTTATTGTTCATTATGATGCATAATGATTCAATACCACTAGATTTATTATTATCAAGCATTAATTATAATTATGCATATGTTTAAATGAATGGTATTATTTTATCACCATTGATGTGTGATTACTTGGATATGCCATGTGTTTTTTGTTTGGATTGAGATCATCTGTATTCTTATATTCTGTAACTTCAACTTATAAGGAAAGGCATTTTATGTGTACAATGTTGTTCATGTGATGAGGGAGGCCAATAAGGGAAATATCACTTGGCATGTGCATATCATGGGTATAGTGGTGAAACATCTAATTGAGCCTATTGTGACCCAAACCACTCTTTATACCTTGTTTTAGAACTAATCAGAAGGATATATATCTTTAACCCTTTTAACACTATTCTCCCCTTTGACATTATTCACACCTTCATTATTAACCTTAGGAGCTTCCATTTTTTAGTTGTATTTAATTTTTAAGGTAAAATTTAAGCTACTTGAGTGGCTCCCTTTGACTCAAAACTAAGATGGGTTGAGAAAGTCAACTTTATAGTGAGTCATAAAGTAAGCTTTAAATATTTTGTGTTGATATTTTTTACTCTTGGATCAATAGGAAGGTAGGAGAGTCTTTCAAGGAGCCTTAGAGGAATTTAGAGGTAGACCATGTGTCATTTATAACTTAGGATAGTGAGTCTATTTATGAATTATGGACTTCCTTGATTTCCCACATGGGATTATAAGTGGATTTATGGAGGGTGAGTAATTTTTGACCATAAGCCAAGGGATGGGAAGGGACACATCTCACCTTTCTATTGGATTAAAGAGAAGGAACTTGAGCCTATATGAGGGAGGAAAACCTTCCTTGATAGGAATTTTTTTACTTTTGGAAAATTAGAGTGGAGAAAAAGAGGAGAAAGAGGAGGAGGAGCTTAGAGAAGAGATTAGAGAAGGTGAAACTTAGTCATTGCCCAAGCTTGTTAGAGGTGTTCTTGAGTGGATGAAACAAGGAACTAAGGTAAGATTCCATGTCCATTTACATTAAATTTGTTAATTTATCTTTCGACCTTGATTTGATTTTCCTCATTTTCAAAAGGTGTAAGGCCACTTGGCCTATGTTATTTTTACCATTGCTTGCCATGGTTATGCATATGGCCACCATGTTGGTGTTTTCCACTTGGGCCTTCGAGATGTGTGACTCTCAGAATATTATTAAATATTTTCAAAATCCATTCATTGTTTAAATATTATACCATTAGAGATTCAAAAAGAGTGTGAAATTTCCTTGCATTGTGTGTCTATTTGCATGCTCGTTATTTGGTTTGTGGAACCATAATTCTTGAGGGCCTTTTACATATTGGTAATAGAAAGTGGACTAAAGTATTGATGCTTGATGATGTATTTTGATTATATGTAACTATTGGTGAACCTATAAATGCCCTCTTACATACTATTTAACATGTTTTGAGGTGTCTATACCCTTCCATGGCCAAGATATGCTTGAAAAAGGGTGAGTTATCCCCATGTTCTTCTTCTCATTCAATAGTTGTATTAAGTTGTAAACTTTTATGGTTGCCTTGAGATATTTTTAGAATTTTAAATGGTGTTTTCATTTACTTGGATGTTGTTTTGGGTAATGGAATCCTCCTTTTTACAGTCAAACTTAGTCTCCTAGATTCATATTTCATTATGAACATTCCTTGCCTAGCCTTGTTACCACCTAAACTTCCTTAAACCAACTTGTCCAATTTTAACCATGATGTGATGATGATCGGAGCTAGGATTCTTAGGCTTGATGATGCCTATGGTAGCTACTTGGTGATGTAAAAAGAATGGGAGGTGAACCCCTCCTATAGTTAGCCTTGCGGTTGTATGTGGAGCCCATGTGAAGATAACTTCATGTATAATTTTTGTATATGCTTGTAAAGAAATACCTTAGATATTTAAGAGCCATGATTATTGTATTTATTTTAGCTAGAGAATTTTATCTATTGGAAGAAATGAATTTTTAATAAGTGTTCAAAATTCATGAGATGTTCCTTTAGTACTTGCATATCTTTTTTAGAGAGATTATTGGGTTATAAAATCAATGTAAATAATTATTTTGTGTTCAAATTACAAATGCAAATTGAGTATTTTACATTTTTATATCTATATTTTCAAAGTAGGCTAAAAATAAAAATGTTATTTTTCCTATAGTTTCAAGATTCATAGTTTTGTCTGAAGCTAGGAAAGGTTAGTTGCATTAAAAGACAAATTACACACTTTAAAGAATTCATATTTCTCCCAAATTTTGTTGTACTAAAAAATAGTATTAATATAAAATTTAATATAACTAACTACATAACTTTTGAAGTTTCAAGTGAATTAATTATAATTTTTGAAGTTTTAACTCTAAAAACACTTATATCTCTTTTATAAATTGCCTTAAATTTGTGAAAATTGTAAGAATGTATAATGAGGTATTCAAGTGCCCAATTTTTATTACAAAATATTGGAAAAAATATGGACCCAACAACACTAGTTTCATAATTTCTAATATGTAGTTTTAAGATGTGAATTTTTGAAATTTCCTCTCTATAGGGTAATTATTTTACCCATGGGCCCTCTAGAATAACAATATAACATTTTCATAGTGTAGCTAGCTATATTAGAGTAGTGGTCCCCCATGGAACCCTGTGCTATTAGTTTCAAACCCTTATGGGGTTGGTTGACAATGTAGGTGGCTTGTGCACCATCCATGTGACAGGGTTACAATTAACAAGTAACTAACCACCATGGCTAAACCACTAACCATCAACCATTCTAAATTTTAAAAAAATAATTTAATTTTTTTTAATTTAAAGTTAAATTTTATGAAGTAAACCTATAACTTGGTGCTATTTTAAAACCATAACTAATGACTCTTAGCATACCCATTTTTTCTACTTTGAATGCAATGACCTAGTGACTTAGAGGTGGGTTAGCCACAAAAGGGACCCACTTCATTTTTAATTATCTTCCACATAATATGATTTTTGAGATCTAGAATTCCATATTTTAATAGTTATGACTTTTTTTACTCAGGTGTGCCTTAGACATCCTTTACAACCTAGTAGATTTATTATGAAACTATGATTATGAAGACTCGATGGGTCAAAGGAAAGGAAAACCAAAATGGATCCCCATATTTTTTGTCCCTTTTTGCATGAAAGTTGTTTTGGGACCTAAAACTTCATAGTTTCCACTTGTTGTTTGGTTTTTCCTAGGGAGGCTTGTTTGGGCCTTATTGGCTGTCACAAACTCATAGGAGCCCTAAAATTGGTTGGCACAAAAGGTGACACCTATTGTTTTTGATTCCCCTTTAGTTTGAGACACATTTAAATTTTTAAACTATTTTTTTTGAAAATTTACCTTGTGGTGGCCATTAATGGCTATGTAATAGCTTAAAGCTCCTAAGATCATTTTGGAGACTATAAGAGACTAAGATCTCCTAGAACCTTTTTGAAATAATGGGTATATGTAAAATAAAACCATGTATTCATGTATCAAAACAAATTTGGCTAATAAATAGTTAGAAAATGGATCAAAAACTTAGATAATCCATTAATGGAAATAGTTCAAGGCTGAGGAAGAAGATGAGGGATGATTATGGACAAGTCATCCTTCATCACTTCCTCCTTCCATTCCAAAATTTGAATTTGTGGCCTAATGTCTGATTTGAAGATTTTATTGAATTCCATGAGGATTTATAGGGCTTCCTCATCTTTGAACATATCTGATGGTTGAGGTTAAATCGATCTAATGGTT
Source organism: Torreya grandis (assembly GCA_037957365.1). Taxonomy (NCBI): domain Eukaryota; kingdom Viridiplantae; phylum Streptophyta; class Pinopsida; order Cupressales; family Taxaceae; genus Torreya; species Torreya grandis. The sequence goes on from JARHVA010004940.1 coordinate 1,273,605, forward strand.
GAGATGGAATGCTCCATAAAGAGCTTGTTTTGGGATATTTTAGACCTCTTTTGTGGTCATGTGGGGACTATATAATCTTTAGTTGATATTTTTCCTTGAATTTGAATTAAGTCAAAAATTGAGTTTAATTTATGACTTAAGTATGAACTGAGCCCTATGATTGGCCATTTTTACCTAGAGACACTTTTGAGTACCACAAAGAGTTAGATAATATAGTTTGAGTTAGGGGTTACTTGAACCCACCTCACATTAATCAAACATTATTTTTAGACCTTGGGGATGTGGATCCCACTAGAATATCTTAGATATTTTTAACCTTATGGATAAATTATAGGCCAATTATAGTAAGTGGGGCTAGCATGGTTGAATGGTAACCATGCAACCACTTTTGCATTGTGATCCATGTCATTTAAGTATGGGAGTTTATTTGGATGAATTATTCATATCATGCCAACTTGTTGCTTGGTCAATAGGCAATGTATAAGTGTAAGATGCACATTATATATTCTCAAAAAAATTAACTATTTCTATGCATTTATGTCTATTGTGTCAATTTTTAGGCATGATAATGTAGGTAATGCTTACCAAAAAAGAGGTCTTTGAGGTCAAATAATCTTATTTTGAGCTCAATGGAATGCCCTAATTAGATTACCTAGGGTTTTAAGCTACACACTGATATATAAAACCTATATTGATTTGAATAAACAATTTACAAGGTGATAATGAACTCTAATAGGTACAGGTGGAATTTATAAAAAAAGACATGTATTTTATATAGGATAGAAGAATTATTTTTTAGATAAAAAAATTAATGATAGTGTCCCTATTTTGATGGTAGTGTCCAATTTGATAGAGAGCTAATTTCTAAAATCTAATGAATCATAACTAACCATTATCTAGACTATTTTTACACTTGCACTTCCCAGATCTACTTGCATATCATTCAATAAGCTATGTATTATTCTTTCTTCATGTTTAATAAATCAAATTAATATATGGCATTGTAATTTATACATTTAACATATTTTCATAATTCAAAACTTTATAAGAATATATTATGAATATAAATTATTTAATTAAATTAATTTTAGAATAGTCTGTTCCTTAGTCGATTAGGTTATTCTCTTTACCCTTATTTCCAAAAGGTTATAAAAACCTAGTTTTGAACCAAATTATACATAAGGAATTATAGTGCATGAGATTATCTATGCTATTTACACTAGATTGAATTCATACTTATATTTACACTAGTTTTTCACTAAAATGAATCGTATAGTAGTATGTAGTGGTTGATTAATGTTTTTGAAATATTACCCAATATATTGAATTGTGTGGGGTTGAAGTTAAATAGAGTTTGAATTTTAGGCACATATCTACCTATAATATATTAGGGGTAAGAATAAATTGTTTCATATAATAGTGGTTTACTTAGATTTAGCACATGGATTCCATATTATAAGTTCATCTCCATGGCATCTCCACTTGTAAGGAAACACATACGACACAAGTAGGAATTTCTTCCTTTTACTCTAGTATTTGCATTTTATTGAACTACTAAAATAAAAGGGAGGGAAAATGTAGAAAAATAAATTTGTTCAAGTAAACACAAGTATTATGTTTTCTTATGAATTTATATTTAGAGGCTCCTAGTGATAAATCCAAATCCCATTGGTGCATTTTATCTTGATCCTATTTTTCTTTTATTCTTATTCCACACTGACGTATCATTGTATTTTTTTAGATTTCATTATTCCATGTCACTTATTATCTAAGTCACATGGATCCCTAGTCTTATTTATCATTCATCTTAATGTATTATTATTTTTAGAAAGACCATCCTATTTAGACTGCCATATTCTACTAGGGTATTAAAAAGGGGTAATTTTGTCAAACACATGTTTCAAAATTTTTTCCAAAGCACATATATTTTGGGTATATTTTTTGACCATTTTACCCTTATTTGAGTTGATTGGCATATAAATGGGTTTTTTAAATTAAAAATTATGAGTCTCTTATTTATAGGTTCCTTAAGGAATTTTATAACTAACACTTATCTATGTTGGAACTATCATATAAATAAAATAATAATATTTCAAGCTCAAAACCTACATTTAATCCAAAGTTCATATTATTACATATAGATTACATGATTGGACCAAGAGGAGGGCCTATGCAAATAAAATTTAGATTCATGATTGCATATGATTCTAGCCACACACACACGATAGAGGGAGAACTACATTTTATTGAGGTCCCTATTTTTGGGGATATGTAAGCAATACTCAGTTCAAAGAGGTTTGAGGCTAGTTATATCATTCCCACTTCCATATTACCCTCCTTAAATTTTATCTACGTTTGGTTTATGTGTAAGAATTTGATAGGGTTTTTAAAGAAGAGAAGGTGAAGACACGAGCTGAATTATATAATCACACATATGTGACATATTGAAACACATCTATAGGTAGATATAAATAGATCAATAGTTTATAGTTTTATTAAAGGAGTATCTCAGATAAAAATGCTCCATAAAGATAACATAGCAAGGCACCCTAGTCTAGATCCATCAGTCTTGTCGCAGGTAGTCACAATAACCACATCAACAAATATGAAATTATGTCTAACCATAATCACCTATAGTTTGCATTTTATGAAAATAAATAAGTTGCTCATCCCTCCATGCTTATTTTATTAAAAAACCCAAATTTATTATATCATAAATTCTTACGAGTAGGTGTGTTCTTGAATTCCCATTTGATTGTATCTACTTTACTAAGCTATTTTATCTAATTATGTTAAATTATTTTAATAATTTTTTTGATAAAGCACAAGCATAATGACCTATACTAAAATTGATAAACAATATAAACACAAAATAATAAAGTAGAGGATATACATTAATGTCTATTGATAACATCCATAGACTAACAATTTCATTTAAGCCCATTTATATACCCAATTCTTGATTTGAGTGATTCTTGATCTAGTTTATAACCCTTTCTACCATTTGTGTCTAGTATAAATCTTGCATAGAATAGAAACATGCTAATGATCTAAATCCCTTAGTTTATTTCTATTTATATAAAGTGTATGTTCTCTAATCATATTTTACATTTAAATAACTATTCATTTCTATAATTTATATAATCTCAATAATATTCAAAGTACCATATTATTAGATAACATCAATAAAAAATAATGTAAAAGATATTGGTGAACCTAAATTTTGTCTAGAATATAAAACAAAGCCCTAAGTTTTTCCTTAAGGTTTCATCCTTCTTGTATGGTTTTGGAATTATACCTTAGGATTTGATTTTTAGACCTAATTTCCTAATTGAGTCCATCTTCATATGTACAAATCTAATTATTTTTCTTGTTCACCCTAGGGTTTCCTACCTATTCACTATAGACACTCATATATAGTATTATACACTTAAAAATGTGTAATTAGACCAAATATTTAACCTACATGATTTATGTTAACATATGTGACTCTTTTTTTCATTTCTTCATAGACATTATCTCATATACATGCCTAATCCTTCTAAATTGTTGTTACCATTACATATGATCCTTCTATTTTTTATCTAAAAGACTTAAAATCATTCTCAGACTATCTCTTGGCATCATATCAATGTTCCTATTTTATGGATAAGTCCATGCCTCTAAGACATGTTGGCTAGCACATGTTTTTCCAATTAGGGTGGACTTATCCCCATTCCCTTTAATATTTAGTTTTTAAAATTTAAATTATTATATGGGTTAACTCACACATTTTGTATGTCAATTTAGAGGAAATTACCCAAAGAGTTAGAATATAATCAAATCAAGTATAAACATATATAGGGATCTTATCTATAAATATAACATCTATCTTGCACTTATCTAGTACATATCAAGCTATCATTGGAAATCACCCCTCAAAGGATAAAATAATTGAGTTAAGTCTAAATACCATTTGTAATGTCAAATCATATCTTGTTAAATGTTGAAATCCATACATAGGATTGCACAACATATTAGTATGACATATGATTACACACACTGAACTAGATGGGATATGTAGGCAACACTTAGTCTTAGCCAAGTGGATAAGGTTTTCTCAACCCTTCCCTTTCACCCTATGTATATATTTATAGTTATCTTATGTTGGTAGTCAATTGGTCATCCATATGTTAGTCTCAACACTTATAATTTATATGTTGACATATCACATGCGTGCTGCTCACACACTCACATGATATGCAAAGAGAAGTAATCAAGTTGGGTTGGTGTTAGTTGGAATTGGTGAGTCATGCTTTATTTTTTATGCATACCTTTACACATGTACAAGTTATTATAACTTATTTTATCTTATCTTATCAACACATGGAAGTAAGTCGACATACATAGGAAAAAAATCATAGAAAAATTATTTTACTTAAGCATTCATTAGTTTAGTAAGCCAACCATACTACTTTATTCAAGCATTCTTCCATCAAATACACAAGACTTTGTTACATGTAGTAATGACATTAGTTTGAACACACTAATATTAATTTTTAGCTATGAATAAATATAACAACATTAATGAAAACATTATATATTATAAATAATAATCTTGTCCATTGATTAATAGATCATGGTTAAAATGTTTACAAGGTGATAAAAGGCACTTAAAAATATTACAAGCAAACTATAAAATCTCTCTCCTATTGGTGAATTTTGAAAACATTCCATAATTTCTTCCTTATTCATTCTTCAATCTATATTCTCCTCCTTAAATCACTACATTTTATAGGATTTAAAACAACATTATGTGTACTTAAGTATCTTAAATACCACTAATCATCAATTATTGGGTTCATAATCCACTTTAAAGTTAATGCATTATCTTTCTTGAGGTTAGCTACCTTGTTGTATGTCATCACTTCTCAACTACCTATCAGGGTCCAACAATAAATCATAAATTCTATTATTTATTCATGAAAATAAAATTTAATTAGATAGGTTTGACACTAATATGTATTCACTTGTTTCATTTTCATAATTACAATTTTAGGCATGTGCATATGGAATGTTCTATCAACATGCACCATGTTTTCTTGATTTATTTTCTAAATGTGTGCATATGGATTGATTTTGTTTATCACATGATAATATAATCTTATGTCAAGTAATGGTGTTGGTATCTATATGTATTTTCCATGCTCATGGGTATCAACTTTGTCACAAACAAAATTGAACTCTAGGATCAACATCAACCCACACTAACTTAAATAGATGTGCTCGAATAACCTACTAACTTCTTCCCCTTATTTAAACTTATCTTATATATTCTTCTATGATTCATTTGGGATTACTTCCTTAGTCTTGGTGCCAAAATTTTTAATAAATTCCCATATATATTATCTTGCTCCAATTTCATTTCACCATTTTACCATGTGCCTCTTACATAATTTTCTAGTTTTGTTATAGAAAAGGGGGTAAAATATCAAATCAACTACTCATTCAATTATCCAAGTTATTTATATACTTATTAAAATTAGGCACAAACATAGTATATTACCTTAGTGCTTAACATTTATCACTCAATTGCACTGGTATAAATTCACATAAGGTGAAATCCTTATACGCTCACCCAAAGTGAAACAAAGCTAGAATTGAGGCTCACATTGGGATAACTATGCCATGACATAAGGCATCAATTATAGGACTTGGTAATTTCAACATAGGATTTTGGTAAATTAATTAGCATAATCCTTTTCTAGGCTAAGCCTGATGGTCTATATGTGTAATCCTAATTTGGGAGGTTCTATAGTCTTATGGGTGTAAGTCATTATTTCACTAAGCTTAGCATCATATAGTCACTTTGAAGTATCAAGGGACTACTCTCACTTCAAATTTTCATGCTTAGGATAGTGCTTCTTAGAAAAGGAACACTTATCACATGACCTTTTATATACTTAGGCTATTATTATAAATACACTAACATAATTATTTATTAAACGGATACCATTAACCACCTAGACCACAACCTTACAAATGGCATTCCTAGTATGTATGAATTAGAATTACAACATTATTAATATTACATTCATTGCACATTCAAATGACATTAATGAAAAACATAACCAATTTAATCTCAATTAGGTGCAACATCCTTCTTCATTAATCAAAGTCCAATTAAAATAAAGTACATTATAATAAAAATAGAGTAAATACTTCACTTGATCTATTTAACTACATAAAGGCTCACATGTGAGTTTGAGCATATAAAAATGGAGCCTTAATGGAATACATACTATTCATAATAATAATGGAATCCATCACTTATAAAACCATTTCTTTAGAGCTTCATTGCATTCAAATCACCTCTCTACTTCATTGGATCAATATTGCTTTATAGCACATAAGATCATCTCTTTGCCAAAGTGGATAGTGCACACCAAGTGCCAAACTAGATCCTTTGTTGATATTTTCCCTATCTTCATCACCTTTCACCCTTTGCACTATGGTTACTAGGTGTTACCACTCTTTGAAGATTCCCTAAAGATCTGGGTGCCAGTTAATCACCTACCAGCTAGCATAAGATATGTATTGGTTTCTTTAGCTAGCACCAAGATTCCAAAATAACAATCATCATCCAAGTGATTACCTCATGTTGAGGTGTCAATCTTGCTAGCATGGATCCCAAATTTATCAAAATAGGGGCCTAATATTACCCCATACAAAATTGTTAGTTCACCCTAGAACTAGTCTATCAAAGCTTTTGGCATGCAAAATTTGAGCATACTCTCCTTAAGCTTAGCACTAAAGTCTTTAAATACCTTGATAGTGATCTTTATTTCTCCAATGACATATATTTCCATGGAGGTGGTACTAATCATGAACACATCTATCTTCTCCAATTTTTTCTTGAAGGCCTCTAGACTTGTCTTAAGTTTTGTCACTCCTCCATCTAGGATTGCTCCTTATTCATAGGCCTTAATATTCAAGGTATGGAAGAGTGATTATAGGTTCTATTCTTGGTCTTTTATCTATGTCTTAGCATATTAACCTTCCCCTTTATTTATGTGTTCTTTGACCTACTCATAGAGTACACCTACATCATTAGTTCCTCTTTTTCCCCTTTTGCCTACTTGAGGTAAATGTCTATGACTAATGATTGGTTAGAAAAGATTTGAAGATGGCATCATTTACATCTATACCCTCTAGAAGTTTCAAAAATAGGTCCTCCACCTCTTCGAGCTTAGTAGCTACCTATTTTTGTAACATGGTGTAGAGATCTTCTTTTTCTTATTCTTCTTGTGTCAGATTCAATTTAATACCACAAAATTTTTATCAACCTAAAATAGGTTATATGTATTGATTAAAACTAGAAGGGATGACTTAACCATCTCTATACACTCACATAATTTTTACAATTTTAATTTCATGGACTGTGCTTCATCTTGAACATCCTTACAAAGTTTCTTCCATTTCTTTTCTCTACTATCATTGATGATATTCTTATGCATGAATTTTATGGCCATATAGATAAGCACATTCCTAGACCATATAAAGTTCATGGTGTAGGGGTTTATGATGAGGGATTCATGCCATTTCCCAAGTTCATCCATACTCAAAATGGCCTTTTAAGGTGCCTCAAAGTGAATCTCATCCATATAGTTGTCAAATTCAAATGCAAGCTGTTTGTGCATCCTAGTTGTCATGGATTTAGGGGGAATAAATTTAAACATATATAAGTTTTTATCTATCCACCCCTTCTACACTTTCTCTTTAATGCTCAATTCTACAACTTTTACCTCAATGATGGCCAATTCCATTTTCTCTTCTTCTTATTCACTAACGCTATTAATTTATTCAATGCTTTCCTCTAAGAAATCATCTTCTCATTCCATAAGGGGTTATTCTTTAGAATTTTCCCCTTTGTTTACTTCCTTTTCCTAGGGTTTCTTAATGCTAACTTCCAATTGTATTCTCTTAGCACCAGCTTCACTTTGTTCCTATTCCTACTGGGGTTATTTTGCACTCTCCATTTTCTTTTTCAAGGCACCAGTATCACCTTCCTTTTATTTAGGCTCCCCTTCACTACTTGGGCATGCCTATTATGCAGTTTCATGTGCTTTACTGGTAGGGTCACTAGACACTCTTTTGGATTTTTTAAGAGTTGGTCCCATGCTTATAGGAACCTTCTTCATCTTCTTCTTTCTCTTAGCCTTTTCTTCCTTGTCCTTGTCTTATTGAACCTCAACCTTCTCAATCTTCACCTGACTTAGGCCTATTTCCTTCCAAGCCTTCCTCCTCTTCTCTAATGCTAGTGCTATTTCTATGTCCTCCTCATTTTAGCCCATTTTATTCCATAACCTTTTCTTTTCTGCTTCTATTTTTAGAGGTTTTATGGATGAGGTGCTATCCAGGTTTTTTACTTCTTCAAGCAAAGTGGTAGTGCCACTTTGGAGGTCCTTTTGAACATCCTCAGGACTCAGATCCTCTCTTACTTCCTCTTGTATAATTTAAGTTTTTATTACTTCTTCTTCTTCTTCCATTTATTCCTTATTTCTTTGTGTGAGGGCCTCCTTTGCCTCCATTTTTACTAGAGTTATTATAAGGATCACAATAGTCCCTTAGAATTTTTATTCTTCAGCTTCTTGCTGGAGGAAGTAGTTTCCAACATGAAGGTTACACATTTCTTTAGATCTGGAGGTGTTACTTGTTCATTGGAGGTGACCCACATTCTGATGTGCTCCTAGATCTCCTCAATTATCTCCCCTTTTTTCTTTTTGGGAAACGTTTGCTATGTTATTGGTAATGGCTTCCCTTCATCACTGATTGAAAGGGGACAATCATCATCTTTTCTAGGGTCTATGACTTTATTCCATGGATTCATCTCACAATACAACATGAAGATGCACATGTTTATAGATTCCCTTTAGAAGGGATGGAATTACATGCAGTTAGAGTCATCCTCCTTATCCTTTATGGATTTCTCTCCTAGGTACACATATTGGCACCTCAACCTACTCCTTTATTGATCCATGGCCTTCACTAGGATATCTAGCTATTGCACATTTAGAATCATCTTTAGTGCCTCCCTACAATATTTTATAAAAAACATGTAAGGTAGTTTGATCTAGCTAGATAGGTTACCATATATGAGTGTTAGTTGTACTACATATAAATGTTGCATGACAACAAAGGTGTCCATTCCAATCATATGTTGAGGGAGATCTTATGGGATGCACTATTCAATCTTGAATAGATTTATGTATTGAACACACCACCCAAGTACTCTTGTATTTTATTTTTAGGAGGGTGGGTAGGTGAATTCTTGGTATTATAGTTCTAGGGAGTCATTATGCATTGGAAAAACCCAAATATTTTCCTTGTCACCATTAGTCATGTCAATCTCCTCAATCACCATCTATATCAGCATTAACCCCCACCTAAAGTTCTCATGTGCCTTATGGCACTCTAGCACATTCTTCACCATCTCTTTACTAATTATAAATGTTGAACTTGACCTATTGTGACATGTGGTGGGTGATGCATAAGTAGGTCTTGATGATGTCTATCTACCTTTCATTGAGTCATAACTTGGAGCTTACAAGGTGCATTATGGACCTCATGCCAAGGTATTTTATGTCTTTGATTGGGAATATGAATAATTCCTTGTAGTAACCTAAGAGTTTCACAACCCTCTCTACATCTATTTCATCCTCTATCATTAGGTTGATATTTATACCTGAGCTTGGGAGCCTAATAATTTTGTTGATGAGGCACACTGATATCTATATGCACCTACTTATGAAATAAAAGTGATGCCCATGGGTGCATGAGAGGAGGATTTGCACTAATTCTTCTAACTTTCCAAAACTTGGTAACTCATATAGTTGTGTTGTGCCTATGGTCACAAGCTTGTCTTAGATGAAGACATTAAACAACTCTACACCTACCTCCATATTTGTTCCCATGTCAACCAGCCAATCTTTGTTAAACTCCTAAACATTACTCAATGTGTGATGGTTGTATTATTTTAACCTATAGGTGTGCATGAAATATACCACCCAATTCTCCCCCATTATGACCTCAGGGGGAACTACATTTGTCTATATGATAGCTTGGTGATTACCTCAGGGTCAATCTCAATAACGTAACTCCTTCAACTAGTTACACCTTTTTATTCATAGTGGCTATCTTTTCTACCATCCACATCTTCTTGGCATCCTTTTGTGCCTATAGTGGACTAGAACTCAATCATTTCTTACCCATTTAATACCAGCTACTATTGAATCATGGTCTATTAATTTTACTAAAGCTCTTAATCTTATCTCATGCTTCTTCATATTCATAGGGCTTATGACTATGAATTAAAATCTTGAGTTTAATTCACCATTAATGGAGGCCTCAGTGTCACTTTGAATCTTTACTACCTGGTTCTTTCACAATTCTCTCTCCACATGCCTTTCCAATCTCACATCGAATGTAATTTTTCTCTCTTTGAAACCATTCTTATTTGGTGGTTGTGGGTGCTTAGGTTTTCATTTGGTAGCATTTTCTCACTTAAACTCTATTTTAGATCTATTTTTGCTCTATTTTTAGTTTCAAATTCTCTTAAGGTTTGTAACCTAGTCTATTGTATTGTCTGACTCTTTATACCTTAACTTAAGCTACCCCATTAATGGTTGGTGAGTAATTTTATGGTAGTGCATGGATTTATTTAAATCTATTAAACCCATGAAATCTATAAAAATATACCACCACATTTTCATTTATTATAGATATTTGTGCCTCTACCATCATAGTCATTAAATTCTCTTAACAACTTATTTGATGAAGTGACAAGTGATTCAAATAATCACTTATTACCTACTATTGGGTGGATGCTAACTTATATTGATGATCTCCTTCCTGTGTTTCATTCACTTTGGCATGACCTTAGGAACAATGATTCATATGCACATGCTTTAACCTCCTCAATTTCATCTTCTCTACCTACTAAACTTCCTTTCAAGTGTTCTTCTAATGATTGGTCAATTTCTTTATGCTTTCATCTTGATTTGACCTACCCTACCCTATATAAATTCTTGCATTGGTCTTCTAACACTTCATTTTATTTTTTCGATCTCTTGTACATGAGCATCTTGTGAACCTCCTATTTATCTCTTATACACTAAGCATCTTGAGCACCTCCCTATGTCACTTGGTACTCACTTTTTTCAAAGTCAAGAAAAATCCATACTCCCAAAAATTATATGTTTATCCTCAGGTACTTAGAAAGAACCTATGCTTGACTCATCTAAATGGATTTATATATGAAATTACTAGAAGAGTTCTCCTGAGGGCTTGAAGTGCCTTACTTATTCAGTCATCACAAATAATGAGATAAAACATAAATCAATGTTTGGCTTCACCAAACTTTATTATGGTAATCACAACACAACTAACTTATGATTGAGAAGTTGGTGTTTGATGGTGATAGTACCAAAATATTATCTATAAGGATTTAATCAATTTCCATTGAAATTCCTAGGGATCATTTCACCTATGAATGTGTGTAGCTTGCATGTGCATATCTCTATTATGCTATGGATGAGATAAGGGTCCATCCACCTAATCTATAGCTTACTCAAGTGCTTGAGGTACTTGGATTCATATAACAAGACTAGTGATCCTTTAGTAAGTACCTTACACTTAATATGATTATCATGCTAGAGATTTTAGCATTCCCTCTCTATCTATGGGATCCATCTCACTTGGGTGCGTGTCTTATCCTAGTACTACAAGTCTTCCATCCATGTGCATAATGAATCTTGGTCATCCAACTAACCAATACATGTAATACATAATGAAGGAACTAGAAACTCCATTGGTAAAATGAAATCTATGCCAAACACTAGTTAGAATGGTGTAGCCTTGTTCAAGAAATTATATGTTGTGTAGTAGGATACTTGACTCTTATCTGAGAGACCCATGTTAATGTTCTATAAATGAAACCAAAATGTTGTAAAAAAGGGGGTGAAATATCAAATTAGGCATTCATTTAGTTTTCTAGGTTAGTTATAAACTTATTACAATTGGGTGTAAACATAGTATATTCCCATAGTGCTCAACATTTATCACTCGACTATGTTGGCATCACTTCACATAATGTGCAAGCCTTATGCACTCACCTAAATCATAATAGAGAGAATTGAGGCCCACATTGGGCTAGTTGTGCCATGATATAAGGCATCACTTATAAGACTTGGTCATTTCAACATAGGCTTTTGGTAGATTCATTGATGCAAGCCTTTTTTGGGTTAAGTTTGATGGTCTATATGTGTAAGCCTAATTTGGGTGGTTATATAGTATTAAGGGTGCAAGTCATTATTTCACTAAGATAAGAACCATAGAGGATTTTTTAGGGGTCAAGGGAATGCTCTCACTTCAATTTTTCATGCTTAGGATAGTGCTTCTTAGTAAGGGAAAAATTGGCACATGACCTTTTCTATACTTAGGCTATTCCTAAAAGATACACTAACATCATTATTTAATAGAAGGATGCCATTAATGACCTAGACCAAAAGCTTTAAAATGACATTCTTATCATGGATGAATTAGAATTAAACATTATAATTATTACATTCATTATGCATTCAAATGACATTACCCAAACACATAACTAGTTTGAGCTCAATTAGGTGCAACATCCTTCTTCATTAATCAAAGTCAAATTAAAACATAGTACATTATACTAAAAATAGATTAAATACTTTACTTGATCTGTTTAATTGCCCAAAGGCTCATAGACAAGATAAACATATACACATGGAAATTTAATGGCATCCATGCTATTCCTAACACCAATGGCATACATCACTTTTAGAACCATTTATTTAGAGCTTCATTGCATTCAAATCACCTCTCTGCTTCACTGGTTCAAGATTTCTTTATAGCACATAGGAACATCTATTTTCCAAGGTGGACAATGCACACTAGGTACCTAGTTGGAGCCTTTGTTGATCATTCTGTTAGCTCAATCACCTTGCACACTTTATGTTATGGTCACCACATGTTGCCACTCCTAGAAGATGTCCTAAAGATCTGGGCACTAGTTAACTACTTTCTATTGGTGTAAGATTTTCATTAGTTCCTCCAGCTGGCACCAAGATGATAAATAACAATCATCTTGGTTCTTGGCTTGGGTGATAAAAAATCCATATAATGAAATTGGCTACTCCTTCATGATGCACTCACAAAAATTTAGAGATTTAAGCTCCATGGCCATTTCTTTGAGATATGTTGCTATGAATTTATCCCATCTTCCTTGAGAACATTTTATAGTATGGAATTTTAATTTTCCTCCTCTTTAATTGCTTGAGATACCTCTATTCTAGTACACTTTTGGATTTTATAGGGCTTGTTGTTCATCAAAATTTTCATCAAAACATTTACAACTAGATTTAAAAGTGTAATCCCCACCGTTAATTTACTCATGTTCAGAGAGTTGATGAATAATAAGTCTCATCCCTCGATGACATATTTTGAAGGATTTAGTCCCAATGCCATGGAGACTTTAAACCATGGTTCATCTACATATGTGTAAAAATAAAATTAAATATACTTTTGGGTTGATGTTAAGGCATGGATAGGCCTCATTTTTTTCCACATGTAAAGCTTTTCATAATTTTGGACACTCTAGGATTTAGTGAAAATAATGTCTTATTATTCTTATCATATCTTGGAGGGGATCCCTTATACCCATTTGGTTTTCCCATTCTCTACCTCTATTTATTTTCCTTTTTGTAGCTACTACTATTTTAACCCTTTACCAATGGGTTTCTCTTGTTATGAAGTCCAAGTCCTTAAAATGTTTCATGGATACATATACTCCTTTTTTCCATCATTTCCTCCAATCCATTTACATTATATTTTTCTAATCATTGCAAGACTCTAGTTATGCTTACATTATATTTTTCTAATCATTGCAAGACTCTAGTTATGCACACCCTTCCCCTTTTGTTTCTTTCTCCTTTTCACTATCATAGGAAGAGTCTTGTGCTACCTATTACAATAAAATCCATTTATCTCTTTTGTGTGGTGAATTTTGAGTTTCCTCTTTTTATTATTGTACTTATGGTTTTATCCTTTCATCATTATGTGTTGTTACTTTAAGGGTTTTCTGTGGGGCTTGTATTACTTACTCCACATTTGTTTTGACAAATAAATGAATCAATGGAGAAGGTGATGTTATGATAATGGTTTTTATCTACATAAGCCATACTACTTTATTATTTATATGTTCTTCTCCTAAATATATCTCCTTTGAGTATTCTCATACAATGGATAATGACATGAACTTCCTTCTCTTCATATTCTTATTTTAGAGGGGGAGGTGTGTGACATCATTTGCTTTGATGTATGTGGTAGTTTTATATCACCTTGCCATTGTGATTCTGCTCTAATATTATTTTTCTTGGGATTAAGCATATAAAAGATCTTTTATAATTGACCCTCTATGGAAACATTCTTTATTGGGTTGATGACACACTAAATAGTATCTTCCTCATTCTCCTCCTTTAATGAAACTTATCTATTTCATGTGGAGGGTATGGACATTTGTATTTACTCTTATCACATCCTTAGTTATAATTTTATGTTTTATATTACATTCACCACATCAATGATGTACTATGGTATGAATCCATAAGGCAACTTTAGTCACCTAGTCATGTTGTCATCAACCAATTTGATCTTTGCCAATATGTAGTGATGCATTAAAATGAACTTAGATTTGGCCCCCATCACCTTTGATAGTAGTTTAGGTGAAAACCATTCATAGCCTATTACCTATTTTATCCACATGAACCACTCATCATCCCTAGTCTTATACTATTTCAAAACTACTCCATGGAAAGTGTAGATATGATAATTCATCACCAAATTTTTATTGTGGAGGGAGTATGTCCAATGGACTTCTTGGGTTCCCTTAAATAACATAATCTCAAAAAATAACAAAATCATGAGGATTGAACCAAATTTAAATTTATCACCCAATTTTTTTTCTTTCTCTTCACTTTTAATTATTGAGTCTACTAGGAACATATAAATAGTGAATAATGTTCCTTTGGCCAATTCATGCGTGATGTAGAGAAAATTCTTATTTATTTTAGCCTAGTGCCCTAAAATATGTAACTTGAGGCTCATAAAGTGTATTCAAACCCTTATGTATATGTTATTAATGTTATAAATATATAAAGTTATTCCTCTCTTATTTTTTCTATCTACTTCTCCATATGATCGACCTCCTTGGTGTGAGTCAATGCTTCCTTAATATCTTTGCTTAACTAGAATAACCTAGTTACTTTGTAGATTAAGGATGGTGTGATATTGATTCTTCAATTATAAAATTATATTATATCCTCATGTATGCACAAGATTAATAAGTTCAAAAACTCTTCATCCTTACCAAAGTAGGGTAGCTCATAGAGTTGGAGAACCCCAACTCTATCTCGTCACTATTTGATAGAGTTATTAAAGATAGAATTCCTATAGGGGGTCTTATTACTTGTTTTAAACATATATTAATTTCATATATTGGCCTCATTTAATAATACATGGTTTTTGTATTACTCCACCTTGCATTTATCCACCTTTCATTCCCATTCTTGTGAGCGCATCACACCCTCAGGATACCACATCTCTATGAAACACATCCTCCCTAGACTTAGTTTACTTTCTACCTATGGTACACTTAGAGTAACCTTATTTCCGTCACTTTAAGGTGTGATATTACTTATCATTCTCATTTTACATTACTATTTTCATGCTTGATGTCTATGTTTCTACTTCCTACATGTCTTCCCTAATGATTGTTGATGGCCCCTCAAATGGCTTGTTTCTTACTACTCATTTTACTTCTTCTACAATGGGAATCAAAGTACATGAACTAAAATAAAAAAAGAAGCATGAATTATTTGACATGTTGAATTTTTGTCTCATAATCAATCTTAAACCCATTTGCTTCACCCTCAACTTTCCTAGGTTGTATGCTCAAATTTTAGCTAGCACATGTTTACTCTAGATTTCATGTTATGGGAGTTGGCTCTGAGCTTCCAAAATTAAAAATGGCCACTTATGATCTATACAACCTAAAAATTGTTAAATACATTATTTATACTCATTTAAACACCAGAAATATTAATAAATTTGAGTCACAATTCCTCAAACATTTTGTTTTTATCTTCCTAATGGTGTTTCTAAGTCAGTTTTGGGTTAATTTAGTAGGTGTTTGTTTTGTTATGGTTTGTTCAAGATATATGGTGTTACAATATTTATTAAAATAAAAGTGGAAAGAATTAAATGTTTATTTCCTTTTATATTACTTGGGATGTTTCTCCAAAATTTACTTTAATGAGTTAGTTGTACATGCAATGGTTTTTAAGCTTTAGACACTCAAGGTTTTAAAGTTACTACATTTGCATTAACTACTAGTGTGTGCCAAATTTTAATGACAAAGATATACTTTTTTTAAATTTTGGGAATGACATAATTATTGGGTGGTTACCATTTTTTGTGGGATATTCACCATGTGTACTCTTACCTTATGCATTCTTGGGCACCACACTTCCCTTCCCTTCACACACTTCCTTGCCCTATAGTTTCTTAACTTCATACCCATCCTTGTTACTCTTCCATCCCATGACACACTTATCCAAATTTATCACTTTATATCCACATACTCCACATTATATTCTAAACTATGTATACCAACACAATAAGTTTATTTCTATCAAGTTACCTATGGTGATGTGTGCTATGTGAACATAAGTTTTTTAAAAATAACATCAAATCATAAAGATATGTAGATATACCATTGTAATGGTCACAAATTTATAAATAAACTTTAAATATTATTATAATTGTTTATTCAATAAGATATATTTCATAGAGATATTATTAAAATAATCACACAATAACACTCAACCAAAAAATTTAATGTCTAACATAAGGCTTCCATAAGAAATACCTTACTCAAACTTTATGATTGGACTCATGTGATAACACACATTATTACTAACAATGGAATGAAAATATTTCATGCCAACTACTCTAACTTACCAAACATAATGCGCACACACACACACACACACACACACACACACACACACACACACACACACACACACACACACACACACACACACACACACACACACACACACACGCACACACACACACACACACACACACACACACACACACACACACACACTTGGAATAAGCCTTATAAAAACATGGCTCAAACATGATAAACATGATATAACTTGAGCCAAATAACAATGAAATATCTAGAAATCATCTAACCATATAACACATGTAGACTATACCCACCCATTTATTAAATGTCAAGGATGATGTAGGGCCTCAACCAATATATTTGAAGCTTCCTTTGATGCTTTAAGTACTTGGAATCATAGAAAAATATGGGGAATCCTTAAACTAATATCCTAACATTTATATGTTAATCATGCCATGTATTTTATTAGGAATTTTACATAGTTTATATCCATTGATCCACAAATCACATTTCATCTAGCTACATGAGGTCTTATAAGCACTCATTAACCAACTCCTTGTCCTCTAATCAACAAATGCATGTAATTATTAGGTATTAATCTAATAATTACATTAGAATAAATACCTCTATTCCAAACATTAGTTGGAAGGGAGTGGACTTGTTAAGGTGCTTGTGTCTTGTTTGGTAGGCCCATAATATTTCTGACACATAGTGATCCTAGTCTTTCTTCCCTACATAAATCTTGTTCAGTGTCTTGCACATAATATTATTAAAAACCTCTATAGTTCCATTTATTTTTGGGTGGTATGGAGTAGTCTTTTGGTGCATGATCATGAAGTTAGATATTAGTAGACACATAGTCTCATTAATGAAGTAGGTGCCTCTATCACTAGATATGCTAATGAGGTCATGAAATGGTTCATTATATCAACAAATCATAGCATTTTCTCATGAATAAATCATGTTCTAAAGTGGACTTAGACTTATTTTTAAGAACTTATGCTTTTTTTAGAATGAAATATATGATTATATCTAGTATATTATTTATATGTCATTGCAGTATACATTGTTTCTATTTATAACAAGTTCTTGGATAAAAGATGCTAAATGTTGCATATGCAGCTAAAAAGAGTCATCAATGTAGATAACAAAGTTTTAAGTTTTAAAATACCAAATTATGAATAATATTGATATATACATGGAGATCAAAAATATCTTTGGGGTCCCATACGAATCATATCCAAGTTTCTTAAATTGATTTTGAGATGGATTTACTATTGATGCATGATTAAATAAGGTATATACAAAATTTTTTGTGAACCAAATATAGGTCTTGAGTTTTTTTGTTGGTTTGTTTGATGTTTTGGTTATTAAGGCATAAATATATAATTGATATGTTCTATAAAATTATAAAAATAGTCATCTAGAATATATATAAAATTGAATATATTTACCCATTTGGATTTTTCTTGAAAAAATAGATAAGTTAAAAAAGAACCATCTTTATTTGAGTCCATATGAAAAATTTATAATCATTTTATTTGGATCTATAATTACACAATTTTGGCTCTAGAGTCCATTAGTCTAGCTCTGGAGTCTATCAATTTGTCTCTAGAGTCCATCAGTATAGCTCCAGAGTTGTACAAAATTGGATCCAAAGATGCAAATAATTAATTTTAGGGTCTAAAAGACTAAATAATTAATTATAGAATGTTTTGGGACATGTTTTAAAATCTTTCTATATATATAAATTATATAAATAGAAACTTCCAAAAATAGACATCATCAAAAATCAATAACTACAAGGGTGTGAAACTATGGGAACACGAGAATAAAAGAGATGAATTCTACCTATTTTTTAGAATGTATTTATATGAAATATATTTATAGTATTTTTAAAAATAGGTATTTCTAAAAAATGCAAGATATTTATAGTATTTAAACTACTATGGATATCTCACACATCAAGTTATTGAAAGAAACTGAATTGGACAAAATTGTGATTGATTCTCTTAAAAAAGCATAAATTGTTGGAAAGAAGACAACACATATATTTAATATGAAAAAATAGTGGATATTTGAATCTTCCTACTATTTTATCTTTGAATAATGGGGATTATTGTTATTCTCCAAATATGTAAAAACTAAATTTGTTATATTGTTATTTATTAGGTTGTTATCCTAGAACAAGAATCAATTTCAAAACTAATTTGTTATGTTGTTAAGATTATAAAATCAGTTCTAAATTGATTTTTAAAAATTTTCACTCTCAAACATAAGTTTTTAAAGAAATTGTATTATAAATACAACTTTATCATTCATACTTGAGAGCTAGAGGAGTTAATAATAGTTAGTAATAGTGAGTAAAAAGTTAGAAAGGAGTCATTTTCATATTGTAAGCATTTATAGAATTAATGAAAAGTTGATTGTATGAAGTTTATAGAAAGTTAAGTTTTGTTTCAATCTTATTCTAAGGGATATTAAGAACCCACTTAACTGATGAAGCAAGATCTATTGTGGTATTTGTATGTTTATATTGTTATGTGTTTTTATCTTTCATTCTTTTATACAAAGTATTTTGTTATATGTTTAAACCTATAGGTCCATGTATTAATTTGTGTTTATAAAAATATTACTTTCAAACATTTTAATTTCACACATTTCTATTTTAAATCATTTATATTTCAACAACTTAGATTAAAAGTGTGTTTACATTTTTTGCAATTTACATTTCTAAAAATAGATTAAAAGTGTGTTTCTTTAATAATAATTTTTAATTCTAGTAAAAATGTGTTTTCATTCCAAATTATTTAAATTAAAAAAGAGTGTTTTAATTTACAAGTTATAGAGTACATTTCAATTCAAGAAAATAGGTTAGATATTTAAGAGTAAATGATTCACAACTCCCCCTAAACATATAACTATTAGTCACTGTCTTGCATACCTTATTGATGATTACCATTGGAAACTAGTCCTAGTTTGATATGGAATTGAATTAACTCAATTGATTTAATTAAAATGACACAATGAGCCTCATCATTTTTGGTGCTGTTGTTGGGGATTTTCTAAGTGTTAATAAGGTATAAAACATAATATGATAGTTGATTGAGAAAAAATTACATAAATTAAATAATTTTATGAATAAATCAAAATATTTAAAGGGAATATATATGCCTAATAACACATAGTAAACATAATTTAAACATGGGAGACAATATGATAAATATATTGAATTCACAAGATAGGCTTAGGACAGATAGAGCTTAATCAACAAGAATAACTTTTACCTATTCCATTGTCCTAGACCAGGATGAGAAATATTTTGACAAATTTTTTTTGAGTTAAAATAGTTATTTCAAGCCTATGAATATAAAAAAATAATAAAAAATTAAAACTATTTCCTTTTACACTTAAGGATTCAGCTATGAGCTGGTTGATGGGTTTGCAACCAAATTCCATTCATTCATGGGATGAAATAGAAAATAGATTATTGGATAAATATTAGGACTAATGTAGGGTAAGGGATAAAAATGAAAAATTATTCTATATATAAAAATAATAATATGAAATTATAGAAGATTATCTAGACCAATTCCTCTTTGTCTATAAAAGATGTGGATATGAGTTGAATGAAGACCCCAGTAAGACTGGTTTTTTTTAAAATATTAGATGATGATGATTAAGATTCATTAAACTTAATGGGAAAAAAAATATGTAGATAAAGTAACTCTAAATAAAATTTTTAAACTATGTAGTGAGTATTCAAAGACAAAGGCTAGTATTAGGAAGTTGAAAATAAGGAAAGGAAGTAATGATGTAGGACAACCCATGGAAGATTTATCAAACCTTAACACAAACATTTTAGTTAAATTAAACACTAGAATAGATGGAATGTAAGTAAAATATAATTCCACTACTATAATTATACTTATGTATTACCCAAAATTTAGGTTGAAACATGGACTCCAAGACTACCCTCTAGATAAGATAAATATGTGTGGTATTTGTGATGTAAATGACCATGACACAAAAACTTGTATCATCATTCTTGTCCTTAAGAATAAATTGAGAAAAAATACACAACCAATTGAATAAATCAATTATATATAAATAAAAGGGAATAATTCTCCTTATAATTAAAATCCAAATCACTTTCTTCTTAGAGATTCTTCTAATACATGAATGATGTCGTGTGTTGGACAAAGACCTAAAAAAACATGGAAACCACCAACTTGTTCTCCACAAGATTGGACATCATAATAATCATGAGTGTCAAAAATAAATAAAAAACATGGACAAATAAACAATTGGTATGTCAACAATAATTAAATCAACAAAGAAGGTTTTTACCTCAACCGATGTTGATTCTTACTCCTACTAGCTAGCCTACACAAACTGAACAAGTAACTCAACCTCAATCAATTTCATAACTGATAACAATACAAAATAATAGAAATAAAACCCTTATATATGAAAATAAAAAATAAATAAACATTGGATTCAATGCTATGTATTGTATCAATGTTTATTTTCATTCAAGAAAGATAATGACTAGCCATTCTCCACTCACCATCACAAAAATTCCTAAGGAAAAGGAAAGTTCAAGCCCTCCCAATGAGAAAATAAAAAAATACAAAGACATTAAAGAGATATAAGAAGAGTTAAAATTTATATGAAATGAAACAATATATCTCTAGAGATGCCCATACTAGCTCCAAAGATCACCATTTTGGCTCCAAAGATACCCAGTTTGGCTCTAGAGATGCCCAATCTAGCTATGAAGACCCCAGTCTAGTTCCAAAGATGACTAGACCAAATATATAAACTATAAAACCATCTAAGTAAGGTTAAGAAAAAATCCAAGGAAAATAATGATGAAATTTATGCTCGTACACCTCTCCAATAGAGTGTTGTTAGCTTGGCACAAAACAATCAAGAATATTTTCTTTCAACTTTTTGTTGTCCACTAGCAAGTGTGATTTTATAAGAAGAGTCCTTATTTAAATAAATATATACCTTACACATGTTTCAACCTCATCCTTTCCCATTGAAAAGTTTGATGAGTGAATTTAGGCAAGTGATACAATCTATCAAGGGACCAAATAAATTGTAACCCAACAAGGAAAAATGTTAAATTTAAATAGTTGGTTAATTGATGAGTAAGAAAGTATAATTTCAAAATCTTAGATGGAATGTTCTAGGAATAAATAGTATAAAAATATTTAACTAAATATTATTTTGGAGATACTGAGTATGAATTTCAAGTTGCTTGTACAAACAAGGCCAACATACACAAAGAATTGATGAATGCAAAAGGAAGCATAGAAGAGTTATTTTTTGTTCAAAAAGAACCATGGCTACCAAAACAAGAAATTTCAGGTATGTATTTTTGGTTTTTATATAAATATAAATATATTTTCCATAAATATGCATTTCATACTTTTAATAATATCCATCCATGATCTCAGTATTTTTCAAATCATTTCCATCAACCACTCATCCAATTGCTACAATACCAAGCCCATTCATGGTGGCCTCCACCTCAACATTAATAATATGTCAGATGTGTGAATTTATAAAATAACCATTGTATAAAAATGAAATGATAAAAATTACACCTCCTAAGTTCCATCCATAATTAGGGATTGTAGTATGACCACTGTCATGCCTAAATTTTTTGTCTCAAAACCCATGTATTTTTATTTTTTATTTTTTAGATGAATAATTACTCAATTGTTTATCTATTATTATTTAATAGTTTAATTGTCATGATTTAGTCAATACATAACTAAAGTGTAAAACACATAATTATTATATAATTTATTTAGTAGATTCGCTTGTCACCACAAGGCCCCTCTAGAGTACATGCATAAGAAGTTAAGATCAATGTGATTCCAAAAATAAATTAGTAATATTTTGATTAATGAATATTGATAAGTCACCTTATTAAGAATCATTGAATTATAATTTATTTGTTTAAAATATTACAAAAAATTTCTCACACAAAAGACAATAATAGAGAGCCAAGGCAAACTTTTAATTTACAATATGATAACCACCTTAAAGACCACCAAGGAAAGAGTATTGAATAAATTTATAAAAATCTATTTTCAAGGCATGAAAGAAAAGGAAAATAACTATTTTTAAATTAAAATTTGTGAAAATAAACACATGATGATCAAAAACAAATTTTAATTAATATTAAATTTATAAAGTTAATCCAAACAATAATGTATGAGCCCAACATGAAGGAAGACCACAAGCACCCCTAACCTAGCTTAAGAACTTAGTCTTGATTCCCCCATCATAAATTAGGTACCCTACATATCCACTCTATAGAATTGAGGTCTTATGTAGTACTCCTTTCACTTATGATGGCCTCCTCCATGAGACATCATCATCAAGATAAGGTTTGCATTCTAAGCTAACATGGGATATAATATGCTACTCAAGTGACCTTATAAAGATCTAGTCATATACTCGAGATGAGACAACACACCCAAAGGTCATAAATCATAAACTAAAAGCATCACAAGGTCTGTGTGCTTACCCAAAACATCTCACATGATGACAAAAATAACATTTAATTGTAACAAAAAACCTACATTATCTTTTCCAATGAGATCAATGCCTAAGCAATCTAGGATATACACTTTTTGAAGAACTCAATCTCCCAAACAAGTCTCTAATGGTGTCCAAAGTTAGGATAAGAGAGAAAAAATTTAAATCTTAATAATCAATGAGGGTCATAATACCACATAGTTAATTAACTGAGAAAACCACATATCCAAAACTGACAATATATGCATATGCAAAGAAAAATGCCAAATTGTTTATGCTTAAGTATATGCTCTAAAGGTTAGATGATAAGAATATGTTCCAAGAATACCTTAAGGTTAGTTTTCAATTTTTCATACTAGTGAACATATTAAGGGTTAGTTTTATAATCATGATATCCAAGAACATTCTCAAGTTAGTTAATAACATTTCCACACAAAAGGTACATCCTAAGGGTTAATTCACTAAGCCAACACTTACTCCCTAAGATACCTAAATATCTATGATGATACATTCACACACATAATTAAGGTTAGATAAATTCATCCATTTCTAAATGAGTGTTAGATTAGTTGTGAAAAACTTCAACCTTCACATTTTCATTATAAGATTAAGTGGTATGTATTTAATTTATAGGTAACTCCTTGGCCACTAAATGACCTATATGAAAATAGACAACATCAATGCATATAAACATATGATTAGTATGAACAAAATGAAACCTAATATTAAGTGTAAAAACCAAGACTCATTCCAAGGGTATAAACCAAAATGACTTCAAGTGGGTCCTATCCTAGGTCCACCCACTAACAACTAAGGGCACACTAATATTTATAATTGTGTCCCAAATTTTGAACTAAGGCAACAAAAATAAAGAGGGTAAAAAATAGGGTAGTCATGAATCAAATTATAAATTCCAAAAGATATAAAAATAACCATTGCAATAAAATACCCTTCTAAATGAGACAAAACACACTAAAAATTAGGTGCAAAAGCACCTCTAGTTTAAATCTAACATATAAGGATAAATTTTTCTTTCTATAAAACTTAATTCTCTAAGCTATAAATATTAAATTTAAGGCAACAAAATATTTTTATTTTGATAAAGATGATAATTTACTCTACCATTCCATAGTGACTTTAATTACTTGGAAAAATTACCTCAAATTCCAAATAAATTGGTTTACGAAATCTCTCTCGGAAAAAAATAACAAATATAAATAAAAATTATTTTATTCTTTCAATAATAATTTAAAGTTATTATATTTTTATTGTAACTTCTAAATTTGAAAAATACCATTCTTAGGTATTTTAACTATGTCATTTCCAAATTGACTCTGGGGTTAGATTTTTAATTTTTTTTGGAAAAGTCCCTCCAAAAAAAGATTCAAAGGACTGATATTAAAGATTTTAAAAAAACATTTAATGGTTGATGGTGAATTCCACCACCTAAGGAAATCATACACAAATCTTATTTTTGGCAAACTCATAGTTTAGCTATTTATTTTTTATTAATTTTAGAAGGGTTTCAACTAGGTTGGAAATAATTTAGATAAATTATTTGATTCTCTTTTCAATAACAAAATATATGTATGTTTGTATTTTTATCCATAAACATGTCTGTTTATAATTTTATTATCAAAAACTAAATATGATCTAATGGTAGCAGTATTTTATTTGATTTGTAAACTAAAATAAATAGCCATTTAATTTTAAAATTATAATTTTTTTAAAGTTTAATACAAACCTTAAAAAATGTGAAACGTCTCATTGAAATTATGACAAATCATAGTAAAATATATCAATCTTACTTTTGATATAATATATATATATAATTTACTTCATAAAAAATATGTTTGGTTGACAACTTGGGACTGATTGTATAGGCCTTGGTTGCACCCATGACTATCAACCTACCTATGCAGGTATCAATCAGCCTACTACCCCTCTACTCATTTAAATTATTTGTAGTCAGGGTGGATAGCTACCCTGACACACACACACACACACACACACACACACACACACACACACACACACACACACACACACACACACACACACACACACACACACACACACACACACACACACACACACACACACACACACACACACACACACACACACACACACACACCCATGCACACGCATGCACGCACGCACACACACACACACACACACATGCACAAGCATGTGCACACACACACACATTTATTATATTAATTTCAAACTCTTATATATATATATATATTTTTAAATTTTTATATTAAAAAAATCCAAAACCCTAAAATAAAATTTTGAAATCAAAGAAGTGAAATTTTAAGTTTATAAATTAGTATATATCTATATATTTATTTATTTAATTTTTGTAATAAACATTATATTGGTTTATTTTTCTAATATGAATTTATATACATTATTCATTTATTTAAGGAGATAAACACATTTATCTTTAAATGTTATTATCTCATTGTGTGTGTGTGTGTGCGAGGAAAATAAATCACTATGTAAGGGAAAAAGAAGGAGAAACGTTTTATACAAAAAACAACATACAACATGAATAATTATTTTCTAATTACAATATTGATCTGAGGAAATGAAGATATGGAGAGAGAGAGAGAGAGAGAGAGAGAGAGAGAGAGAGAGAGAGAGAGAGAGAGAGAGAGAGAGAGAGAGAGAGAGAGAGAGAGAGAGAGAGAGAGAGAGAGAGAGAGAGAGAGAGAGAGAGAGAGAGAGAGAGAGAGAGAGAGACACTAATACTAACTTCTCCTTTGTAACATTTGATCATCTAGCTTTTTTTATATTTACATAAAATGTGCCAAGGAAAAAACTACCTTATCTTTTCCATTTGTCATCCATCCAAAAATATCCAAATTTTCATGAAAATATACTCCTCTTCCAACAATCTCTTACTCTCCAAAAGAATGAACTCTAAAACCCCCTCCCAAAACAAGACTAACTGTGAGAAATAAGAGAAGAGTCTAAATTTCATATCCCAAGGATTTTACACCCAACCCAATAAATGGGAGGTTAATTTTATTACAATATTCAACTCATTTATTACAACCCCATACCTCATCTTAATGACCTTTACAATCTCATGTGGGCTTATTTGTCTAAGTTACTCACTTAGTATAATGTAAAAAAGGACCCTTACACTCAACAATAACTTCTCTTACATTATCCAAATTTACACTCCATAAGCACATACACCCAACATACTCTAAGGCCTAACTAATAGCTCCTCTAACCTTTCTAGAGAAATTAGGCACGAAATTATAATAAAATCTATTATAAAAATTCTCATGATTTATGTGGATTTAAATATTTATTATATTAAGATTTGATTAAAAAAGATAACATCATTCTAATTATAATTCAATTGAATAAATATTTTAAAAATAAGGAAGGTAACAACATTTGAATTTATACACCTTTGAAGGATCAATATGTTAGGCAAACACATGACAACAACAAGGGCATAAAAGTTGAAATATATGGGGTATTATCTCCTTATAAAAGCATCATCCTTGATGTGACAAATCAACATGAAGGGTTGAATATCCACACACTTATAAAATATTATCATGTTACAAATAATGTAACTTAAGCCAACAATAATTTTAAATTAAGTTACAAAATCACATAAAATAAATTATAGATTATTAATTTCCTTATGTTGGTTAAATTATTCTCAATGCTTTATCTTATTCAAGTTTTACATTTAAAATATTTTTATTTTTATAAAATTTGATTATCTTGTGAATAAAAAGAAGTTTTAATGTCAATAGTTAATATCAATTTATTTTAGGTGATTTATCAAAATGTCATGTTATACTATCTTATAAAACTACCAAAACCAATCAAAAATCAAGGACACTCTACCATTTCATAACTCTAATAAGTAACATGTACAAAAATAATACCAGTACCATTCCATGGCCAATCCATACTAATCAACACTAAGAAACACTGAGTAATACAGACCAATACTGATAACCACTATCTATCATGAAATAACTGATATCACAAAAATGTTTCCATCAAAACTTATGAAGGATTATGTATAAAAGTATCAATCTCTTGTAATATCATATATAAAAATTTACATGTCATCCCATGGTGAACATATAGGGTGAAGAATAAGTACCTAATCGTGGCAAAACAACATAAAATAATATTGAGCAATGTTGAGAAATAACATTAACTATCATTTGAATTAAACAAAATCAAAGTTTAAACAACCAAATAATCAATGTGATCTAGAAATAACCTCCTTAGACCTCCCAATAAATAATGAAGCAAATGTTATGCTAAGTCAAGTATAGATCACATAACCTCCTTATACCTCCCAAGAAATTATGAAGTAAATGTTATAACCAAGTCAAGTATAAGAGCACACAACTTCCTTAGACCTCTCATGAAATAATGAAGTAAATGATATAGCCAAGTCAAGTATAAGATAACTTTCTCCTTAGACCTCCCTATATGAATTCTACTAAGACCTCCCAAAAGTAAAATAACAAGTACTTTAGCTAAATCTTGTATGAAACCACCACATCTGGTGGGTAGGAGGATGGCTAGGGGCTTGACCTCATAAGTTGGCTCATCACACCCTATATATTATATATATATATATATATATATATATATATATATATATGTATGTATGTATGTATGTATATGTATATATATATGTATATGTATATATATATGTATATGTATATGTATATGTATATATATATATATGTATATGTATATATGTATATATATATATATATATGTATATTATAAGATACTTATTATACCCCATACTCAAAACAGGTGTACAATTTTCACATCATGACATTCATATAACCGACATTTAAAAATAGAAGCAAAAACCTCACCAATATAACACTAATTAAATCAAATTCCAAATGGCTTTAAATAGATATTTCAAAAGAAATACCAAATATAAAAAACCATCACATTTATGTAATAAAGTGAAATACAAATGGTCATGATAGAAAAACTCAAATTCTAATCAAATTAATTCAAAGCCAACAAAATATTTTTGTAAAACAAAATTTATATTCAAGGGAATAGAAGTGTTGGTTTCAAAAAACAACTTAAAATGGAAACTAAATAAAAATAAAATATGGCACAACAATCTCTAATTTTTTGCACATTATGACACTGTGTGTATAAGAAAGCCACCCGAGGGGAAAAGGAGTAATATAAGCCTCAACTAACTCTTGGAGGTAAGAGGAACGCATCACTGTCCATATGTCTCCCAAATATTCACAAGGCTACATTAGGTATAAATCACAAAGGTTGTTCTTTTAAAAACCACTAAGGGTCAGGTGAAGGAAAACATCATTCATAAAGTGACCATTATGCATGAATAGTCAATGCTGCCTAAGGAACTCATGGTGCAGACACCTAAAATATTTAGGAAACTACCTCGTGTAAAGGGGAAAAGTGGGGTTTTAGCCTAAGAGAAGCTCCACTTCCTAACCTATACCTAATTTAGACTAATATAAACATAGTTCTATTCTACCATTAAACCTTGCACTTGTATACGTACCCAAATACTAGAGAAATGATGCAGGGTTACACACACAACACATTATTACATAATATAATTTTACTTAGATGTCATATCTATATGAATGTAAGTTAATTTACACCATATTTACATTATGGAATTTTAACACAAGGTACTTCACTAACATATTCACATTCACAAGAGTATAATTGGGCTTAATAACATAATGTCATACTAGTACTGCAACATACATACACTACAATCATACAATGATGTTATTTACATATAAAAACCCATTATTTATGAGGTTTGTTACATGTACAATGATGCAGGGGTTTATACACTATGTTATAATTAAACAAACACATAATAACTAAAAAAATCAAGGGTATGACATTTTTGGCTTGAGATACACTATTTACATCAATTCATTACCACATCAAAATATAATAACACAATTATATTGAAGATACACAAGGATCTAGGTAGCCTCATTGGTCCAATTGATGTATCTATGTCATAAGGATGTAATTGTTGATAAACATTTTCCACTATGCTATCAAAGAAGGAAAAATAAGTAGTCGTTTTGCACTTAGAACCTAGTGCTACAATAATATCTCATGAAAATATACATGTCTCTATGTTTGATCACTTAGGAATCACAACTGCTACAATACCTCTATATAAAGAAATCTCATGAATCATACTAATCAAACTAAAAGTACACACTCTATTTTATATTTACTATAAAATATAACTAAACCAACTAATTGATATTCCCAGAGTTCCTAGTGCTGAACCTAAGCTCTGATTCCAAAATGTCATGCCAAAAATTTTTATCTTAAAACCCATGGATTTTTTTTGTTTTGTTTACTTAGGTGAATGACTACTCATTTTTTAGTCTATTATTTCTTAATAATTTAGTTATTACAATTCAATCAATGTATAATTGAAGTGTAACACACATAGTTATTATATGATTTATTTAGTATATTTTATTTCCACCATGAAGCCTCTCTAAAATAAACCATAAGAGGTTAAGATCAATGTGATTCTAAAAATCAATTAGTAATATTTTGATTAATGAATATGGAAAATTCAGCTTATTAAGAAGTGCTGAATTATAATTTATTGTTTTAAAGGATTAAAAAATTATTCACACATAAAGGAGAGTAATAAAAAACCAAGGAAATAATTTAATTTATAATAGGATTGCCGCCTTAAGGACCACCAAAGAAGATTATCAAATAAATTTATACAACTCTACTCTCAAGGCACACAAGATTAAAAAAATAACTAATTTTAAAGTAAAAGGGGTGATAACAATTTCATGATGATCAAACTCAAATTTTAATTAATATTAAATTTATATAGTTAATCCAAATAATAATGTATGAGCCCAACATGAAGGAATACAAAAATCACCCATAACCTAGCGTAAGAACCTAGAATTGATGCCCCCACCAGAACTTGGGTAGCCTACATATCCATTCCATGGAATCAGGGTTTGATATAGTTTTCCTTTCACTTATGATGGCCTCCTTCATTAGACATCATTACTGAGACTAGGCTCACACTCTAAGCTAACATGGGATCTAATACACCACTCAAGCAAGTTTATAAATATTTATTCATATACTTGAGATGAGAAGACATGCCCAAAGGTCATTAATCATAAAATGTAATCATCACAAGGTGCATGTGCTAATCCACACCATCTCACATGATGACACAAATAATATTCAAGTGTGACAAATTACTTATATTATATTACACTAAGATCAATGCCTCAATAATCTATAATTTATATTGTTTAGATAACTCTATCTTTTGAATGAGTTTCTAATGGTGTCCAAGGTTAGGATAGGAGATAATAAGCTCAAATACCAATAATCAATGAGGGTCACTATCTTGCAAAGTTAATCAACTAAAAAAACCATGCAACTAAAATTGATAATATACATATACGTAGAGAAGAATGTCAAATTATTTGTGCTTATGTATGCACTCTATGGGTTAGATGATAAGTACACGTTCCAAGAACACCTTAAGATTCATTGTCAATTTTTCATACTAATGAACATCCTAAGGGTTAGTTTTCTAAGCATGTTATCCAAGAACATCTTTATGTTGATTGATAACACCTTCACACAAATGGGGCATCCTAAGGGTTAATTCACTAAGTGTGTGCCTATTCCATGAACTTCCTACATATTTATGGTGGTTCCTTCACACATAGAACTAGACATTGATGTAGTTCACATATTTAAAAATGAGTGTTAGATTAGTTGTGAATAACTTTAGCATTCACCTTTTTTTATATGATTAAGTGATACATAGTTACCCTTATAGGTAACACCCTAGCCACTAACTAGTCTATACACAAATAGACAACACTAATGAATCTAAATATCCAAATAATATGAATGAAATGAAACCTAAGGTTAAGTGTGAAAAATAAGACTTGTTCAAAGGGTATAAACCAAAATGACTTTAAGGGGGCCCTATCCTAGGTCCACCCACTAATAAATAAGTCTAAACAAATATTTACAATCGTGGAAAAAAATTTGAACTAAGGAAATAAGCATAAAGAGGGTAAAAAAGAGTTTAGGGTAGTCACAACTCAAATTATAAATGCCAAAAGACACTAAGACAACTGTTGCAATAAAAGACCCTTCCAACCAAGATAAAACACATTAAAAATCAAGTGGAAAATCATCTTTGGTTTAAATCTAACAGATGAGGATAATTTTTTATTTTTATAGTAATGAATTACCTAATATATAAATATTATGTTTAAGGAAAAAAATATTTTTATTGTGAGAAAGATGATAATTTAGTCCTCCATTCCATAATGACTTTAATTGCTTAGAAAAATTACCTCAAATTCTAAATAAAATGGGTTACAAAATCACTTTGGAAAAAAAATTGAAAATATAACAATAAAATTTATTTTATTATTTCAATGATAATTTAAAGCTATTATAATTTTCTTGTAACTTATAGATTTGAAAAATATTATTCATAGGTATTTAACTACGTCGATTCTAAATCGACTATGGGGCTAGAAACAAAAAAAATTATTTATCTCCACAATGTGCCTCCAAAAATGGTCTCAACAGACTACTACTAAAGAGGATAAAAAAATTATTTAATGGTTTATGGTGAATTCCACCACCTAATAAAATCATACAAAAACTTTATTTTTGGCAAACTCATAGTTTAGGTATTTATTTTTGATTAATTTTGAAAGGGTTTCAACTAGGTTGGAAAATATTTAGGTAACTTGTTTGATTCTTTTTTATTTTATTATTTATTTATTTTTATTTTTTTTGAATTTAAATTCTGAAACATGAAATTTTTAATATTTAAACATCTAAAAAGTTTTATGAAACCTAATATAATAATAAAAATAGTTAATTTATTCTAAGCTCTATTTATTGGCTAGTCTTATTAAATTATAAAGTGGCTTAACATATAAGGGTTTAGTTTAAATTAAACTAAAGTAATTTAAAAATAATAAAAAGTCACCACTTAAGTTATGTGGTGGTGGGTTAAATTTCCACAAATATATTGGGTGGATTTCTACCACTAGATCTAGGGTTCAAAAAGGTTTACCCTAATTTCTTTATGACAAGATAAAAACTTGAACTTTTTCATTTTGTTCTCATTTCTATAAGCAAGGTTTACTCAAAGGAAGGTCACAAAAAAAGAGATTATTTCAATGTATAATGTTTATATACTAGCTATATATATACATATTTTAATTTCATAGATTCTTTACATTTTTCAATATATACTCTAACCAAAATATACACATATTCAAGTTTCAAGTTTATATCTACATACCCTATGGTACTTATTTTCAATTGAAAAATATATGTATGTTTATACATACATACATACATACATAAATACATACATACATACATACATACATACATACATACATACATACATACATACATACATACATACATAAATACACACACACACACACACACACACACACACACACACACACACACACACACACATACACACACACACACATATGTTTATATTAGTCTGAACTAGGTTTAAGTTAGGAAGTGGAGTTTTCCATAGGCTGAAAACCCATTTTTTCCCTTTGCACAAAGTATATATATATATATATATATATATATATATATATATATATATATATATATATATATATATATATATATATATATATATATATATATATATATATATATACTTTGTGCAAAGGGAAAAAATGGGTTTTCAGCCTATAGAAAACTCCACTACCTAACTTGTACCTAGTTCAAACTAATATAAACATATATTAGTACCCAAATACTAGAGTAATGATGCATGTTACACACAATACATTACTACATAATAAAATTTTACTTAGACATTATATATCTACATGAATGGAAGTTAATTTTCACTACATTTACTCAATGGGAGTTGCACACAAGGTAATTAACAAACATATACACATTCAAAAGATTAAAATTGGGCTTAATAACATAATGCCATATTGGCACCATTACACACACTACAATCACACAACAATGTTTACATATAAAGAAACCATTATTTTATGAGGTTTGTTACATGTGTAATGATTCAGGGGTTTATACACTATGTTACAATTACACATGTACATAAAAAATAAATTTTTTAAGGGAACACATGTTTGGATTTAAATACACTATTTACATCATTTCATAACCACATCACAATATGATAACAAAATTTTACTAGAGATACACAAGGATCTAGGTAGCATCATTGGTCTAACCAATGTATCTATGTCATCCAGATGACATTTTTGATAACCATCTACCACTATTGTTATAAAAAGAAGAACAATAAGTAGTCATTTCATACTTAACACCTAGTTCTATAATAGTATCTCATGAAAATATGCATGTCTCTATGTTTGATCACTTAGGAACAATAACTACTACAATACCTTTGTATAGTGAAGTGAACCAACCAACTAATATAACCTATTTCTATTTTTCATAAAATATAACTAAACCAACCAACTAATATTCCCAAAGTTCCTAGTACTGAACCTAGGCTATGATACCAAAACATCATGCCCAAATGCTTTATCTTAAAACCCATGTATTTTTTTATTTTGTTTACTTAGGTGAATGATTACTCAATTATTTATTTATTATTTCTTAATAGTTTAAGTATTATGATTCATTCAATGCATAACTGAAGTGTAACACACACATTTATATATGATTTATTTAATACATTCACTTGCCACCATGAGGCCTCTATATAATACAAGTATAAGAGGTTAAGATCAATGTGATTCCAAAAATCAATTAGTAATATTTTTATTAATGAAGATGGACAAATCACCTTATTAAGAAGTACTAAATTATAAATTCTTGGTTTAAAGGATTAAAAAATTATTCACATACAAAGGAGAGCAATAGGGAAATAAGGAAAGAATTTAATTTACAATATGATTAACACCTTAAGGACAACCAAGGAAGAGTATTAAATAAATTTATACAACTCTACCCTCAAGGCATGCAAGATAAGGGAAACAAATAATTTTAAAGTAAAAGAGGTGACAACAATTACATGATGATCAAACTCAAACTTTAATAAAAATTAAATTTATATAGTTAATCTAAAAAACAATGTATGAGCCTAAAATGAAAGAGGGAAACAAGCAACCCTAATGTAACATAAGAACTTAGACCCAATTCCCCCACCATAATTTAGGCAACCTATATATATACTTCATAGAATCAGGGTCTGATGTAGTTGTCCTTTCACTTATGATAGCATCCTCCACAAGATATCATCATCGAGACAAGGTTCACACTCTACGCTAACATGGGATCTAATGTGCCATGTAAGTGAGCTTCTAAATATCTAGTCATATACTCCAGATCAGATGACACACCCAGAGGTCATCAATCATAAACTAGAATCATCACAAGGTGCATGTGCTTACCCAAACCACCTCATATGATGAATATGTAGGGATATACACACAATGAATTAATACATAATATAATCTTACTTATATGTTATTTATCTACATGAATGTAAGTTAATTTACATCAAATTTACATAATAAAAGTTACACACAAGGTACTTCATATACATATACACATTTATAAGAGTATAATTAGGATTAATAACATAATGTCATACTATTAATATGACATAAACACACTAAAATCACACAAAAAAGTCATTTACATATAAATTACCCATTATTTATGAGATTTGTTACATGTAGAATGATGTGGGGGTTTATACAATATGTTACAATTACACATATATTTAACAACTACAAAAGTTAAGGATACATAGTTTGGTTTGAGATACACTATTTACATTAGTTCAAAACCACATCAAAATAGGAAAACACAATTTTACTAGAGATAAACAAGCATCTAGGTAGCCTCAATAGTCCATCCGATGTATCTATGTCATCCCATATGACATTGTTGATAACCATATACTAGCACTACTATCAAAGAAGGAACAATAAGTAGTCATTTTAAGCTTAGCACCCAATGCTACAATAGTATCTCATGAGAATATGCATGTATTTGTGTCTGATCACTTAAGAATCATAACTAATACAATACCTATATATAGGGAAGTCTCATGAATCATACTAACCAAACTAAAATTACACACTCTATTTGTTATTTGTTGTAAAAGGTAACTAAACCAACCAACTAATATTCCTAGAGTTCCTAGTGTTGAACCTAGGCTATGATACGAAAATGTCATGCCCAAAAGTTTTATCTCAAAACCTATTTATTTATTTTATTGTTTACTTAGGTGAATGAGAAATCAATTATTTATCTATTATTAATTAATAGTTTAACTATTGTGATTTAGTCAATGCACAACTAAAGTATAACACACACAATTATTATATGATTTATTTAGTACATTCACTTTCCACCATGAGGTCTCTCTATAATATAATCATAAAAGGTTAAGATCAATGTTATTCCATAAATCAATTATTATTTTGATAAATGAATATGTACAAGTCACCTTATTAATAAGCACTAAATTATATTTTTTGGTCTAAAGGATTAAAAAATTATTCACACACAAAGGAGAGCAATAGCCCAAAAATGCAAAATATTGATCTTCAAGGTGTACACTAAGGAAACCATGTGATAATTCTTCTTGGGGACACATTCCTCCAAGTCATGTACAAATGGGGTGGTGTTTAGGGATCCATCCTAATAGGGTAACACAGAATTTTTTACCTTGCTTCTACAAAACAATCTCTTGACTTTATATGTGGTGCATGGTATCTAGATATTATTGTTACCAAGAGAAGTCTTGATCATAGATCATATGCCATTTCATGTAGGTTGGAAATGAGGTCTTGACTACATTATGCCACTTTTTTGGCTGCTCACTTTTTGGGATTGATGTACCAAACCATCTCAATTAATGTCCATGGTATAAGAAGTGGAATGCACCTCATCTCAAGATAGAATGCCATCCTAGCTTGGGTCTAATTTATATAATCATTGTTTTGTGAAGTAGTTGATTTAATTTTTAAAATCAACCATATAAAGATAGGAGGTTCCTTGATCATTTGAAAATGGAATAAAAACATGTTCTTTCCTATTCAAAAAGATAATGTAACACTTATTGAATCATATGTCTACATTTTTGGCCTAACACCAGAGTCTATCGAGTAGATTTCAATACTTGCCTACCTCAATGAGATTGATCACCTCAAAATCTACTTAGAAATTCATGTCCATTATATTGATACCAAAATTGTATAGAATTACCATTGGTTGAGGTTGGGTCTTATTTTCCTTGAATAAAATGTGCAATGAGGGTCATAAGGTAGGATTTCCCATATTGTGCCAATCATATCCTATGAGAATATTGAATTTAGTGCATATATCTAATAGAATATCTCATATAGACCATCCATTTATGTCTACATCTACTATAAGTTATCATTCATATCATATATTTTGGGCTATCCTCACTTTATTTGATGGCCCATTTTCCCATGTAATTGGCCCAAAGATTCTTCAACATAGGAGTCATCTATTTGGTGTGGAGGAAAGCTAAGACATGAAAAAAATTGTCCTCATACTTATCTAAACATGGTTGTGGTTGGATTTTATTTCTTGACTTTTCCTTTAAGTCTTTCACATATTGTAGTTCAACTTATAAATTATGAATAATGTCCAGGGTTTTGTTTAATACCTATTTATACCATGGTCCATATGGATAGGGTGATATTAATGGTTCTAAATGTGATACCTTTTTCTTTAAGCCTTCTTGGATCATATATTATCTTGGCCTTATAAGTGGAAGCAAATACTAGTTGCATAATCAAGTTACCATGAGTTGATATATGAACTTTAGGGTTAACATTACTCTTAGGTTAAGCCTTTGGAACCCATTTTTCTAAGTTACACTCAAGCCTAATAATGTCAATGCCATTTTTGGTTATTTCATTATGTGTGATCTTGGCATATAACTCTAGGAACTCTTCAACCTTATAATCACCTCAAAAATACCCATAAGTAGGATAATAAGGGTAGTCATGATAGTAGTGGTTTGATGGTCCACACTTATAGTAAGTGTGTGGGGTAATCCTTCCACCTATGCATCCTCCTCCATGGAATTTGTATCCATGTTGTTTCCCATAATAAACATAAGTATGGCTATATGTTATATAGTTTCTTATCTTGTGCCTTAGTCTCTCTCCTCATGGATCTCATCAATAAATTTGTAGTTGTCAATATTATGGATATTGACACTAAAAATATTAAATTAGAGAGATACCTTAGTTTGGATCATGCACTGAATGAGAGGGAAACTACACACATCATGACCCTCATGACAAATATCACATGATATTAACATTTCCATCATATTCCATTTTGGGTAGTTGTTCTTGTTATGACCTTTAACCTCATAGTATATGCACCATAAACACTCATCATGCCATGAACACTATTAGCTATTAGCTTTTGTAGCTAGGAATCCATTAAGGTGATTTTTGCCTCCATGAATGGGCTAATTACCATAACTATGAATTAAATGAATTCAAATCTCAATCTCACTTCAAAGGACTCTTAAGGCTTGCTGAGTGTCTTCATCAATATGGCATGTCAAAAGGGTACAAATAACTATATAAAAACCCATTACACATGCTACATTGGGTGAATATCAAAGTAGAGTTTGGAAATTAGAGTCTTGAGCCTATCATTAGAGACATAAATTATCACCATCATGTCTTGATTGATCTCATTCAATGCAACATTATTGTACTGCTCAAACTATGGAATGCCAAATTCCTTCGATATAGCTACTTTAGAAGGCCATAATTGAAAAGGGCTGGGTTTGGGTCAAAATTTTGATACCATGTATGGGAGAAATACCTAAAAAGTCATGGAAAACTTTCCTTAACTCTTTTTTGCACCATATAAGCTCACATTTGTAATCATGTTCCATGGAATTATCCACTTTGTGATAGTTAGGTAGAATCAAAGATATATAATTAAATACCTAGGTAGAAAGTATAGACATTGATTGTACCTAAGTTACATTATGTACTAGTGTATTAATTAAAGGTGCACCCAAAATTTGGCTTCCTCCAGAGGTACCTCCCATTCCTTATATTATTCATTTATCATGTTATACGACAACTCCTCTTACTTATTGAATGGACTACTAACTTATCACCCATTCATTACCTCCTACTATTCTACCTTATGTTGAGCTAGATGTTTTAAGCGCTGGATGCCCTCCTAATGGTGGAATATTAAAAATTATTGGACTCAAAACTCATATGGGTTGTAAAACCACCAATTTGATTGGTTGGTAAGGAATAATTTATTGTCTCACTTAATTCTCCCTTATGTGCTATAAATTGCCTTATGCCTAAGATATAAACAATGTCTTGATCAATTTATTATGGTTGTGATAAAAGTGCATAATCATGAACTTTAGGTAAAATAAAAATGGGTGCTTCCTAAATATTATATTCTTTTATGTATTCTTCACCATTGGGTTCTTCAATTTCTTCTTCTTATATTATTTATAACTCATTGGCACACACTTATTTATCCTCAAAGTGCACATCCTCTATGTGAGTGTCTCTCATGGCATTCCCAATATGCATGGGTCCTCTTAGAATCTCCTAAGTTAGACTCTCCTCCCTAATTAAGGTTATTTTTTACTATCATTTTCCATTTAACGTCATAATACTTTCACCTTTAGAGCTCATGCCCACCTAGTTCATCCATGCTAAATATTTTCTTCCTTACTATCTTACAAACAACATGCCTTTTTCACCTTATAACTTTCATGTCATTCATGCATGTAGAGACTTAGATAGCCATTGGAAAGTTTTCTATCCAATCATATACCATAAAATTCTTGATCTTAAATGGTAATTAATTAAAATATGAACTTTTAATTTCTCAAAAAAATTGATATTTAGCCTCCTTTGGATAGGAATATTTAGACACAACAAACCATAACATGTAACTATTCAACATACCACACCACTAAACATAAATAGATATAGTTCTAAATATGTCCAGGTTCATCTACTCCACACACTATTTCCTCCAAGAGTATTTTCATCCATAGTTTCTACTCTTGTTCATAACATAAGTTATAAGCTATGCATGTAAATGTGTTCATAATTTAGAGTAAAAATACCTCATAAAGTTCATTGTGCAGGTTGTGTTCCACCGGTCCCCTTGGTTCATGGTTTCTATAGCAAAGGTAGTTCATTGTAAAATATTCTTCCAATTTATCTAACAATTAATCAATGTTATATATTGATATATAGTACATCATCCTTCCCTACCATTGAAGTAAAAAAATTTGTTTGGCCCCAGTAATGAAACCAAAATGTTGGTATTTGATTGGTCATTCATGCGCTAGTCCCAAAACTTATTATTTATACACTATCATATCATCTAAGTGGTGCTCACATGCTCACTTGAGGTGTATGGAGAGGTAATTGGGTTGGGTTAGGGTTGGTTGGTAATGACAAGTCATGTATTACTTCACATGCATTCCTTTGTGTGGTAGGAGTTCTTAAAACTCATTCTATCTTTTCCTATCAACACATGGAATCAAGTAGATGTACATATGAATAAATATTTAATAAGCCAAACATACTACTTTATCCAAGAATTCATCCATCTAATACACAATATTTTATTACATGTATAGCAAATTTAATTTGAATATAGTAATAGTAATTTGTTTCCATGAGTAAATATAATTTTTTTTATGACAACATCATATAAAATTAATAATAATCCTAACCATTACTTAATAGATCATAGCTACAACATTTACAAGGTGCTCAAAAGCACTTTACATGAAAACTATAACATCTCTCTCCCTTTGGTGAATTCTATAATTTTTCTGACAACATTTAATTAGTTATTATTAAATATATATTTTACTCTTTAGGTGTCTACATTTTATAGGATTTACAACAACCCTACGTGTCCTTAGCTAGCTCAACTACTACCAATCACTAGTTATTCCACTTGTGGTCCACTTGGTAGTTAATTCATTTCCTCACTCAAAGTCAACTATCTCGATTTTTTTCATGACTTCTCAACTACCTATA
Organism: Torreya grandis; assembly: GCA_037957365.1. NCBI lineage: Eukaryota > Viridiplantae > Streptophyta > Pinopsida > Cupressales > Taxaceae > Torreya > Torreya grandis. The sequence continues at coordinate 1,314,378 of JARHVA010004940.1, forward strand.
AAGGTCTAGCTTATCTCATAACTTTTACCATTTTTTTCTATAAATAAAGATAACTTAGATATGTCTGACACTAAAATATGATTATTTCTATCATATTCTTGATTGTAGTATTGGGCATGCACATATGGATTATTCTATCAAGGTTCATCATAATTTTGAACATGTGTTTATGGAATTATTATTTTTGTTGTGAAACAACATCTTATTCCATTAATTACTCACATAGGTATTTGGTTGAATTTTTCATGCACATGCACTCTAGGGTCAATATATTGTAGTGCACAATTAAGGTTTAAAGAAAAGATAAGGCAAATAAATATATTCACATGGATTTAAATACATTATAATATATAGGAATATTTTAAGAACAACCATAGTGGGTGACACAATCACAAATCAATAAAAACTTGTAGATTCTTCTTAAATGATTTTTATTAGCTCAACCCATTACATTGTCTTAGTTTTTTGAGGTTTCTAGCCTTCACAAGCACACCTAGGGTTTTAAGGTGGAGGGGGATAATTTATATAGTTGCATGTATAATTAAGGTTTGAGATCATAAATATAAAGCTTATAGATATAGGTAAAGATGATCATACAATCAAACTTTTTCATTTATGCATATGTAAACATTGACTAATGATACTAACCTAGATCTTATGAAACTAACCCTACATAAACTAAAATAGGGTAAAAAATTAATATGATATCCCTACACAACATAATTTCATACCTTATAGGGTTACTACTCATGTCACATAATTTCATACTACATAGTTTTCTATGTTTGATTCTCAAACATTAGTATAGATAGTTATTGGTCTTTAAAATAATGTTACATAGTTACATCAAAATTATTATATAAAATGTCATACTACTAATTCTTGTATGTTATTACATAATCCATTAACTCTTGATATTTTAGCCTATCCTTTACCAATAAGTTTTGTGTCCCCTAAGCTTACATTAAATGATGGTAAATGGGATCTAAAACAACATATTTGAGCCTTTCACTTAGCATGTTTGGACTATGCATCCAACGATAAGTTATTAACTAAGTTTTATCCATGGAGTCTTAAGGATTATACCTTGCATTAGTTTTATGATCTCATTTGCCAATCACTCCAGGCCTAAAACTTGTTGGCCAATTAGTTCCTAACATACTTCTTAATCAACATTAGTGAAAATACGTCTTATGCTTAGAATGTAAAAATTAAGTAAGGGTCCAATGAGCGTATCAATTATTATGTGATCCATTATAAGAATACACTTTATAATATGAAAAGTAAAATGGTAGATAAGGAATATTATATATATATATATATATATATATATATATATATATATATACCCTACACATAAGTGTATTATATTTAATAAGTTTCAATCATTTGATGACCTATGTCACATGGTTATGGATTGAGAAGTAAAACTTATTGTAATAAATAAGTTAAAGTATGGGTCCAACCCTTCAAGTACTATTAGTGTAAAGTTTCTAAGTAAACCCACTTTCAAATAAAAATATAATAATGGCATGAAATAAATAGTTTATGTAGATTCATAGCCACTTATTTAGTTTTTTCTCTCATCTCCACCCAAGAGGAATTTTAAACATTCACCAAAACCTCCTCACAAGGTATTATAAAGGTTTCTTGAGTGAAATATTATATATCTCCCTTGAAAACAATTAGGTTGATATAAGTAAGCCTCAAACTAAGGGATTTAAAAATAATTCATATTTTGACTACCATTGAGGCATAACACATTTAGACCAATAGATGTATTAGTTTATGATATAAGATATATGATTTGATAGATGAAAATAAAATTTATGTTAACTCATCTACAAAAGAGTCACATAAATAACCTAATGGAAATGATAAGTTGAAGATATTTAAGAATCATTTTCATAATCATACAATATAAGAGATTACTTCTCAATCTCATGTGCAAGATTATAATACACATCCTCCCCAATATTATTATATGTTTATAAATATGAAAGATCATCCTTAATATGGGATTATTGGCACACATTATAATATGTTAATAGAGAGACATATTATTATTTTACCCTAATTTTTATTAATGGGTAAGATTAATCTAATTAAGCTAGAATTTTGAAATGTAATTCAAAAATTAAGATATTACATCAAAGCATGCATATGAATGTAAAATAATGAGATTGATTATTTTGATTTGACAAGTGGCATATGATAAATATATAAATTTATAAAGAGATCAAGATACTTATTTTTTCTAGTTGACTATTTGACTATGACTATATTCTGAAACTAAAAATATGGATAAAGTAGACCTATTATTCATTCAAATATATAAATTATTATTTATTTGTGATGGGTTAGTTTTGTAGGTCTAGGTCACTATTATGAGACATTAATTTTATGGTCACTTTCACCTATCTCTACTTACTCAGTGTTTGCAATTCTAAACTCTGATGATGCACGTAATCTAAAAACTAGTCTTATTTGCCTTAAAACCATATATGTTATTGTGAGGGTTATAAAGATATAAAAATGGGGGAAATTTTAATGTTTTGATTTTAACAAAATAACCTTCATCTAATTATTGATTTATACATGCATATTTGATACTTCAAGGAAGGAAATCAATATACATGTAGTTATCCAACCTAGTATAATTGTGCAATTGTGCTCTTTTGCTATATGTAAGTAACTAGTGGAGTGGATTTGGTACTTGAAAATGCTTACTTTGAATTAGATTTAGAGTGATTAATAATTATATTATGAATGATCCTAATTATAGGTTTTCAATTTACAAATAATAGCAAATATTTTTTGAGTGTATATATGTATATCTAATAAGTGTCAGGTCCTTTTTGAATGAGATATTTATTTGTTTATATATGGATATAATTTAATATTTTTTCATGCCACCAACATGCTAGGATAATGGGTTGAACTTAAGGATAGGTTTTATTTAAAAAAAAAAAATCATTGCTGGGAATAGGTTAGTATCGATCATATCAAGTCAGTATCAACTAGTGATATTGACTAAATCTAGTAGGTTTTGAGCTATGTATAAGTAGACTAAACTAAGAGTCTAGATATGTCTATGTAGAATATTTAGTAGGCTTGAAATAAAAAACTAAGTTTATATAGGTGTATAATAATAGAATGAAAGATTTAAATCATAAGATAACATGCAAGTGTGAGAAGAGTCGTGGATTGGGACCTTGCTTAAGTTCTCAAGTCATGCATGTTAAATGTGTGTCAAGATTGTCATTATCAAGTACCAAAGACCACATGTTAGTATATAAAAATTCCCCCTTTTATTCTAGTAATGGGTTAGCTAGAGTAAAATTATAAAGTGTACTTGAGTATGTATAACACAATTTATATTTTGAATAAAGCTCCAATTATGTAGGTCACTTAATAGAAAAACCTACAATCATGTGTATTCAATGTCCATTTATTGACTATTCTAATCTAAAATTAAAAATTTGAAACAACAAAGGTTAGAGTACATGTGTGTTGGTGAAAACCATGTTGTAATTGTAACTAGTTAGAGATGATGTTTCCTTGTTTAAGAATTAGAAAAACTTGTGACTCCTTATTGAAGAACATGATTGTGCCCTGAATTTGTGTAGCTATGTAGGATCTTGGTTTAGGGAGATGTGTATCCCAACCCTCATGAATTTGGGAAAAAATACACAAATATTATAACCCAAATAACTATGCATGTAAAAGAGAGAACCATCAGGCCAAGTTCACTCAAGGAAAGTTAATTGACCATTATAGATGGATTATAGATTTAATTTTATAATTTTACTCAATTTTTCTACTTATAAACAAAAATCATGATCAAAAGAGAATGAATAATGTTCATGCTCCGATCATGAAATCAAGATTAATTGTATATTTTCACTCAATGTACAATAGAATGCATGATTAAAAATTAAATGAATAATGTTCATGCCCCCATTATGACCAAATATATGATAAGTGTGAAGTAGAATGACAACCATTTTACCTTCAACTATAAAATATACTTCTATGTATGTGCATGAACTAGTATCATACCCCCTGAACCTGTACCAATCAATATAGAATGCAATGTATGTCAGGAATCTAGAATAACAAACATGCTCTGATACCACTTGTTGGGAGGGGAGGATGGAAGATAAATCCAAGAACAAACACACCTGTTCTAATTCCACCTCCTAGGATCTTGCTCCTCAGAAAGAGCACAGTATGATTACCAAATATAAGCAATTGAATATGCGGAAATAACCAGAAACACAAGTAACTAGAATTCACCAATAGCACAGAATATGAGAGACAATACACTATCTTGTATTAACACTAACAGAAAAGAATACAACAAAGAGCCGCCACACTCTTTCACCTTACAGAGATTCGCCACACCTCAAGTGTTCAGTAATTCTTCTCACACACACTCTCCTACACAAAAATGGTCCCAACAACCAACTCACACACAGAATTGGTGTTCACCTCACCAACCAGTCAGTAATAACCCTGCCGGTACACCAAGCACTCTATAGCACTTCAAGTTGATCTCTCATGAACCTGCAACCTACAATTCAAAGACCAAACTTACATGTAGATCCCCAGTGAGCTTGCAACAACTTGCAACTCATAGATCTTACAACTAGAAGGAACTCTTCCTTTCTATCTCATGCCTTAAACAATACATGCCAATGGGTCTATAAATAGATCCCTAACTCAAAAAATAACTTAGACTCTTAATTTAGACAATTGTCCTCGCAGCCCAAGACTCTAACTGGTCTCAACATGCAAACTCTTTGTTCACTTAACTAACTGTCCATAAAATGAGCAGTTCTAGAACACACAGGTGACCGACGTCGGTCCCTGCCTGTCTGGTTCTATCGACGTTGGCCAACTTCCTGCCGTCGCCGGTGGCCTTCTACACTGGTCTCTACCGACGTCGGTCCTGCTGCCGACGCCAGTTCCTGTAGAACTCAGCAACCATCTGTTCCTCAGTTTGCAAAGGGTTGAAGCTTTTAGCTCCACAACCTAACAATCTCCCACTTGGAGATAAACAACTACAACCTGTACATGTACCTGTACACCGTCTAGTTTGTTCCCTTGGCTATGTATCCATCTTCAAAATCACCCTTGAAGACCAACCACCACAAAATCCGTGGTGCAAAACCTGTCATCCAAATCACCTGCCACATCCACATCTACAACCATGTAGAAATAAACCTGAACTTGCATAGCATGTGCACCTGCTACTAGTCCCTGTAAGAATCCACTGAACTGCCCTCCAATGGTTCTCTCCTGGATTGGTTCCTAACTTGTGACAACTCCCACTGCTTGGGAAAACTCAGGTTTAGTACATACCATGCACTCAACCTCATTATGTGAATCAAGACACCTGTTCTATGAACTGTCTAACTATCGGCGTGCTAACCGGTTTCACACAATCATCCTGAAACAAAGTCAACACATGACCTTCCATGTCTCTAGAACACACTCTTGCCAAAGAATCTTGCTGCTCCCAGATTCTCCTTGACAAACACCTGAACTAGCTTTACCTTTAGTTCAACAATACCTGTATATGTAACCCTGCAACAAGCACATCATACAGAAAATAGGATAGTGTAGCTAATACTATCCAACCTGGTAAAGAGAAACACAATGAACAAACCTCCATTGCCCTGCAGCTAATACAAGATCAAATACCCTGATCTTCCATCTCACGTATCCATTTCCGCTCTTCTTTATCCTTAACATCCATTCGTCTCTCAGTGTTTACTTCTAGCTGGCCACACTACCCAAAACACCTGTTTGGTTCTCCTCCAAGGAATCACATCCTCATTCATGCCTAGCTCCCACTGTTTCCTGGATCTACCTGTTCTGCTTCTTCAATAACTTCCTGGTCCTATGCCATAAGTGAGCAACAAGTAGTGTAAAGAAGGGAAATGACGAATTTAAGAACTTACTTACACCTTCAGTCCTCCATATGGGCGCTTGAGACTCCATGACAGCTTGCTGTCCACCCAAAATTCGTCTCAGTGATCGATGCCGGTCACATCTCAGTCTACAGCCGACCGATGTCGGTTCCCTGCGACTGCCTTCCTGCCGACGTCAGTTTCCCCTGGCCGACGCCGGTCTCTGTTTGCCCCGAGTCACCGACATCGAGCTGCACATAGCCGACGTCGGTCCCTGTCTGGACACCGATGTCGGTTTTCCTGCCGACGTCGGTCTCTGTGTTTTTCTTGTGAGACCTGACTTTTTCCCGCGAGCTCCTTTTAGATCAAACCCTTGTCCAAATCACCCTTGCTCTGCTCAGAATTCCTCTGCACCTTATGCTGAACTCTGTCCATCATTTTCTCCTTGAAAACCAAGGCTTTCTTGTTCTTGTCACTAACATCGGATTCCTCAAGAAACCTCACCTTCTTCTTCTGCATACAAAAACTACGATCCATGCCTTCCAAATCTGAAAGCATACTCTTTGACTCAAGAACCAGCATCTCCTTCTTATCTATGTGACCAAGCCTATCAAGCCACATCTCTGAATCTACAGCTGAAGTAGATAACCCAGAAGAAGAGTTAGTAAAACAAGTAGATAGATAAAGCGTACCTACTTTCTTACCTCTAGCTACAACAAGTGTACCCTTGGTAACCTTCCAAGAGTCCGCTGTGAGAGTTACTGTGCAACCCTCTTCACCCAAACTTTTGACAGAAATCAGATTCTGCTTCAGAACTGGGACGTGCATGACCTCCTTTAACACCCATGTGTTACCTGTCTGCAGTTTCAGCGTCACTTTGCCTTTGCCAACAATCTGACAAGGCTTACCATCCCCTACACAAATTTCTCCAAAATCTCCCTGGACATACTCATGAAAAAATTCTCTATGTGGGGATGCATGAAAAGAGGCACCAAAATCTAATACCCAAGATTCTACTTTATCCAAAGAACATACCAGGGCATCTTGTGCAACGTAACCTGCAACATCTGCTTCTTCTTCATGTTCTTCATGCTGATCTATACCCGATCTGCAATCTCTCTTTAAGTGCCCTTGCTTTCCACATTTCCAGCAGGTTATTCTGCCATACCTAGACTTGGATCTCTTGCCCATCTTCGACCTTGATCTCCCATGCTCTATCTTCTCTCTTGGCCTTCCTCTTCCTTCAACACTCAAAGCATCTCCAGATGATTCACCTGTGCTTTTCCTGCGTATCTCTTCTTTCAAGATCACACTCACAATATCATCCACTTTTAGGACTTTTGAAGGAGACACAGTATTAGAAACTGCCATTACCAAACCTTCCCAACTTTCAGGTAATGAACACAAGATTAAGAGAGCTCTTATTTCATCATCAAATACAATATTGACTGAACTTAACTGGTTTACTAAACCATGGAAATCACTAAGATGGTTATGAACAGATCCACCTTCCAACATTTGCAAATTAAATAAACGCTTCATAAGAAATACCTTATTCGAAGCCGAGGGTTTTTCATACAAATTTGCCAAAGATTTCATCAACTCCACCGTTGTCTTACACTGTGATAAGCTGGAAATCACAGATGATTCAAGACTCAATCTAACAGATCCCAGAGCCTTACGATCAAGAACCTCCCATTCTTCATCTTTCATATCCACGGGTTTGCTAGCAACCCCACCCAACGGTAAGTACAAATCTTTCTGATACAGATAGTCCTCAATCTGCATCCTCCATAATTGGTAGTTCTTGCCATTGAACTTTTCCATTCGTAGTTGACTATTTTCTGTCATTGCTCAACTCCCACTCAAACAGAAACCCTGTGAGTAACCTGTAATCAAAACACACTACCCAGATCTACACCAATCTGTTAGTATCCCAACCAAAAGCTCTGATACCAATTCTCAGGAATCTAGAACAACAAACATGCTCTGATACCACTTGTTGGGAGGGGAGGATGGAAGATAAATCCAAGAACAAACACACCTGTTCTAATTCCACCTCCTAGGATCTTGCTCCTCAGAAAGAGCACAGTATGATTACCAAATATAAGCAATTGAATATGCGGAAATAACCAGAAACACAAGTAACTAGAATTCACCAATAGCACAGAATATGAGAGACAATACACTATCTTGTATTAACACTAACAGAAAAGAATACAACAAAGAGCCGCCACACTCTTTCACCTTACAGAGATTCGCCACACCTCAAGTGTTCAGTAATTCTTCTCACACACACTCTCCTACACAAAAACGGTCCCAACAACCAACTCACACACAGAATTGGTGTTCACCTCACCAACCAGTCAGTAATAACCTTGCCGGTACACCAAGCACTCTATAGCACTTCAAGCTGATCTCTCATGAACCTGCAACCTGCAATTCAAAGACCAAAATTACATGTAGATCCCCAGTGAGCTTGCAACAACCTGTAACTCACAGATCTTACAACTAGAAGGAACTCTTCCTTTCTATCTCATGCCTTAAACAATACATGCCAATGGGTCTATAAATAGATCCCTAACTCAAACAATAACTTAGACTCTTAATTTAGACAATTATCCTCGCAGCCCAAGACTCTAACTGGTCTCAACATGCAAACTCTTTGTTCACTTAACTAACTGTCCGTGAAACGAGCAGTTCTGGAACACACAGGCGATCGACGTCGGTCCCTGCCTGTCTGGTTCTGCCGACGTCGGCCGACTTCCTGCCGTCGTCGGTGGCCTTCTGCACTGGTCTCTGCCGACGTCGGTCCTGCTGCCGATGCTGGTTCCTGTAGAACTCAGCAACCATCTATTCCTTAGTTTGCAAAGGGTTGAAGCTTTTAGCTCCACAACCTAACAATGTCCCTATATGTTGAATTTGATAACCTGTATCTCAAATATATGTGTATGTGAAAATATATAATTTTATTATCATAAAATATTACTCATATGCCCATGAATATGCATCTAATTATGTATGAATATGTACTAAAGTGCTTATAAAGTGAATGCATATGCATGATATATTCCACTATAATTTATGTCAATGTGATAATATCTATAATGTATCTAAAACATCTGATATTTAAACCATCTATATCTTTGAAATCTGTTCCCTAATATGATTTTTTGCTCATAGAAGCTTATGTATCTATGAAAATTCCACTATAATGCCTCCCTTTTGAGATAAGGGATGTATCCTATAAGTCACTCATCTCAAAAGAAAATTTAATTATATCATATCATGTATAAAGATAGCATCATGTGAACATTTGGAAAATATGTCATCGTAAGAGTGTATGTATTGATCAAGGCATGTTGTAACATATGTGATACAGGGAATGCAAGTGACATGTATAGATAAATGTATCAATGAATCACACATTATAATGGCCTAGTAATAAGACTACATATAAAAAGTGCATGATATAGATCATGGAACCACTCAATGTCAATAGTGTCACAAATAATGCCAAGGGCCATACACAAGAGGAAACATTTTATTTTATAAATAAGGGACATCAAAGATGTTTCTTCAAAAAAGGCCCAAGGGACACATACAATAGTCAATCAAAAAGTATCCTATCATGTAAAAGAGTAAAAACATCATTGGAAAATATGATAAGGAACTAGTCTAGAACATCCATATGTATCAATGTCATATCACAGTATTATGGCATATGTATGTATCACTATGTAAGATATGATAAACTAGAAAGACATGTATAAGAAATATAGGTAGATCAACATGGTATAAAGTCATAAAAATATATAACATGTAATAGTGAAACAAGATGCCCTTAATATAAGCATGGCCATTAGGGAGAGGGAAAGACATCCATTTACATGTCCATGTGTAGCCTATGTTCACTGCATAACACTCGTATACAATGAAATACATGTAAGTTTATAAAGAATATGAAAACAACCAAACATGTGATAACATATGTAAATAGTGTAATTTAGAAATCAAGTCATGCTCGGGCCTTGATTTTGGAATTTTTTAATATTTTGATTTTATTGTACTTTTTGATTATTTGATTTTTTTAATATTTTTGGAATATTTGAAATTGAGCCAGGTAAGGCCAAGGAAATATGGGTTTTAAAATATAATAATGGTATGTATTTTAAAAATCTACAATGTGTCAAGACTAATATGTGTTAGATGCGATATCATGGCTATGTGGAGTAAGTGAGAGCAAACAAAATGACCCCACTGTATATGTGAATCAGAATAATGTAGATTAAGAGTGTATGTGGAAATAAGGATTTTAATGCCTCCAATGGGAAAGAATCAATGTATGATCATGTTATATATATATATATATATATATATATATATATATATATATATATATATATATATATATATATATATATATATATATATGAAAAATGGACTCGCATAGAGGAAAGGTGATTAGTGCATTGAAGACTCTTACAGGTATACCTTCATTGATAGATCTGATTGATACCCAGAAGGAAAATTAGTTAGGTCATTGGGGGAAGAAAGTAATGAACAATGGCAGAATAAAGAATTCACCTAAGATGTGGCCAGGGATGGTGGGATTATATTTTCCCCATCCAAACCCCTATTTGTAGATATCTATGGACCTTCTATAGAGGTCAACATAGTCCTTTGAGTGCTAGCTTAGTTGGTATGAAAGAAATGATGATTCAACAAAGCCTCACATATTAGGATTTCCACAAAGAGAGATGAAAACACCATATCGTATGCATGGGAAATATTTATAAAGTTGCACCTAGGATGTTGATGAAGTGTTTGACAAAATGAAGTTGAAAGATTTTGGCTACAACCAGAGGGCACATACTATTGTTTAGATATAGATTAGAACCATACAAGGTAATACTCTTTATTGTATGGTAAATACATCAGAATGTATTATGAATTTAAAAAAATAGATTGAAAATGAACTTGAAATACCTACACCATTCCAATGCCTTATCTACAAAGGGAAAAATATGGAAAATACTTTCAAGTTGTTTGATTATGAAATCACCAAGGAATCCCTTGTATCCTTAAACATGAGGTTAAGAGGAGGGGAAAATGGCAAGAAGGTACCAGTATTCTCTTACAAGGATACTATAACTTCTTCTAGGTTAGAAGGGCCTTTCAATAATTTTGCAAAGAAGAACATAGTAGTTTTACATTAGAAACCATACCCACAAGCTAATGCCTACATAGTGGAATAGGCAAATGGGATACCAATGGTGGAAATTGTAAAGGAAGGTGTGATAATAAATAGAGAAAATTTGGAGCAAGAGGTTGTAATTTTTAGATTCAATGGTTTTTGGCCAACCACCAAAGCTTTAATCTAGTGGGTGTACTCAACATGGTCAAAAAATTGTGAAATCTCCCTATGCTCCAATGGGTTTTATATTGTACATTTTTTTGATGAGGAAACTTATTTGAGAGTTTTCTTAGATGGGCCATGGTTCTAGGGGACAACTAGACTATACATCACTCCATGGTTCCTAGAATTTAACCCAAACACACACACAGTCATAGCTATTCCAATCTAGGTATGACTTCCAAACCTCCCCATATATCTTATGAGTACTTTCAAACAAATCGGGGATAGTTTGGGTAGGTTTGTAAAAATGGATACTGAAAGAATGCAAGTAGGACTATGCACATATGCATGTATATGTGTGGAAATAGATATTAGCAAAGGTCTACTTGATAAAATGATCATTAGATGTGGGAAAATCCAACATACACAGTCCTTGGATTTTGTGAAAACAAATTTCCACTACCATATATGTAAGCTTACCAAACATCTCTAGGCTACTTGTCTATAGGCAAGAAACTTACCTATACATAAGAAAGGAAAAAAACCTACTTATAAATGGTGGTCCATCCCTATAAAAGAGGATTAGGAGGAAGAAGAGGAAAATCAAGAAGTGGAATGTCAGATTGGGATAGATTTAGAGGAGCAAAAAACTAGTGAATGAAACAAACACAATGAAGAAATTACTCCCATGAATGCGGGAAACCAAGATAATGAGAATGGAATCATGGAAATAGAATAGGATGAGAAAATTTTAGGAGGATCAAATAGAGATAATGAATTAGAGAAATCTTATTCACATAAATAAATAGTGCCCTATATAAATCTAAATTTGATGGAAAATCTCCCTCTTACTAAATATTATAATATAGAATTATAGATAGTCAGTGTAAAGCTTCTACATGAGGTTTGGAAAGAAGTAAAGAAGAAAAAATGAAATAAGGGAAAGACTAAAGACAAAATGGGATCTCTATCAAAATTGCATATAGGTATTTAAGGGCTAGTACCTTTCCTTTTATTTTTATATCATGTTTTTTTGTCCCTATCCATATGGGGATCTTTCTTACATCAAGTTGAGGCTATGTCTCCCTAGTATTATTTTTGAGCCTAATGACTCAAATTATCTTAGCCATATTATTTGTATTACTGGATGTATCTTTTAACCACTATTTGGAATAAAAGGTGCTGACACTTTTTCTTTGAAATGTGTGTGTGTGTGTGTGTGTGTGTGTGTGTGTGTGTGTGTGTGTGTAGGTATGTATATGTATATTATCATGTAAGGTCAATAGAGGCCACAAAGAATATACAAGTAGTCAATATGTAATAAGTAGAATGTCATAAGGGATGTGCACTTAGAATGATTTTAGGTAAGTGTTATGGATGTCTAGATTAGGATAATAATCAAAGGGTAAGGGATAAGTGAAAATAGAGGAAAGGGGTAGAATAATGGTCAATGTAATAGCTTGTGAGTACACACATGTCAAAAATAGAAGAATATAATGGAAAAGAAATCAAGCAAGCATAAAAATCTATGTAAAATTGGCTATGCTTTAAAATAATTTGGGTATCTATGTATGGATCTAGGATTGATTAATATGAACTCCCTTTATTGTGTATCTATACTGACCTTATTTTTACCATGGTTGCTTGGTAGTTGAATCACTATGATCATTCTTTGATTTTAATTTTATTTTTGTGATTTCTAACAATTATCTGTATGATTTCTATGCATTTGATGATACACACAATAGTATATATGTTTATTCATGTCATGTGAACAAGGCAAAGTGATCAACATATTTCAAATTATATCTCATAAAATGTTACTTGGAATCTTATTAATCCTATATAAACTATCTAAACCATTAGCTATAGATTTATTCTATTTTGGAGTTTGTGCCTAGGAGGAAAAGTTTTGTGACCTATAATTATTTAGTGGGGAAGAAAATATGCAATTAACAGTAGAAAGTGTAGGGTTGTGAACATGTGAAATATTTTCTTAAAATTATATAACCCTTAGATATAAATTTTGAATTTTCGTACATTGTTGTTAAGAACTAATAATGCAACATGAGTTTTTTACTTTGATTATGTTGATTATCTTGAGTTATAGTATTTCATTTTCCATTTTTTTGCTTTTATCAAGTAGAAACCTTAGAATTATTATTATCTAAATTATTATTATATTCCATTGGACTAGTAGATGTGAACATGTTATGAGATAAGTACCCATCTAGGTCGATAGGATTGAAATTTAGCTTACATAATTTTTCATCTATTGGATCTTGCATATCATTTTCATCACTATCATACTAATATATAAATATGTAATTAGGATCTTCATAATTAAACAAAATATGGAGATCTTGGATTTTATCATCTTGTTTTATGGCAAATTATGATAATATATATTTATCTTATTAATGCTCATGGTTGGTGCTTTGTCATGTTTTGTAATTGATTCACTAACCTCATATGCATATCTTTTATCCCATGGGATGGGTTGTACTAGAATAATGATAGAATGATATTCCGACTATGATTTATTCTTATTAGTAGGTTGGGTCATCTTAAAATATATAAAAGGGTCATTATCTACGAGTTGTGTATAAAAATATGTATTATACATGAACATAATACATATGTATAATGTAGATGGTATTAATTTTATGGCATGTATCCAAGGTCACCCCAAAATCAAGTTTTAATGTAATTTATTATGAATAATATGAAAAGTAGTAGGTACCATCTTGGGTCATAGTTTCACATCCAATGATATAGTTCTAATTATTTGATGTGGAGTATTATAATATTCTATTATGATTTGATTTAAATTTGTAATGGTGTCCATGTTTTTCCTTGATAATTATAGGAATGTAATGTTACATATGTTCACTCCAAAATAAATATCTACCAAAACACATTTGATAACTTTGGTTTGAATCTCAAATTGATAGAATAATGGTAAATTTTATAAAAAATGTGTTTAAGAGGTAAGTATTATTTATCAAAGTTAATATATTTGTATACATACTTTAATGTATTCATGATAGAAGAAAATATGTTGGTTCCATAGTACCACAAATAATTTTCTTACATAATGCCTTATATAGGATGTCCTTGTAAATGATTGATCTCTTTAGTAACTCTAGGATATAAATATTAGCATGGGAATTATTTATTTGACCAATGATATCATACTTTTTAGGTTGATTAGTTTTCCTTATGGGAGGTGGAGGGGTTGAGGATGAACATGTTGACTACCTCCATTTTTGGGTACCTTACCTCATTGAGTGTTGACAACATGGACTGAAAATTCCAAAATAGGCCATGGGGTAATAATATGAGTTGGATGGTAGATATTTACAACCTTTATGTCTTAGGGGAGGATGAAAAAAGGAGTCATGCATTCCCTTTAGAATCTGGTAGTAACAATAGGCATTGTAGATTGCATTATTGTACACTATTAGTCATGTGTTTCTCTATATTGATCTTGGTTTAATTTATATCACCATGTGCCAATAAATAATTTTTAGTTGTAATAAAATCTTGAATAGAAATAAAATGGGAAATAATAAACTATTGAATCTTAATCCTTAATCAAAAACATATTTTTATAGAATGGCTTATGCATTTGTGAATGATACTGCTTATGAACATTAAATTCCTTAAGCTAAGGTATACTCACATCAACCTTTGATGGTGGATGGAGAGATATGAATTTAGATGAAATAAACCTTGATAATAATACATGAGGAGAGTTAGGTAATTTTGACAATTTAGTCCTTTGTGGAGAAATATGAGGTGACAAGGAATCCATAAGATGAGACATATTAAGGTCTTGGGAGTGAATATGCATAGAAAAATCCCCAAACCTTAGGATGTTAAGGAATAAAAGTATAAGGATCACTCCTAGGAAAAGTGTAATCATAAGTGAACAAGGAATCAAATTGAAAAATGAAATATTTACATAAAAATATGAAACCCTTAAAAATGGAATAAAATACTAAAGGTATATATAGTAAAAAAATGTACTAAAATTACTTAGATGATTTGCACCAATAGAAATATATATCAAAGAATTGAGAGCAGAATAAACATATCCATAACAAAAATGGGTGAAAGAATAGAATACTTGAATATTATGAAGAAGCCACTTTAAGGGGGAAACCTCAATAATAATGAAATAAGAACATAATTCACAATCTAATCCTAAAATACTAACCATAAATTCCTATATATACTCTACTTAACCAAGGTTATTCCATTGGTTGACCATACTAAGAACATAAAGAAATGTAATAAGATAATATGAAGGTCTGTAAGCCATAAATTAGTAACACATATCCCTAGACACATGCTATGTACCTAGAGATATGATATATTGATGTATATGGGTTGATGGAGATGTCGACATGTGGCACACATCCCCTTAGTTATATGGGTACACTATATTAGAATAATAGAGTAACTTATGGAAGTATTACATTGGGTAATGGTCGGCCTACATTGGATTAGGAGGTTACCCATCCATGGGTTAGATAGATGTATATATATAGGAGATGATTATCATGGTAAGGATATCAAGTACGCATTGAGTATTCTATTGTAAGAGGATATTGGAGGTTGTCCCCTCAAAGAGACATTGTGGAGTTATTCCTTCCTAAAGGAGTATTATATGGTGTTTTCCTACCTTAAGGGTATTTCTACATATATTGAATAAGAAGATCATTACAAGTGGTATCAGAGCTTTAATTTGGGCAATTTGTGTGGAACGAAACCCTAGTTTCACTATATCTTCTAAAATATAGGGAATTTTTACTCAAAAGTTTTATTGGAGATGTAAGATAATATAAGAGAAGCGTAGTAAAAATTTCAGAATTTTTTGATTTGTTTTGAGGGATTTATTTCTATTTTAGGGTTTATAATAATTTCACTATATCTTCCGGAATATAGTGAATTTTTATTCAAAATTTTTACTAGAGATGTAAGAAGATTTAAGAGAAGTATAGTCAAAATTTCAAAATTTATGGAGTTGTTTTGAGTGATTTTTTGTGATTTTATGGATCAGTTTTGACATTTTAGGGTTTCATGAACCTTAAATTTTTTGTGGATCATGGAGTTGCAAATATTTTCAAGGGAAGATGATATCGATGTTAGAGAATGGTGGCTCCATCTAGATAATCATTTTATAAAAACTTTTAGGCAAAGACAATTAACTCTTTTTTTGTCTGGGCCTACACTAGATTGGTTTGATCAGTTGAGCTGTACATAAAGGTCTTCTTCGTGGCAAGAATTGGAATAGATTTTTTTAGATTGATGGGATATAAAACAAGAAGAAGAAATAGAAGAATCATCAGAAGAACAAGAAGAAGAAGAATTAGAAGAAGCAATAGAAGAAGAAGAAGAAGAAGAAGAAGAAGAAGAAGAAGAAGAAGAAGAAGAAGAAGAAGAAAAAGAAGAAAAGAAGGGTTCAAATAATTTGGCTCCAAAGAAATCTGAGTCAATTTTTCAATTTCATGGATGCATTCAAAAGAAGAAGGTGGTTGTATCCATAAACCCTACTAGCAAGTATAACTTCATTAACATGAATGTCGCCAAGCATCTACATGTTCAAGTAAAGAATATCAAAGAGGTTCAAGTAGATGGTAAGAATATTTCAATGTTTGAAGATCTGAAGCTTATTATGGAAAAATATGTTTTGCATTCATATTTTTATGCTTTGGATATGGATGATATGGATATAGTTCTTGGATATCCATGGTTAGAGACTTTGGGAATAATGAATATTAATATTCAAAAAAAATTCATAAAGTTTTGGTATAGGAAAAAGAAGATCACTTTACAAGATATCATAGTGAAAAAGGCACCAATAACAATCCAAGTAGATCATGAGGATAAGATGGAAATAGGTGATGAAGAACATGATGAAGATTCAGATGATATAGATAAAGACACACTACAAATGAGCACTTCATCTACTTAAGAGACAAAGTAGGAAAAGGTGGAAGAGGTAGAAGCAAAGGTGGATAAGGTCAAAGTATTGGAAAAGGTTGAGGTATATAAACACCCACATCATCATGAGAGGAAACAATCATGGAACCAGGTGAGGAAGTGTCATAATAATAATCATTTTGTCTATATAGGAAATAAAATTTCCAATCATTATGGATATGCATGGAATCCAAAGAAAAGATACTATGGCACATGGAATGAATGGGGGAATCACTATGACTATGCATGGAAGAATACCTACTATGGTCATGGTTGGAATCAGAGTAGCGTAGCGGAATATGGTACATGGAATAAAAAGAGGAATAATTATGCTTGAACACCAAAGCAGTATATTTATGAGCATGAACGAAATCAGAGGAGCACAATAAAATTTGGAAACAAGCTTGGAGAGTTATCACCTACCAAGATCACATATGGATGGCTAAATGATCGAGATTGGAGACAAGTGTACAATGATTTGAAGCACACTCACTATTTGGTTTCTTCCTATGTTTTGAGGATGAAACATGTCAAGGAGGGAAGGAATGATATGTACCTAGGGATATGATATATTGATGTATATGGGTTGATGGAGATGCCGACATGTGGCACACATCCCCTTAGTTATATGGGTACACTATATTAGGATAATAGAGTAACTTATGGAAGTATTACATTGGGTAATGGTTGGCCTACATTGGATTAGGAGGTTACCCATCCATGGGTTAGATAGATGTATATATATATATATATATATATATATATATATAAGAGATGATTATCATGGTAAGGATATCAAGTACGCATTGAGTATTCTATTGTAAGAGGATATTGGAGGTTGTCCCCTCAAAGAGACATTATGGAGTTATTCCTTCCTAAAGGAGTATTATATGGTGTTTCCCTACCTTAAGGGTATTTTTGCATATATTGATTATCAAGATAATTATAAGTGGTTTGTAATGATCTTGATAATCAATATATGCAAAAATACCCTTAAGGTAGGGAAACACCATATAATACTCCTTTAGGAAGGAATAACTCCATAATGTCTCTTCAAGAGGACAACCTCCACTATCCTCTTACAATAGAATACTCAATGTGTACTTGATATCCTTACCATGATAATCATCTCCTATATATATACATCTATCTAACCCATGGATGGGTAACCTCCTAATCCAATGTAGGCTGACCATTACCCAAATGTAATACTTCCATAAGTTACTCTATTATCCTAATATAGTGTACCCATATAACTAAGGGGATGTGTGCCACATGTTGGCATCTCCATCAACCCATATACATCAATATATCATATCCCTAGGTACATATCAACACACTATAGGTTAAGGGTATATCATGCCCCTCCCATTAAAAACAACAATATCCTCAATGTTGAATCAAACTAGGATGTTATTGTAGGAAAACTTCATCCTCCCATATTACATCTTCAGAATGTAAGTTCTTCCATTTGATCAAATACACCTTAATGGATCTAGTTTGTAGTTACTTTGTGTGTGTGTGTGTGTGTAGGATATCTTTAAGCTCCATAATGACTTGACCTTCTTCATCTAAGTCAAGTAACTTAATTTGAGTGGAATTTTTTTATCTAATTACCTTATTTAGGAAATATACATAGAATACTAAATGTGTGTGAGTGGATGGAGGTAATTTCATCTTGTAAGTTAGATTACCAATTTTCAAAAATATTTTATGAGATCCATAATACTTAGGTGATAACTTATTATACCTTTTTTTGTTACTTTAGATAATCTATGTCAATGTTGCTCACTGCAATGTTGATTCAATTATTGCTTCATTCTATTTTGTGCCATTGTTAAATTCTCTCACAAAATGACTAGCACCTCTTATTGATGATGAATGTGTTCCTCAAAAACTCAAACCTTAAGATGCACTATCAAATATTAAGTGATGGATTGGGGGTGATAACCATAAAATGCCACAAATGGAGACACTGAAATAAGTGTGAAAAGAAGTGATATACCACCATTTAGCAAGTGGTAGCCAATGAACCAATCTGTCTTGTTTATCAAAAACAAAACAATGAATATACCTTTCTAGACATTTTTTGACTACCTCTATTTGTCCTTTACATTGAGGATGATAGGATGAGATATGATCCAATTGGGTTACCAAACATGCAAATAATTTAGTCTAGAAAACTAGTAAATATGGGATCTAAGTCACTTACAATGATCTTTGGAGTACTATGCAGTTTATGAACTATATTGAGAAAAGTAAAGGTGACTGTATTAACAACAAATAATTATGATAAGGAAAAAAATAAACATACTTATGGGTCAATCCAAAACTACCATGATAACATTTTTACCCTTAGATTATGGTAAATTCTTAATGAAATCTATGGAAACCTCCTCCCAATTCTATGTAGGGATGGATAGAAGTTTTAAAAGACTTGGGGTCTTAATGGTTTCACCTTTGTTTTATTTGACATACCATGCATTCAGACACATATTTTTGGACATCCCCCTGAGTCCTTCCCAAAATAAATCTTGCTTGATTATATGATATGTTTTCAAAAATTTAGAGTGCCCTCGAAGTGGAGATGCATGAAGTTACTAAAGAATATTATGTTTGAGGAGACAATGCTTATAGAGTTCTAGTCTATATTTATACCATAATGTGTTCCCCTTCTATGTAAATTTTTTAGATTCATCAGAATTATACTAAAGTTTTTGAATCAAATCCATGGTAAAACTATCATTATCTCATTTAGATATTGGTTCCTCTAGACAATCTACTTACCACATGGTCTTGGTGCATATTGATGCCTGAACTAATTCATCCCATCGAGAGAGAGAATCTTCAACCACATTCTCTTTTCCTTTATTATAAACTATTTAAAAATCATATCCTAAAATTTTAGTCACCCATTTCTATTGTTCTTTAGATGAAAATCATTTATCTAAAAAATATTTGAGGGTATCATGATCAGTCTTTACCTAAAAGTGATGATCCATCAGATAAGGTCTCCATTATTTCACTACATGCAAACTAACCATCATCTCTTTCTCATATATTAGTTTGAGCCTATTTTTTCTCTTTAGTTTTTAAATTTCAAAGGTTATTGGTCTACATTATTTCATGAGTACAACCCCCATGTCATATATTGATGCATCACACTCCATAATAAAAGCTTTTAAAAAATTAGTAGTATCTAAAACTAGAGTAATGCACACAGCCATTTTCAACTATTCAAATGAATTGGTAGTTGAATCGGTCCATTGGAAGTATTATTTATTCAAAAAAGAGGTGAATGGGGATGCAATTCTACCATGATTTTTGAAAAACCTACAATAGTAACCAATTAACCCCAAAAATACTCAAAGCTTATTAAGGGTCTTAGGAACCTTCCATTCCATCATCGCTTGCAATTTTTTAGTATCAAATTTCAATCCTTCATGTGAAAAAATATGACCTAATTAATCCACCTCTTAGACACCAAAAAGACATTTGTGAAGTTTGGAATAAAGCTGATGTTGTTTCAAAATTGAAAGTACCTATTTCACATGCTTCAAATGATCTTCCCAATTTTTGTTGTAGATGAAGATATCATTAAAAAACACTAATACAAATTTTCTAAAAAATGTCCTAAAAATAATTTTAATCAAAATCTAAAATGCAGATGGTGTATTTTTTGAGGCCAAAAGACATGAATATAAATTCATAATGACCTTTATGAGTTTTGAAAGTTGTTTTAGGTATGTTTTCATCATGGATGTGTATTTGATGATAATCAAAGTGAAGATCTAACTTGGTAGTATAAACAACACCATGAAAATCATCTAGTACATTATAAATTAATAGAATAGGAAAATTATCTTTGATGGTGTACTTATTGTGTTCTCTATAGTCTAGGTACATACACAAACTTTCATCTTTCTTATACACTATGACCACTATGAAAGAATATTCACTTTGCCTATGCCAAATGGTTCCTTCCTCAAACATATTCTATACCATCATTTCAATTTAATTATTTTGGGCATAGGGATACCTATAAGGTCTGATGTTGGGTGGTGTAATTATAGGAATGATCTTGATGACATGATCATGTGCATGACTTGGAGGAAGTCCTTTTGGCATGTCACCAAAAATAATAGAATGGTCATCTAGCACCCTTTGTAAATCAGGATGTGTAGAATCCTTGGTTGGTTGAACCTCTATGGAAAATAAGTGTGCTATAAATACTTCTACACCTTTTCTAAGAATCATCATCATTTAATGGGATCTAACTAGTTATGTATATTTAGCCCATAATCCACATAATTCAAAGGTCCTACCTTTTGACTGAAACCTCATGAATAGTTTCTATAAATTCATCTCAATAGTACCCAAAGTGGTAAGCCACTTCACACCCAAAATAATGTTAAATCCTTACATGGTAATATAAAACATAAGGGAATATATCAAGTAGTCTCCCATAGCAATAACAAGCTTAATGCTATGGCATTTTATAGAACACTTAACTGTACCACCATCTACAATCATGTCCTAAAATTCTAGAGATAGGTAAATGAAATAGTTAAAATGTGTATCCAACTTATTGTTGATGAAGTAATGTGTACTAATAGAGTCAATTAACACATTCACTTAATTTTTATTCAAAAACCCACCATCATAAGAGTTTAAGGAGTACTAGTGCCTAAAAGTGCATGGCATGAAAGAGTAGGTTAAGATTCTTTGAATTCATCCTCAGGTTATTCCAAACCTACCCTTAAAGCCTCATAATCTTATCATTCATCATTGTCACCTTAAATATAAAATAAATTCTTTTCATCACATCAATGTCCTTTACTCCATTTGTTATCACATCTAAAACACAAACCTTTTGCATGTTTTTCTTCAACTTATTAAGGTGTCATTCTAGTAGGCTATGAAATGATGGTGTTAGGAAGGTACATTTACACACATTAGTGAAAGATATTTGTTTGATCAACTCTTTTTACTCAGCCAAACGTGCCCTTGGAATGAATTTAAATACATTATTAGGATGAAACATGTGAACCTCCAATTGGATGTTATCTTTAAGGCCACCCAAAAATAGGCCAATAATATTTTCTTCAATGATGTGTACCACATGTAAGGAGAGATTATAAAATGGATGAATGTAATACTTTACCATCCCAGTTTGGTGTAACTTGTCTAGTTGGTTGAAATAGTTTATAAGACATTATTTTGATAGTGGAGTTGTAGCTCTTCATAAAATATAGACTAGGAAACCAAGAGACCCTTATTTTTATTTTGGGAACACAACCAATGATAAAAAAAACCTTCTCAAGTTCTAGATACATAAATGCCATGACCACCTGTTGTGAACAAGAAGTTTGATGTAGATCAAATAAATTTTCAATTTGAGTAATCCATGTGAGTATATCATTACCATCAAACTTACATAGGTCGACTTTTGGAAAAAATGACTTCATACCATGGTTAGCATTATGATTGTTTGGAGGAGAAGAACCAAACTGAAGTGGTGGAGGGTTATTTTTCTATTATTGAGTTGAAAAGTTAGAAAATTTCATATTGATTTGTTGCAATTGATCTAAAAAGCTATTCAGGTCCCCTTTTATCCCTATGTGGTCCACCTTAACTTTATTAATATCATATTTCTACACTATACCCTAAAAATTTAACTTAAGATGAACTATATTTGAAATACTCACATTATAAGTTTTTGACTCTATGCCATAATTGTGGGGAGTTTTAGTAAATTCTTGCCATTTTAAATGACCACAAGTGCTAGGCCTTACTATGGACAAACCCTAAGAGGGTCATAACCCAAAAAAATGTATCAATAGATGATACCATTATGACCACCTCACTAAGATGAATCCAATGACTGCTAATATGCACAATGGTGAAAACTTTTGGCTTGAAAAAGTGTACTAGTAGAATATACCATTGCAATCATCTCATAGAGATGAATCCAATGACTATTAATTTACACCAAGTAAAAAAGTTTATAGACCTATTTTTTATTTTTTGTAAAAAACCTCAAGAATAAAATTCCAGTGATGAATAATTTTAATTCCTCCTAGATCATAATTTATGTTTTTTCGGCCTTTTAGTGATCATGATGCCATACCTGAAAAAACTACATCATAAAAACTTGCCCAAATTGAAGATTTGATACCAATTGCAATTAAATTACTTAGATGATTGAAAAAAATATAACTATATATCAGATAATTAATAGTAGAATAAATATATACACACCAACAATGGGTGAAAGATAATAAAACTTGAATATTATGACTAAGCCACTTATTGAGGGGGAAACCTCCACAACAATGCAATATGAACAAAATTTGTAGTATGATCCTAAATGACTAACCAATATACCCTATATACTCTACTTAGCCAAGGTTATTCCATAGGACAACCGTAATGAGAACATAGATAAATGCGACAAGATAATATGAAGGTGTGTAAGCCACAAGTCAACCACATATATCCTTAGACATACTATAGGTCAATGACGTAACAAAATAGATGAGTCAATAAGAGTTAATTAAATAATTGAAAACCCCAAGAGAACCATTATTATTTTTTGAAATCTAATTTTTTTCAATAAAAATAAGAAAATAGACAAAATCCAAAAATTAATTTGAAAATAGGCACACTTTTCATCTTCTAGGTCAAATTTACTAAAAATAATAAATTGCCTAGAAAATACATTTAGTATTTTTTTAAATAAAAAAATAAGTTTTTTATCCACTCATTATAGATATAAAAATATTAAATCATTTTAAAAATAAATTAATTTTGACCTAATTATTAGCTAATCAAGGACTAACCCTAATAGATAAAAACCCTAATGGAAGGCTAGGACCAAAGGTGAGAAGATATTTTGTATATGGAATTAAAAAAACTAGATCAATGAAAGCCTAGGAAAAAATGATAAATATATATTTTTCAATAAATTAGAAATGAATTTGAAACCATAGGATAAAAATAATAAAACCTTGGAAAGATGAGACCCTAAGGGAAACCTAGGGTTATAGATTATTTGATATGTGTATGGGTTCACCAATATGTTTTACCCTAAATTTTATTATTGGGTAAGATTAATATAATTAAGATATTAAGATATGACATTTTACCATACATATCAATATAAAAGACTGATATTGATTCTTCTAATTTGACATGTGGTATATGTTAAATATAGAAAGTAATAAAGAGATCAAGATACTTAGATTTTATGGTTGATTATTTGACTAGACTGTATTATAGAAATAAAAATTGGGATAAAGTAGGCCTATAGTTCCTTCAATTTTGGAATTAATTCATTATCTTCGATGAGCCAGTTTGGTAGATTTGGGTTAGTATCATTACTTGATACTAACATGTTGGTCAGTATTGACCTATGTGGAACTAGGGTAAAGTGAATATATAGTCACCTTCATCTTTATATTCTTACTCTATGTTTATGAAATTAAACCCTAATGATGTGGTATATTTAAAAATGAGTCTCCTTAAGTTTGAAACCCTATATGTGCTTATGAGGGATATAAAATTGAAAACATGGTGAAAGTGTAATGGGATGAACTAAACCTAATCACCCCATTTGATAATTTATTGTCTATATATTTGATACTTTTAGGAGGGAAATATAGCCACACATAGTTCTCTCACCTAGTATGGTTGTGAAATTATGCTTATTCACTATATGTATGTAACTAATGATGTGGATTTAGTACTTGGAAATTCTCAATTTGACATGGATTTAGAGTGATTTATACTTGGCTTGTGATTAATCCTAGTTAAATGTTTACAATTTATAAAGAATATGGAAGATTTTATCAATGTGCAATTCTGTATACATGTATATCAGATAAGTTCCAAGTTATTTTTGAATGAGACCTTGATTTGTTTATATATGGATCCAATTGAATAATTTATCATGCCACCAACATGATATACTAATGAGATAAATTTAAGTATTGGTTTTATTTTATAAAATATCCATTACCTAGAGCTAGTCAGTACTAACAATATCAAGTTAGTATTGACTAATGACACCAACCAAATCTATAAAAAAATGATATAAGTGGATTGAATTGTGACTCTAGAAATTTCTATGTAGGATATTTAATAGATTTAAAATAAATAGTGAGGTTATTATAGGTGTATTGTATCAAAATGGAAGGGTCAACTCATAATGTAAAATGCATATCATGGTAGATTATGGTTCAGGTGAAAATATATGCACTATGACACTCATAATTTTTTATACCCAATATGATTTGATGGATACAAAAAAGATGATTAAAATATTTTATGGACATAGACATCACCTCTTGGGACACATTATGATACCTCTTTAGGTAGGCCATTTACTATTTTCTACATTTGTATTAATTATACTAAGCACATGAGTCTCTAACATGTTATTTGGACATTATTGGATACATACAATGCATGTAATACCATCTATAGTACATATATGTATTAAGTATATACATGAAAATAGGGTGGTGATAGTTTAAAGTTTTCCATATGAATATCCTTTTTGGTAGGAAATTATCCCTCATCTACCCTCACCACCACCACAATTAGTTATACAACATGTTAAGGTTCATTATACTTAGATAACTCATAAGAATAGTGTATTTACCTTAGATGACTAGTATTACAACATCTATTACATTATATATATCTAGGGATCATGAGATCCATTATTTAATCTATCACATATTATAATACTATTATAAATTTTCACACATGTTCGTTAATGAACTTAGGCACATTATACTACTATGCATCAGATTCCATGACATACTATGGATCATAAGTTACAAAACATATGTATAATCATATGGTTGATGATGACCATGATGGGTATATGATAATAGAATATTATTTCTCATATTCCAACTTAGATACACATGGTACTACTCTACCATGATGGGTAACATTATCCACATTATAAACATGACCTACATGTTAGCACCCTGTTGATGGGCTCATTGGTTAACATTGTACAATTCCTAAAAACTTGGAAAATACAAAAAATTAAAATATTAAAAAAATAAAAAACCATGACTTATTCATGACATGTATTGCTTATTCACATGTTTTTTTTATGTTTTATCATATATAGTACATTATATATCTAATTTATTTATACACATCTGTTTCATGATATACATGAGTGAGATTCAAGACATACAAGTCATCTATGACATAGAAACATAGATACAAGAATTTTCTCTAGCTAGGAGCTATCTTCCTACATTGGAGGCATGTTCTTAATGGGGGATTATAGTTGATTTACACATGTTTTATAATTATATGAATATTTGCATTGATCATAATACATTAATTTACATTGATTATACATTACTTGCTCTAACTCATGATATTTAGAGTGCTATTTCATTAGATATCATTTTTTAATCTATGCGATGATGAGCTGCATTGATTGTGTAAACTAGCCTTGCTTGTTTTATGAATGTTTGATGTTGTTTATTGTTTGTTGACTATGTTTATTGTGTAAAATTTTATTATACATTGTGTTTGACTAGATTCTAAGAATTATATTTTCCATGGTGTGTGTGACATTGAAATGTCCACTGTGTGTGTGATATTAGATTGTCCATTGTGTGTGTGACATTATATTTTTATTATGTGTGTAGCATTTACCTTTCAATTATGTGTGGCCATGAGTCTCATGTGTCATTCACTTATCTATTGAGTGTGACCCTTGTCCTTGTGTGGCATTTGATTTTATATTGTGTGTGACTCTTTCACTTTATTTTCTATGTTTGGATTAAATCTAGGATTATCTATTGAGCTTGTTGAGATTGTTGATCTTGTTAGTGCCATGGTATATATCATGCACCCATCTTCTTGTTCGTAGTGTATGTACACATCCTTTAATTTTATGTGTAATTACTAGTCAATTTATGTATATTTATTATTATGTTGATTATTCACTACATTTCTCTCTCTCTCTCTCTCTCTCTCTCTCTCTCTCTCTATCACACACACACACACACGCACGCGCGTGCACGTGCACACACACACACACACACACACACACACACACACACACACACACACACACACACACACACAGAGACACACACACACACACACACACACACACACACACACACACACACACACACACACACACACACACACACACACACACACACACACATACATCTTTCCTAACACTTGCATACTTAAGAAACATATCTCATACATACTCAGATGATTTATTATTAATATGATGATACTTTATCCACATGTTATTATATGATTTGCACTACTTACATGTTTAATATATAACATGATGCTTCTAACTACTATACTTTGAGATAATTAGTGTGTAGGCCTCAAACCTCACCGTAAAAGGTGTTACAACCCTTCTAAGGTTTAAACTAGAAAATTTACACTATTTTTTTATAATAAGAAAATAAATTGATTGTTGTTTACATGTTAGCATAATGATTACTACAAATATTATAATTTTTACACCATTTTATTAGATATTTACCACTAATATTATGATGAAATAATTAAATAAATTATAGATGAATAATACACTTTCAATCCACTGATACATGTATTATACTTGGTACATATATTATCCCAAAAAAAAATTAATGGTGTAAAAGCTATAGATTTCACATCAATACATAATATAATGAATTTTAAGTACCATATGCTAAATAACCATTACATGAGTATTTTTTTATACATATCAAATACAACCTCTATTGGGAGTACAATACATTTTAGTAAGGAGTAAACAAGTATTATAACAACCATTGTTGTTCAAATAAACTAAATACAATAATAACAAAACATAATAATGTGGTAGAGCATTAATAATATAGCTCCAATAATCAATGTATATATCCATGAGTATGCATCAAGATTAGTTCATGTCCAGCTATAGAGAGGGAGAACAACATTTATGTGATGAACCTCCAACCTTACGTCAATGGTTTCCCACACACCTCCTAATTGGGAGTGGCCCTTACCTTCATGAAGGGGTAGATAATGATGATGCACATCATCCATAACCATTTGAAAACACATGTGAAATTATAATCACTATTACATGTAACCAACCATGCAAATACTAGGTATGCCTCTATCTATCATGACCTTAATTAAAACATATAAACTAGATATTATGGTGGATAGACAATGTATACAACTATAAATTACTTTGGCCAACTCATTTTATAGTATTCATATATTTAAATATATGGGTCATAGTCCAAAATAATATCACTCTCTACTATAACCATTTATTCATTGTACCAATATTGTCTAATTGATGATGAGAGGCTAATAAATGGACTCCCTACCTGACCCTCATCATCTCTTTGACAAGAAGGTAGCTCATTTTTATGTTACAGTCAAAGTCATACTACATTTCACTCAAAATAAAACATAAATCTTACATATACTAAAAGCATCTATATCGGTCATTATTATAATACAATTAACTTAGAAACACTAATTCATTATAAGTCTAAAAAATAATTATAACATGACAAAACTATATGGAACAATCCATTCAAATATCATAATAATTATAAGTATGGTTATATTATTAATTTTTATAACCATTATGGTTACCTCCAACTATTAATAGGTCATAGAGGTGTTATGAAGATCAATCATTATATTTTATATTATATTTTTAGTAACCTAAAATAATCTCACACTTCTCTTAGGCTTGTAATTTTTCATTTAGACAATACTATCCTAATTCCCAAGTTCACATAAATCAATTTATTCATATCATACAGAAATTAATTAGACATCATTCAAAAACATATGAATGTTTATATATAAATCCAATCATTTATCATTGTCTTACTCTCTTATAATAAAGTCAATTAATCTCTTAAGTTATACCATCCATATAATTTCCACATTATAAGTTATTTATTTTAGCTAAATTATTATGCACCATAACATAATCCACATAATAACCCACATAGGTTATAGGCCTATAAGTCTTATTAACAACCTCCTACATGTGTATAACATTTATTAAATTACTATGACCAGATAACTCTTGATGTAACATATTACATCCTAAAATGGTCTTAATTTCATCTAACTTCCAACATTTATCTTCACTAGGTTATATCACAATCTAATGTCTCATGTTAATATCTATTTTCCAAACAGTACATATTACTAATTATAACACACATATTTTATCCTATCATCCATTTTCTTACATGTTGAAGAGTTTAAAGGCTTAAATCTCACTAAAAAAGGAATCAGATGAATTATTTTAATAGTTTATACATATTAGTCCTTATAGGCATGTGAAAATGGTCTTACTCATAATCATAGGATTATAAGGCAAAACCAAATTTATTTACCATATTAAGTCAACATAGTTTTGAAAAACTTTTAATACAATATATATACTTAGAAGTATGCATAAAATAAAAATAAAAAAAACACTACAACTGTGGTAAAGGATAAGATAATATTTATAAGGAAGTTCACAATTCCTAAATAATATATCTATGAGTTAAGAATAATTAAATTTTAATTTTGATGAAGATAAACAAAGGTACGAACCCCATCCACAAATTTACATTGCTAAAATTTTAATCACAAAATAATTAAGCTACAACCATCCAAAATGAGGTATTCCTTTCTATAAGAAAGGCAAATGGATTTTAAAATATCCACATGAGAAGAATAACTAACAAGGGTTTTAATACTATTTTTATTGAACACATGAAATTCAAAATATCACATTATTACCATACATGAAACTTCTTAAAAACTGTTATAGTTTTCTCTATTTCACAAAATTTTGAATCGATGCCTAAAGCCATATATATCTCTAATAGGGCTTTCATTATTTACAAGTTATAATAACTAATTCCATTTGATTTTTTAATATAAATGAATAATCTATACCCATAAGGAAAAATCCATTGATAAACATTAAATACATAAACTCAAGAATGAATTACTTGCCTGGTGGTGACAAAAATACTAGAGACCCTTCTACCTAAAAAAATTGCAACTTTTAATTCTCCATGAGCTCCTCTAAAACTGCATCTTGTTTTCTTTGCTATAATATATTTATTCACCAAACCTCATTTTAATATCTTCACTAAGAATTCTCTTTGAGAAGAATTCAACTCCTACCTCTCTTTTTACTCTGCCCATTATTTTCTCTGACTTTAACTCACAAAAGATGTGTTAGTTACCATGCAAGATTTAATTATATTCACCACTACTCCACTACCATTTCATTCCAAAATTCCTTCCATAATGAAAACTCATCAACTTGCATGAGAGGGTGATAACCCTAATGATGACTTGAATAAAGAGATTATAACATAAGCCTCTAAAATGATGATTTGCATGTTGAAATAAATGGATTAATTATTTATATGCATGATGGAATAAGGTGAGGTAAAAATACAAAGAGTCCACTCTAAATAGATAATAAGGGATAACTAAACTCAACTTTTCTATTTCATCAATTCTTTTAACATCTAAACATCTTTTCTAATGATCATTTTTTGAACTAATGAGGGTCGTAAATGTTCCTTCTTCCATTTTTTAACTAAATGAATTATAACTCTATGCACATGTTACCTATTAAGGGGACTATATATTTTCATGTAGGCTTACTCTAAATTTTAACTGAAACATGAAAGACACATTTTATAATGAGAAAAAAGCTAAACTACTACAATAACCGAACCATGGAAAAATAAAATAACATGATTAAGTTAGCACAAGACCCTATCTCATAAAGTCACTCGAATGATAGAATTAATTATAGGTGTAAATATATTTATGAAATTGTTACCATTCATATAATAGAACATTGAAGCAAAAAAAATTAGGATCAAATGCAAACCAAAAAATAAAAATCAAACAATAGTGAATGAGAGTGTGAGAATTCTCTTCATTCTATCACTACCCCCAACTATCATGATCTATTTTCCTTTCCCTATGATGCTTTCCCTATGAAATATTTGTTGCAATAGGTATATCTATCCTAAATCCACCCACCAAAAAAGGTATTAGTCTGATATAATCATAACCATTTTATAAAATTAATATAAGAGGAAAACATTAAATGAACATATAATCACATCAAATTAACTCTCATAGTCACTTAAATGTTGTAAATCTAAATTTATAATGTTAACAATATAATTTAACTATTCACAATAGTAATTAAACAATAGTCTAAAACTTAAACAAAAATCTATGTAAATCAATCATAACCAAATATAATCTAATTACTCCACAAAATTAGAAATCTAACAAATCACTAGTTTGAACAACTATTCAAAATTTGTTTTATTTAATAGGGGTAGGATAGGATGTAAAAAAAGGAGGATACATAGTGGCTTGTCTTAGATATTAAGCCTTCACATATAATATAATAGATATACAATATAGATTAAAATTCACAAGATAAGATATAGAAATGAATTCAATAAGTACACATGAATCGAGACAATACAAAATTATCATGGGAAAAACTTGTAAGGTAAAAAAAACCCACCAATGATGATTATTAAAATTATAGAAAAAAATAAGACCTAATACAACATCTCTTTCCTCTTCTCACTTCTCTTTATCAATTTTATTTCATAAGTTTCACAAGTTAAATATGATAAAAAATTTCATATTCAGGAGATCTATTCACAATAGGGTAAAACCTTATTTATAGTGAAAATAAAGGGATGTGACCATTATAAAAATAACATGTCCATCCATCCTGATAAATTCATTTAATTAGAGTTTGGTGACTTATTAAATAATTATAGATTTATTATTTATTTTAACAAGGTTTTCACCTCATGTTAATAAATAATATATTATTATTATTTAATAACTTTAAAAAGGCTAAGGGACAATAATACCACTTAGGATTAAATTATCTAATACTCCCCCTTAATTCTAAGTCGGGATAAATGTCTTAGTCACCTTAAATAAGGAATTATACTATGTACACTAATAAAGGATTTAAAAAACCTTCATCATGCCAAAATTCACCTTTTGAAACAAAATGAATTATAATCCATAAAGTATATGAAAGTAAGTTTAGGATAACATGATTGTGAGACTACATCTCATAGTTTCTCTTGAATAATAATCTAAACATATTTGGAGCCTTTTATAACATAAAGACTTCCATTAAAAAGTATGTTTTTTTGTATTGGGTACAAAGGTAAAACTTCCAAATGAAGTTTATAATTACATAACTTCCACAAAAAATTTACAATACCTTAAAATTGAGAAGTATAGATAAGAAGAAGAAATATATGGCCATTAGGAAGTGTCATTGTCGTACACACTCCCTCTTAATGTTAACTCCAAGAGGCTTAACATTACATAAAACTAACAAAAATTGGTAGCACCAAGTAGTTATGTGAAAATATCTACCACTTGTTAATCTATATCATAGAACTATAAATATATATCACCATTAAGGAATTTGTCTCAGATAAAATGCACATGAACTTCAATATGTTTTAATTTTTTTGTGTTACACCATATTTTTTTCTAGAGTTATATAACTTTGGTTATCACAATGAAGGATGGCATAATGAGAAACATCCAAATAATTTTTTCCTAATAACCTTTGTAGCCACACAAATTCTTTAGTAGCTTATATAACACTTATGTACTATGATTGTGTAGAAGAGATAGAGATAGTAGGTTGCTTCTTGTTGCTCTAAGTGATAACCCCTACACCAAACTTAAACACATATCTAAAAGTAGATTTATGATATATAGTATCACCAACATGGTTATAATCACAATAACCATATAAATTAGTATTTTTAATGGAAGCATAAAATAAACCACAATTTACAATTCTTTTTATATACCTAATTATTTTCTTTTCTAAATTCTAATAATCAAAATATGGATCCTACATAAATTGAGGAACAACACCAACAACATATGAAATATTTGGCCTAGTAATGGATAGATAAATCAAACTACCAAAAAGATGTCTATATAATGTAGGGTTAAATTATTCACATGAAAATTTTATATCAAGTTTAATATGAACTTTAATAAGAATAGAAGTAGATTTATAATCAAGCATGTTAAACTTAACAAGAATATTATATACATATTGAGATTTCGATAAAATAATTGAATTTTTATCCTAAAATATAACCATTCCTAAAAAATGATGCAAAATGCCTAAATCAATTATTTCAAATATTTTACTTAGTTTATCCTTATATTTATGAATTAAACTAGTTAGATCAAAAGCAATTAAAAGATCATCAACACATAAAATAATTAATATTAAATGACCATTTTAAACTTTAACAAAGAGATCATTATCATAGTACCAATTAAATAAACTCAAATCTTTTAAAAAAGAAGTAATTTTAGAGTACCAAGCTCGAGAAGATTGGTTTAAACCATACAAAAATTTATTAACCTACACACAATGTTCTTTGTTAGAATCAATGAAATCTTTAGGAAAATTCTTGTAGATTTAATCTTATAAATCATCATTTATAAAAATATTATTGACATCCATTTGGTGGACAACCCAACAATTTTGAGCTATAAGGGAAATAAGTAATATAATAGTACTTGTTTTTACTACAGGAGTAAAGGTTTCAACATAGTCAATTTTAGGTTTCTAATTAAACCCAAAAATAACTAATCTAGCTTTAAATTTGTAAATTTTATCAATTGAATTATATTTAATCTTGTAAATCCACTTATAATTGATAATATGAATTTTTGGTAGAGGAGAGATGAGATCTCAAGTCTGATTTTTGATTAAGTAATTTTTCTTATCTTGCATAATATCATTCCATCTATTATCCTCAATGGATTCCTAAAAATATTAAGAATTTCATTCATACATAGTCATTAAGTCATGATAATAATGTTGAGGAGGGGTGAGATCTCAAGTCTAATTTTTGATTAAGTAATTTTTCTTAGCTTGCATAATATCATTCCATGTATTATCCTCAATGGATTCCTAAAAATATTAAGAATTTCATTCATACATAGTCATTAAGTCATGATAATAATGTTGAGGAGGGATGAGATCTCAAGTTTGATTTTTGATTAAGTAATTTTTCTTAGCTTGCATAATATCATTCCATCTATTATCCTCAATGGATTCCTAAAAATATTAAGAATTTCATTCATACATAGTCATTAAGTCATGATAATAATGTTGACATAGAGTTAATTTATTAAGATTATCAACATTAGAATATTGGATTAGGGATTTTGCCTATTTAGGTCTTTTAGTTTTAACATGAAATTTAAGGGGTTCCTTAGGCTCTAGGTTATCTAAATATGGATCAACTTACTCTAGGTCATCTATTTCTTCATAAGGAGAAATAAGAGAGATAGGTTCCTCAATATATTATCATTAAGGAGGTTCTACAGAGGGCTCACAAAAGATTTTTTGAGAATAAGAACATTCTTATTCTTAATTATGTCTTTTAGATCGATCATACACTCTTAAAACTTTAGTAATACCTCCATAACCAATGAAAATAAAAGAATAATAGGTAAGATAAAATTTGTTTCTTTTTTGCTTTAGGAACAAATATGGAATTAGAGATATTAAAGATCCTAAGATGAGCCACACTTTATTTTTAGACCACATTTCTAAAGGAGTAGAAATATGAAAAGATTTTGTATGGAATATATTTGGAATATTCACAACAATATTCATGGCTTTGACCCATAATAACTTATGACCATTTGTATAATGAAACATTGTTATAACCATCTCAATAATGGCATGGTTTTTCCTTTTAGGCATACCATTTTACTAAGGGGAATCAGGAGTTTTTAGTTCCCTTTGAATACTAAACTAATGAAAATAGAATAAAAATCTTTACTAATGTATTCACCATCATCATCAGATCTTAATCTCTTAATAGAAAATCTAGAATCATTTTAATCAATAGCTTTAAATTTTTTGAATTTAGATAATACTTATAATTTTTTTAATGAAATATAACCAGATCATTCTAATATAATCATCTATAAAACTAACATCATACAAAGAACCATTAAGAGATGAAAATTTAATAGTTCTTAAATATCATTATGAATAAATTCTAAAGGATATGAGGAATTAATATCTTGATACAAGACCCAACCTCAACCCTAGATAGGGGGCCCAACCCTGTATAGATATAGGGTCCCCATTCAAAGTAGAGGATCAACAATCCTAAACTATCTATCTCTATCTAGCTCATATATATAGAGAGGGGAGGAATATATATTAGTTTGGCCCTTATGCCTCTATTCAGGTACTTAGATCACCGTA